>CM037835.1:10549373-10894432 GCA_021234535.1 Stichopus chloronotus
TGCAGACACATGCATGAACCTTTGATGTGGTCTGCAAAGAACATGGCAATTCAGTTGTCTTTCTTTTTGTAGCCATTTCAGTTGGCCATTTTTGATTTCTTGCAGAAGGCAGGCAAGGAATCTGTGTGATGGTGATTTTGGTTAGTGTATGTGTGTGCATGTGTGTGTGTAACAGCAATCTCGTTATCACTCAAGTTTTTGAAGGGAAGGTACGTGATTGGTGAAATTTGGTGTGGGGGAATGACATACAAAAATCTGGGCTGGTTTTGTTTTGGTGTGGGTCAAAGGTCATATGAGGTCACCAGCAGCCAGTTCATAGACAAAGTATGTTTGCAGTATCTCAGGAAGCATGTGTTTCTTGAACTTCAGACTTATCTAGGGTATGTACTCCCATATGATTAAATACCATTGTGATGATTTTCTTGGAGGTCAAAGGTCATATGGAGCATCAGAGGCCATAATGTGAAAAGCTTGTGAACGTTTATTAATACTCCACTTTTTGAAGAAAAGGTTTAAGACTTATCAAAGTTGGTGTGTGGGGTGGACATATAAAAATCTTGGCTGGGATTGTTTTGGGAGCAGGTCAAAGGTTATCTGAGATCGCCAGTAGGTAGAATGTAGGCAACTTATGGTTGCAGTATCTCAGTAATCACATTTTGCATGAGCTTCAAATTTGGAAGGTGTGGAGTTCCTTCTAAGTAAATAAGATTGTGGAGGTTTTTAAGGTGAAAGGTCATATGGGGATATCAGAGGTCATACAGTGAAACGCTTGTGAATACACTATTTTCAAGAGGGAAGTACCCCTGCACTTAAGGTGCAGTACATAAAGGCCTTCGTTGCATTTGGTTTTGGTGTAATGGTGTAAATTGAAGGTTATTTGGGTAACTAGGAGGTGCAAAATGTTAGCACTCAGATGGTACTTTTTCTCCACTTGTGGGTAAACAAGTATTTGGTGTTGGCAATTAGAATTCCAAGACCAGCAATCCTTTGAAATGTTTGATAAAATTCTTGTTGTAGTTTTGGTCTGATAAATATGTACGCTACTTTCTGTGATGGTCTTAGTTTGCATAAACTAGCAAAGTGGCACCAAACTCAATTTCTGCAAACTGTCAACAAGGACAGAAAAAGAATGAAAGTTTAAAAGAGTGAAGATGACATTAAAACCTTTTGGTGAATTCCAGAATGTTTGTCTATAAGCTCAATACCATACAATACATGTACAGAAATAATCGAGTTTGATGTAAACTTGTACTGAGATCCATTAAAACAAATAGTGTTTACCTGAATGATATTCTATGAAGTGGTGGGGCTATGTTCACTAAAGATATATGCAGTTGCATGGTGATTGTATTTTCTTTATTGTTACTCTAGTGAGAAGTCGTCTGCTTCAACAGCCAAAGGTAAGACACCTGGTAAGAAGTCCAACAAGAAGAAACTCATGAAACCTCTCTGGAAATGTGTTCCACCTCCTGATGACTATACACCACACCCATCAGCTGAGGAAATCTTAGCCAAACAGCTTATCAGTGGTGAAAAGTTTGATCCTGATGAAACACCTGCAGAAAAGAAAGAAAGAGAGAAGACAAGACTGGCTAGAAAAAGATTACTTGCATTTGCTCAAGGTCAAAGGTCACCTGTTGTAACACATGATAGAGATGACCATCAAAGTGGTAAACAGCAGACTTTACCAGTGAATATTTCTGAGAAATCAAGGAAGAGGATTCTACTTAAAAGGAACTTTCCAACAAAGGATAAAAATGATAAGATAGATAAAAAAGAAGAAAGTCCATCAAATAGTGAGAATTTAGTTGATCAAAGTAAAGATGCTATAAAGGAAAGTGTGGAAGCTAATCATGATGGGGCTTCTGAAAAAAAGCCAAAAGTTGACTCCCTTCTTAATGTTGCAGAACGATTAAGTGAAATACGAGCAAAGATACCTAAGACAAAGTTTGTTAAATCTGATCTGTTCCATCCAGCCAAATTAAATGAAGTTTTACTTAATTTTAGTAGTAAGGTATCCATACCAGGTGATAATACTACTCAGGGTGATGAAACTCTCTGTGGTGAGAGTGGCAAGAATGAACCAGAGGAAGTGAAAGAAGACAAAGGTTTAGAAAATGATGAGACTAAAGAAGATGAAAGTGAAAATAAGGATGAGGATGATCAGACTGATGCTGAGTATCAAGCAGAGTTAGAAAAGTTCAATGCAGAATTGCTAGAACGAATGTGTAAAGAGCAATCATTAGGTGAACCATCTAAACTCCAAACAGTGGAGGAAGGGTTTGTTGCTGTATTAAAGCAAGATTTAAAGACAACACTATCGTGGCCTGAAGTTATGATTCAAATGACCAAAACAGAGCCAGTACTGTCATTTAGTGTCAACCCATTGAAGTTTGAATTCAAGACAAAAAAGTCTGGAGAAGATGGTAATGATAAGGAGATTTCAGGAAAGAGACGTAAGAAAAAGAGATCGAAAAAGAAGAAGAGAAAGAAGAGTAAAAAGAAAAAGAAGAAAGACCAGGCCAAAGAGAAAGGCAAGAGTCCACGAGATGTTTCATCTTCTGCTGCAAGTAAAACTGAAAAGGGAGACACAAAAGAAGGTGAATTATCACAAGCACGAAAGGAAGATTCAGGGAGGAAAAGAAAGCACTCAAGCAATCACAGAGGGGATGATTCTTCAGATGATGAAAGACACAGTAGGAAGTACAAGGACAATTCTGATTACTCTGACTATGACAGGGGACGGAGTAGACATCGGAGTGGTCATAGTAGGTCAAACAGTCGTTCGTCTGACAGGGACAGTAGATCAAGGTACAGTAAGAGAAGAAGAAGAAGTCGCAGCTGGTCTCATCATGACTATCATCGCCGTTCCCATCATAGTCGGAGTTATTCCAGGTCACCCCGTTACTCTAGGTCAAGGACAAGAAGCTATACAAGGAGTAGAAGCAGAAGTTACTCCAGAAGAAGCTACACCAGAAGTAGAAGCAGGTCTTGGTCAAAGGATAGATACAGATCTCGAACAAGGACTAGAAGTCGTTCTCCTTCCCGATCACGGTCATACCTAAGGCCAGCAAAGGCTAAACCAACTGCTGTGAAAGGTGGTGGTGATGCTGCTTCTGGCCCTGGCAATAAGATGAAGGAATGGGTCCGGAAAGCATTGAAAGAATCTAAGGCAACAGATCCTAGTCTCAAAACAGCAAAACCTGCCATCACTGTTGTTCCAAAGCCAAAGGAGAAAATCAGTGATCTGATTGAAAATTTGGAGAACTGTAAGGATGCTACTCAGGAAACCCTAGGTGAGGGAAAAGGAGTTGTTTTGACTCAGAGTAATACTGGAAAAACACATATTACTGGCAAAACAGTCGTAGAACTTGAGAAACCTAAAGCTAATGGCAGTAAGAAGAATAATACAGAAGTATCAGGAGACAGTGTTGGTAACAAAAATGAGGCAAACGATGTGAATAAAGAAAAAGATGATGGTATGATGACCATGGACCCAGCTGAACTTGAAAAATATAGAGATTTACAGGAAAAGGCGCGTCGTCATGTTCAACAGCAGATGTTGCAGGCACAAGGCATTGTACCCAGCACTTCAGAGGAAGAGACTGAGATGGATACAACTCAGTTTGTTCAAGAACAGCCCCTATCACAAGAACAACAACTCCTGCAATACATGTCTGCAGCAGCAGGAACAGGAACTCAAGGTGAAATACAACAAGATGCCACTAGGCCACAAGGTTTTATTGGTCCAATCCATCCTGGTATGCAAGGACAACTTCCTGAACAGTCTCAGGTGATTGTTACCCCACAGACGTCTTTGGCAGAGCAACTTGGTTTACGTCTTCAGGGTGTGGGACAAGGTCAGACACTTGTCCAAGTTCCTCAGACAGGCGGTCCAGCTGCCACACAACTTCTCCGTCTTCCTTTATCAAGTCATTTTGCCCATTCTCAGTTAGGACTTTTACAGATGCCTTCTAGTCTTGATGTTAAGACATCTACAGCTCCTTCACCATCTCCAGATCCAGCTACATCTCCTTCCGCTAGCCATCTTCTTAGATTAGCCTCTCCCATGGAAGGCAATCCTGGTTTAATTGCAATGCCAGGGTCTTCACAGCTTGTCTCTGGAGTTCAGATACCCAGCTCAATGGCCTTAGCACAGTCCAATCCTGGTAGTCCAGCCATATTCCGCCTCCCAAATGGCATGTTAGTGCAAGCTGCTGCACCAAGACCTTCATTAACACCATCTCCGGTTCCAACTGCAATTACCTCTGCACCAAGGTTAGTAAGATTGCCCAATGGTGGAATGGCTATAGTCCAGGGTACGCCAAGGCTACCAACAGCTGCTGCCATTGGTCAAAATTTACCATTGATCAGGCAAACACTACCTCTTGCAGGTACGCCGGGACCATCTGTGGTCCAGAGACTTCCAGGAATGCAAGTGCTGCCAGGTGCAGTGGCTGGTGGAGCTGCAGGTATGCCCACAGTCCCAGGACTTGCAACCATGCAAGGGGTTTCTGCCCTCCCAGGTTTGTCGGCAGCACCAGGTATGTCTACAATACCAGGTATGTCTGCAGTTCCAGGAATGTCTGCAATACCAGGTATGTCTGCAATGCCAGGGTTGTCTGGAGTACCAGGTATGTCTGCAGTGCCAGGTATGTCTGCAGTGCCAGGTATGTCTGCTCTTCCTAGTGGTATGAGGTTAGTTTCGCCACAATTGATGCCAAGATTTTTATCTCAGTCAATGATACCAAGACCTGGTCTGCAACTTCTGGGTGGCCAACAGATGGTAAGAGCACCTGCACCTGGTGTTGCATCTCTTCTGGGAAAACCACTTATCAAATCAGCGGAAGCTAAGGGGTCCCCAGCCCCATAAAACGTTTTCATGAGTGTTGCTGATGAGAATGATGTCAGTCATTAAGTGTGCCTCAGTGATCAGTGGGGTACTGTTTCTGAATGTGATGCACACAGAGAATTTTTTAATAAGTTACCGACCCTAAGTACCTAATGCAGACTGTCGATCAGAAGCTTTGAAGAATTCTTTCTTTATTTTAATTTAGAAATTATGAGTTTGTTTAGTGCAGACCAGTTTCGATTTTTAAAGTTTGAATTTTTCTATGTTATTTCAAGGTGCAATTTTTCTCATTCATTACTTCAAGTAGTTTATAGTGTGTATACATGAACTTTTTCACAATTTATTTCACACAGACTATTAAATACCTGCAACTTCTAGCTGTTGATGAAAGCCCAATGTTGATGATCTTAAATCTAAAGCAACAATGCTTTCACTTAGTCTTTTTGGGGGAAAAAAAAAAAACAGAGGGAGGAGGGGAAAAGATTGGGCAAGGTGGTGAATATTACAGGGAAGGATAGATGTAAAGGATAGATAGTTATTTTCTGCAAGAGCCTATTACAACAACCTGTGTCTAAGTATATCAAAGTATGGACGATATTTTTAACGAGACAGGCATGTTACTGGTAGCATTCTAATTTCTATTTCATATACTGCAGTATTCTTGTAGCATGCACCCCCTAGTACTAATCTTCCTGTATTTCAGTTCACATTTAAAGTAGAATTGTGTACAAGGGACAGTGAAAGTAACCTATTCCATTCAATGTGCATATCCATTGTTTCAGAAGCTAAGAAAGCAAATTTGGAGCCAGAGCAAATTCATTGGGCAACCTTTCTTCACCCCTATTCATTCCACTACAGAGAGGAAAATTTTGTAAAGGTTAACAACTCTGCCTGTGTGTACGTCAGAGTTAGCACACATACTTTTCTTCAGCACTTACATAATTGCTGCAATTAATCCTTGTAGTAATTAGGAATGTTTACTGAATCACTTTAGTGGATAGGTTCATCTTCCTCATGGTCATGTTTTTTCTTTCTTTTTTTTTCTTTACATTGTGGATGTAAATTGTAAATGGAAGCAGCTTGATTAAACTTTGTTAAGGATTACAAAAAATACAAACCTCTCAAAGTCCAAGGTAAATGTATACATATCTTTGAATGAAGTACACTTTCTGCCTTTTCCTTCTTTGATGACATACCTTTTAATTTTGTTATTGTCAAAGATGCAGCAAGAAGGTTCTATGATGTATGGTGTGAAGGTTAATTCTGTTGAGAGAAATTCTTTGCTTAAATGTCTGGCTATATCTTGCATGGTCAATGTATTGATGGTGTAGTGATTCTGATACGGCTGGACCTATATCAAAACTTGTAATGTTTGATTGCTGGTTAATCGTAATGAAATGTACTTGGTTAAAAAAAAAAAAATAAATAAAAAAGGTTGTATTCTTTGAATCAAGGCTGTTTGCTCATCCCACCATTGTACTCAAGTTTACCAGTAGATGAACAGTTTTTAGGTTTAGTTTCGGAGCTGCTTGCTGCAATAGTTGTAGTTTAGGGGTCACTTGATCTCTGTTTCATCAAGGAAATTTGAAAACCATTTTCTGACTTTATTTTTATGTTACTGGCTTAATCGAGCAGTTTCTCTTGTAATTATTGTCATCATATTGATATGTTTGTGTGAATTTCTTTAGACTTAGGTTTCTGTCAAAACTGATCCAACTTATGCAGAAACTGGCAAACTGCAATTATCCAAACATGATTGCTCTTGCACAAGAAAGTGCCAATAAAATTTTCATCTGAAGACTATTTGTCATAAAACAACTTCTGTCAAATCTTGTTAATTTTTTGCAGTTATCGCCTTGAATTTTGGACATGATATCTTACAGTGGTTTGTCCCTTTAACTTCAAAATTTGGTTCAAGAACTTTGGAGACCGTTAATGAAGATGATCCAAATTGTTTTTCATAGACATTGAAGGTCTTTTGTACAGTACAGCGTGGCTCGAGAAGTTACAGTTGTTCAACGTTTAGACTAGTGGAATGCCTTTAATTAGCAGCTAATGCCTGTTATAGGTTAACAATACATTCTATGGTAAATGAATGGAATCCCTAAACTTATAACTACGGAAAGCTGTTCTTCAATCTTGGTAATCCCACCATTACAGGAGATGGCTCCTATTGTTTTTCATGATGTCGAAATTCGAAAAAACAGTTTAAACCACACAATGTCGCATAAGCTAAAAGAAATGGTGGCGCTTGATACGTTGGCACCGATTCGTAAATAGATGATATCGGTTGGGGTCATGAAGGTTAAATGTAGGGTTTCATTGACTTAACAAAAGTAACGGTAGGCTATGTAAGTGTGATTACTAGAATCATTTGTTTCAAGCTCATCGCTGTCCGTCATGATCGGTGCAGAAGGTTGGAGCTTCTTGTACCTACAGAGTTTTTGTCGTCAATTACTAAGTCATTCGACATTTCTGCTTCACCCGTCAAAATTTGTGCAGGAATAAACTGATTAATTGTGAAAAACTTGTAGGATGTATCTTTTTTTTTCACCAGGGAATAACTTTTCATAAAACTTACAACACATACTATGTGTTAAGTTAGAAGTGGGACAGATATTCTCGTAGCGTATAGTGTGTTCCTCTACAACATTTTACGTAGAGACCTCACAACATAAAAGGAGGGTGGGATGTTCAAATGTCAAACCTGGCACCTGATCTCCAATAAGCCCATATAGCGCATGATGGCAGGAGCTAGTAAATCCGTGGTTTGTCTGACCATGCAGATCATCACAGCAGGAGGTGATGAAACTGAACTAAGACGATGAGGTTTCCACCCACACTTAAAGGCAGTAATGCATTACCCCAGACAGTTTCAATTCTCCGAACCACCTACCTCTAGTTCCTCCCTCAGCCTGTCTTACATTCCTCCACATGTGTAATCAAAACAATGGATCCCTGTGTGCGGTGTGTAATACGAGCTGCTCTGCATCTTTCGAATTTGCTGTCAATCTAAGAGTACTGTAACTTAGAACCAGTTGAGAATGTTCCTTTCAGGGAGGTAAAAATATAGCTTAGGGTGATGCAATACAGCCTTTAAACAAAAAAAAAAAAAAAAAAGTGTAGTTGAAGAAACTGGCCAAGGTTTGCGGATATTACAAAGTTCAGTAACGATACAACAGCTATATAGTGATATGCTGTGCAATGGGTTGAAAGATACAAGAACGTAAAAGCATTTTTTCGAAGTCGTCTCTAAAGCAGGTTATCCAGCAAACAAAAGCTCAAACTTAAGATATTGCCACCATACATAAAACAATGTAATCAAAGAATGAGGCAAATCGGTGTAGAAAAATGGGCGCAGGGAGGAGTAAGGATCATGAAGGTGTATATATAATATATATGTTTCCATCAAAGAAAGTAGGCAAATATATCCTACTGACAGCGTCATTTCCCGAGCAGCACATGTTGAGACTGTGAAGGGCACTCTCCGGTGAAAAGGCCGTCAACTGTGGTAGAACTCAAAGATTTTTGGTTCCCTTCATGCGTCAGCAAAAGGAACCTATGCAGCGTTTTTGCATGTGTGTCGTTACACTTGCTTGACTGCTTTATAACATCTAGGGGAAAGGCGGACGCAAGTGAAACTTAGTACGTAGGTTCGTCATATCGAGGTGTGTTTTTGGTGGGGGTCAAAGCCTGATCTCCTGCAAAATTCTGAAAACCTTTTTAACACGATATAGTTAAACAAACTTTATACTTTGAATATGGATGAATTGTGGTAGTGGTATCTTAGGGGTTAGTTCAAGATATTGCGGTCCATAGTCCAAATACTACATAGGCCTACCATATGGATCATTTCGTAGAATAATGCAAAATGCCTCTTATCGGTATTAAGTTGAAACTGTGGTAGAGGTAGCCTACCTTCAGGTTGTTCAGGATATTGGTCTCCTTGGGCCAAGGACTATTTTATGAAATCATGCAAAATGTTTCTTTCCTGCTTGTTTTGCTTTACAATGTGAAATGCTTGTTAAATTAGGCATTGTGGTAGTGGAACCCTTGTCAGTTTTCAACAAGATGGATGGGTCAAACTTTGGAATGGGTCGTAAATTAACGTACACAATATGTGCGAAGTTGAGGGTTTCTCGTATTAGTATTACGGTACTGTACTAGAGTCCGTGCCTTTGGCTGATTAGCATTCCTAGGGACAAATGGGGCTATTTGACATAGGCCTATTGTTTATATTTGCAATAATCTGCAAGCCACCCGTGCTCTCATCAATCACCTTCCACCCTTGGGGTCATTCCGCAGGCTAGAGAGTGATGTAGGCCTACAGCCAGCTAATGCTGTTTAGACATTCCTAAGGAAGATAGGTTTCAATGTTCATAACCATCATTCCTTCTTTTCACTTTTATCACAAATTTAGTATTTTAGAGATTGTTTCTGCTTTAGCCTGCGTTCCGTTTTCAGCAGTTTGATAAAAGAACTTCAAACTTTAATCATTGGTAGCATAAAAATTCATTGGTGGGCTAGTCCATTAATGTGATTAGATGATACCTATTGTTTTTCATGGAGGTTCAAGGTCATTTGCGGTCACCAGAGGTAAAAGTATGAAAAATTATTCAGGCTCGGATATCTCAATGTTGCTGAAACTTCCAACTTCCATACTTTTACAGGAGGGGACATGCACTAACACATTCCACCCACCCCACACTACACACACACTTTTTGTAATCTAATGGGGCCTATCAATTTTTTTTTGTTTCATGGAAGCTTGTGAATTTCAAAACTTATGTTGAATGCAACTTTCGCAGAAACGAACATTTAAGGTACGTTATGAGGCGCCATTTGATATTACTATTTGTAATTATTATTTGTTCTTAATTATAGTGACACAATGACATAATATGGCATACAAAATACAAGTTTGATACGTGGTAGAAGTGGTTTTAGCATCACCATCTGTCACGGTGATGCAATAAAAACGAAACAAATGATATGACATTAGCCTATTCATTGTAAGTGATGTAATTGAAGAAAAGCACACATAGTAACAACGAACATATGAAATGTAGTCCATTAATATGACAATTAAAACAGAAACACATACTGTCTGTCATATAATTGCAACGAAACGAAGTCGACATGTGGGCTACTTCTTGGTATAATTCAAGAAAAGTTATGTTTTTATAATTAAAACGAAACATGACATGCCGGCCCGTTGCCAGGGACTGGCTGTGGGGGGGGGGGGGGGTCTCATGGCCTGAAGGACCTGAAAGGTCACCTGAAGGAGGGTCATGACTGGTGGTGGGGTCAATGCATTTTTCCTGCAAAGGGCTCAAGTAGGGCCATCGTCACATGCCAGGGAGAATCAGGGCTGTAACCGAGTCCACCATATCCGAGTCCGGACCAAGTCCGATTCCAGAGGGCCCCAATTTTGGGCCAGTACCGAGTCCGGTGCTTCCCGAGTGCAATAAAGCCGAGTCCACCCCACAATTAAATATAAAGTAAAATCCTCGGAAATTGGTTGTGCGATAGGCAATGTTTACATTAACCCCCCCCCCCCCGGTTCTTTTACAGCTTTGGTAAAGGACAATACTGAGCAACCATTGCACAGGTGCAACCCATTCATCACCCTGTTGAAACAAAGTACAAAGCATACTTACAACAGTAGGAAGCCCCTTTTGACTCAACCTTAAATGCTAGGGATGCATATTGGCCTAGTGTTTGATGAGAGATATGGGCAACCCACTCAAAAAGGGACCATAACATGTACAGTTATCTTAGATATCGGAAGGCACCCACCTCTCTTTGAACTCCTCAGTTTTTTTCTTTTCATGTTCTGTATATATTTTCCATTTCAAGTATCATGTTTTCAAAGAGACTGAAATAAATTTGATGTTATGTAAAAAAAGCATCAATGTTAAGCTTCTCAAAATATTATTACGAAAAAGCCACAAAAATGAAACCGTTACGTACCGTAATTTTCATTTGTGGGACTCGGCTCCGAGGCCAGTTGAGCCCATTTCGAACCGATTCCGTGACCTACTATTCCGGGCCAATGCTGAGTCCAGGAAAAGCTGGAGTCCGGAGTTGAGTTCGAGTCCGGACTCGCGTGGTACACCCCTTGATAGAATTATGGGACGACTAATCGGAGCGCCACTATTACTTGGCGCGGAGCATACCAGAAATATTTGAATACAAAATACACCTAGATTGCAGGACATCGTTTTTGCTGGCGCCGTGTCACTCTTGCAATTGCAAAAAAAAAAAAAAACCTAAACGGCTGCTACGGGATGGGGCGGGGGGGGGAACATAGCCGTCCAGCCATGCCGCTACTTGGTACAGTACCGGTACCACGCGGGAAGTGCAATCATCGTCGTCTTTAGGCTGGTGAATGCTGGGTCTAAGTGAGGCAGAGGGGGGTCTACCTCATTGGAAAGGACTCTCTCAAACAATTATCGCAACATTGATTTACAATAATCTGGAATAAATATTCTTCTAAACAGTAACAAAAAAAGAGAGTATTAAACAGTTTAAGCAAAATAACTGCAGATGAAAGCGCGTGTGAAATTTTCGACTTTTACAGAAAAAACAAGTCACAGAAAACTAACAAAATAAGTTCTTTATAAGTACATTTTGGTGTTACTTTTGCCAAGAAATCGCATGTAAGTCATACCGGGGTTCCCATTTATAGGCCTAGTAAAATTTTATTTTCCATCGATTTTCCGTATGGGGTGCAACAGTCATGACGGGGAGGGCGCACGACCCCCGTGCCACCGCCTGACTACGGACCTGATTCATTATATGACATAAAGTTACACAAAAATCAGTGTGTGACACAACAGAAACGAAACAAATTATATAACATAAAGGTCTAATTCATTACAGGTCTCTGTCATAGGCCAAATAAAACTAAACACATGTGATATAATAGAAGCAAATCAAATTACCAAATAAAACTAAACATATGTGATATAATAGAAGCAAATCAAATTATGTCACTTATTTCATTATATGTGATGTAATTGAGCAAAAGCAAATTTTATGTGATATAATAAAAACGGAGCAAATTATAAGACACACAATTCTATGTCATAGACCTATCATTAAAGTTCATTACATGTTATATGGAAAAAAATCATTTGACATATAGGCTAACTTCATGTCCTACCTTTAAAGGAAAGTTCATTGTGAGTGATATAGTAAAGGCTAGGAAGTACCGTTTTCTGCAATCTGACAGGTATTTTTATTGCAAAAAATTTCTCGAACGGTGTGCTACCTGCCAACAATGGTGCCGCTCTATCCGTAACCTTCCCAGCAGGTGTTGGTATGTAAAGCTTCTTCAACGTACATACCAAAACACCTGCGGACAATTAGAGATTTGTCTCACCTAAGATCCAAGGTCAATATTTATGATTCTTTCTGAACATCTGATGATTGTCTCAAAAGAACATGAATATTTATAGTCTAAGGGAAAAAAAGGTATTGAGTTCGACTGACTGCAATTGATTACGTCGACATACATGAATTTTAATAGCTTCGAATCTGTACGCAGATTCAGTCGGAATCCAAGCGATAGTTCACGGACGTTGGTAATTACGAGTGCAGTCAGAGCTGAAGCGTGAAAATTACACGTACATTCTGCGGACGGGGTCCACCTGTCAGTCCGACAAGTTTTCAGTCCGACAAGTTTTCAGTCCGAAAATGGAATTTCCTAAGGTCGCTGACCTTTAACTTCGCTGTCAATGATTTCTTATCGATTTGTAAAACTTTATTGACACACCGGGCGTTTTAGATGACGTCATTTAGCTGCCACAAAGTTTGGAAAGATACGAGAGGCACAGATGATCACGATACACTTAACATGCAGTTTTAGCTCACTGCCTTCTGAGTATTAAATATTCTCACTTTTAAAGACGTCATCACTGCGTAAACCAAAATGACGGAAAAAGCGTAATATCTGTTGTACCACTAATGGTTCCACATATGTGCTCAAAAATCTCAAAAGAAAACTCAAAACATTAGAGTGCCCTCACACCGAAAGTAGACATCAACATACTTTTCACGTGATAGCTCTTGATTAGTTCTATCACCATGCTGAACTTTATATTTGCGCGCTGTCAACTGGCCACACGCGGAACCCTAAGTAATGTTAACCATGCCTAGGGTTAGCTAGTTGAAAATTTTCAAACTTCCGCCATTTTGTTTGGAGTATAAGATATGACCAGAGGTGTAGCCTCTGCTAGAGAGAAATTTTGAGGACGCGGTGGACAGTGTAGAAAAGTAAAGGAGAGCAAAAAATGAAAACGAAGAAAGAGAGAGGAGGGAGGAGGGATAATATTAAAGGTGCCGGAGTAGGCGGGGGGACTGGGAAACATTAGCCTCAGAGGTTTCATCTTTCTGTGAAATTGAGAACTAAGACGAAGCATTGACAGCACAATTGAAAGAAGGTATTCATAGAGGAGTGAAATCGTTGATTCGAGGTTTCGACTGGCCATATAGTACATGCGACAGTTGCTTATATGCAATTTACAAGCATGCGACTAGGGAAACGGTCATGATATTTATTTCAGGAAAGAAACGTTGGAAATACCCCTCCTCGAACAGTCAATCAAACCCATGAAAATTAATGATGTGATAAATTCTGGAGACAATGTTTCTGTATTTTGCTCCATCCCTCAACGCTGACTTTGATAAGAAAAAAAACATACATCCCTCATAAAATATTGGTTGTCCATACCAACTAAGGTAATAGCCTATACGAATCAATATTCTGTCTTACTACTATTTAAAAGTACGTCAATTCTACTACTGAAAAGTACGTTATTTTTAATTTTTTCTTAAGTTGAAAATGTTTCACGTCCGGTTAATGCAACATGCTCATGTTTTACCCAGGTATTTCCCCTAAAAATACTTTCAATTGAGTTCTGCTTTGCTGCTTTAGGTAGTATTCAACCTAGTGCCCCCAATTTCCATTTTTATTTTCGAGCTTAAAATGGGTCATTATCAATCAAGGAAAAGTGGTAGCTAAAGGATAAGTTCACCCCCCCCCCCCCCCGCCAATCGTTGCCAACTGTCCCAAGAATAAATGAAACAGGATGTATTATTCATTACGATTCTTGTATCATCTCAACCCATCTGATATGCATTTCCTTTTTCATACATTGATAATACATTTATTCATTAATATCATTACTTAACCCACTGCTGTTAAGAGATCCCTATTTCTTCAACATGCAGTTGGAAAAAAGAAAAGACTAGGGAAAAAGAGATCGAAATGGCTCGCTTTAGGAATATTTCTCGAGGGTGAACTAGTCCAGCGGATATTGGTATGCTTCGACAAAAAGTTGTGCAAAATGGCGCATCATATGTCACCTTTTGGTCAAAAGATCCGAAGTCGATACGATATATAACGTTTCATCTCTTTTTGATCCAATTTCTCTCTGTGTCAATGCCCTTGCCCTGGCAACGCTTGAGCTTCATTTTCATGGGAATCGAACGTACCTTCGTTGTTTTTTTTTCTTCGGGGAGGGGAGGGGGGAGGTAAAGTGAACAGTTTGAATCTGTACTGATTATAACTCCTAGACCGGAAGTGCTAGGAAGTTTCTCTTTAGATATGTTAGTGCGTTTTACCTTCCCAACCTCTGCCCCCCCCCCCCCCTAAATAAGATAATGCAAATAGAAATTTATTTGGTTGTATAAAATGTAAAAAAGTTGCAGGTTACAGAATCTTAACTGCTTTGTCATGCTTTGTCAAACTTTGTCCTTTGTAACCCGGTTAAAATATTGTTAGGTTTTGCAAAAGAAAATAGTAATTATAACTGAAATCATGTGAAAAAAGGATGTCATAATGGAGTCACGTCGGGCACATTTCCCAGAGTAAACTAGTAAATCAGATGCACATTATTTAATCATGTTATGATACAAAAAAAAAATGGTGAGACAAAATGGCACATCATATGACACCTTTTGGTCAAAAGATCCTAGGATGTTGCCTTTCGGATGTTACTGACCTTTACCCCTCTTATATATTTATCTGTTTATTTCTTTGTTTATTTTCGTTACTTTTTATCCAAGAACATTTTTAACAAAAATGCATGACAAACACACTTACTATCAAGGCAGGAAAGAAAAACTTGTAACAAACACTCTTTGCACTCAATATTATCACAGAAATGAAAACGTGTATGATGGTGTATCTTGAACCAGACTGAAAGCGTGTCGTGTACCCGTGCGGACTACTCCATCCGTTACTTGGCGCGTAGAAAGCCGTACCGAGGAAAATCGTAAAGAATGGATAATTAAAGTCACTTTGATGAGTCTTGAATCGTCTCAACCCATCTGATAGGTCTGAATGTATTAGGCTTACTATTTTTTTTCTCGTAATTTGACCTTTCCGCATAATTGAGAAATTGCATGTAGCGTAGAACAACGAGAAGTTCCGGCCGGTGTATGAACTGTCGACATACACTCAGGGCCGCCGCAACTGGGGGAGTTCCCCCCTCAAAAAAGGAAGCCATACATTATTTTCATCACGTTTTATTCAAGCTCATTTTCAACAACAATACAATAACAACAATGCAGTACTTGCGCTATATGTCTTTTACAAAAATGCACGACTGACAAACACTAGCTCTCAAGGTAGGAAAGATAAAATCTACTTGTAATAAACACTCCTTGCAATCAATATTATTACGGAAATGAAAACGTTTACTGAACCGGACTGAAAGCGTGTTGGACTGAAGACATGTACCCGTGCGGACTGCTCAATCCGTTACTTGGCACGTAACCAGCTGTACCAGGGAAAATCGTAGAGGATGCATAATTAAAGTCAGTGTGATGAGCCTTGAATCGTCTCAACCCATCTGATAGGCCAAAATGTATTAGGCTTTCTTTTTTCGTAGTTTGACCTTTCCGCATGAGTGAGAAATTGCATGCAGCTTAGAACACTTGGGAAAGCCATGTGCAAGGGAGCGGAGGGGGGGGGGGGGATTTGCCAAGTCGGCTTAAATTTTTCTTCACGCTAAACGCCAACTAGTGGTACTCAACCCGCCCCCACCTCATATTGTTCTCGTTCCCCTGCGCCTAACTCAAGCCACTTTGGGGAGGAAGGCTTTTAGGACAGACGTTCTCCAGAACCCCCCCCCCCCCCTTCCCGTTTTTAGTATCAAATCGACACCGTTGGACCCTGTTATATACCGTGCCAAGGTATAACCAAGGTATGAGGAAAACGGGGATTTCTTTGAAGTTCCCTTGCATGAAAAACTATTAAAATCAGTTTGAAGTAATAAATTTTTCAACTATTTTATGAATATAAATATGTTTCGTAAATAAATATGTTTCTTAAATTTTTTTCGTACTGAATATTAGGACACAGGTTATTCAAAATCACTATCGTATAGTCTATGTAATGACCAGAGAGGACTCGAGACAGGTCTCGAGTTGCGATTTTCTCGGACTCGAAGTTCAAAGACTTGTACTCCGCCTTGTGGACTCGAGGAACCGGTCCGAGACCGTGCACGAATCCTTAACTAATTGGCGCAATTTAAGTAAAAAAAAAACGAAAATTAATATAGCGATGCATGGACGTCATTTCCAGGGATGGACGAGGGGACTCGTCCCCCACATTTCGGTAGGTGGGGGACATAACATCAAATTCCCCCCCCCCCCCACATTCTGTTGGTGATCGTGTATGAACATATACTCTGGGCCGTCGCTACCGGGGCAGTTTCCTCCTCCTCAAAAAAAAAAAGGAAGAAAACTCGGAGCCAGAATAGTCGGAAAATCTGAAATACCAGTTAGATTACTTCATATCTCGTTCTAGCACATTTTATGACCTCAAAAGAAGCCAAATATTGTACCAAATTTTGAGGTTACCCGGTAATTCAAAAAAGTTTTCAATAAATCTGAAATTTCATTTAAATTTCTCAAATGTCAGAAGTGAGGATAGTCAGAAGATCTGACATAGCAGTTGGATTTTTTTCATATCTCAATCTAGCACATTGAATGAATGAATGAATGAATTCAAAAGAAGCCAAGTATTACACGAGATTGCATCTAAGTTTAGCTAGGTAAAAAATTCAAAATAAAAAGTTGTGAGCAGGACACGTCATCCCTTACAACACCCTCACAGATCTAGACCAACCATCACTTTTCTCATGCTTCCCTATCTATCAAAATACTATTGCAAGGCATCTTTTTCAGTGTGGCTATCAGTTTCAAAAGTCATGAGAACTAGAAAGTTACAAGAACGAGCTCTACTTTGTCATGCAACCATCGACGGTTGTAGCAAACTAATGAACAACTGTAATGAGAGTAAAAATTGTTGGAATATCTCTTCTGGAACCTTAATTTCTCGGGGAAAAAATTGATTGCAATAAATGCAAAATATTGCACCAGATTTTGCACCAGATTACCAATGTAAAGAGATGTTACAATTGGGAATCAAATATTGGGGGGCAGACTAGAGGAATTCAGTTCAATGCACAACTTTGATATCAGGTACACCACTAAAGGTTGGTGCGAAAGTTCAGATCAAATTAAAATTAATTGGAGAAAGAATTTCACGGCAATCTTTGGTTCATTTTTTCTGTTTATGTATTTTTTCTTCACTAGCAATATCCGTTGCTTTTATTCATCTTTGAAACCCCTTGACTGGAACATTCATTAACCCCCGATAACGTGCCGGAAACACCCCTACTGGCCATTTTCCGGGTCCTTTGTGCACAGTACTGCATGTGTAACTGGCCTTCCGTATTTTTTAGAAATTACCCCCTCAAAATGTGCACCGGATATGAATGAAGCATAAAATCGAAGTAGGCCTACTGAGTACCTGGAGTGTGCAGGTATGTTGCATTATCCGATTATGTGCACATTCGGGAATATAGATGCTACCCGCACGAAGAACGTAACCAATATACTCCAGAAATCCTACACAGTGCAAGTGGCCTACTCATATGTTGATGAATTGACGGAGTCTTCTAAACGGTTGTTTTCTTTTTATGTGTTTTTTATGCGTTTTTGTCGTGATAATCTATGTACTTTTTTTGGACCACATAATCAATGACTGTCC
Organism: Stichopus chloronotus; assembly: GCA_021234535.1. Lineage (NCBI taxonomy): Eukaryota > Metazoa > Echinodermata > Holothuroidea > Aspidochirotida > Stichopodidae > Stichopus > Stichopus chloronotus. Next base: position 10,567,295 of record CM037835.1, read on the forward strand.
ATCGTTCAATTAGTCCGTAATACCATTCGTTTTAGCTCATTGTTCCGCAACATAAGCGATTTTTAATAACTAAAACGTCGAGAGGCCCATCGTAGCGCGACTGCCTATTTCATAGCGTTCAGATCAACGCCTGAAACAAAACGGAAATTAGTAATTAATTGTGAGATGCTAACCGGACGTGTTCCATATAAGTCACGGGTGTCTACGTTTAAAATAATTTAATGTACTACCGCCGTGTGTGCATGCATGGCTACAGATATAGCATTCATGACAGTAGACGATCAGCTCCATGGTCCGTCTTGGGACACCCCCTGTATTGGTCGTTACTCTGCCTGGATCCATGGTTATGAGTCAACTAAGCGGCCAAGATGCAGTGTCATTTGAGAACCTGACCCTCTCCAGATGACGGGAACAACTTCCAACACATCATGGCGTCTACAACCAAGGACCTATCAACAAATTACCAAGTTCTTGCGTTGGAATACTTTTTATCATGATGGGATTTTTGTCTCTTTGGTACCTCTCCCTCGTAGTTTGGACGAAGGTCAGTGCTGCTGCAAAATTTTCAAATACTGCTGGCAATCTTGGAGGTGAAAGTACAAGGTGTAACGAATCCCCAAGTGTTAAACTTGGTCCAAACCGGTAAGCATATTGAAATTACAATTCGCATAAGACAGAGTCTGTGCAATCCTTTTGCAGTTTGGGATGATGTTTAAATGGACGTCATGATGATGTCATATTACAACATAACATCAATAAGGACTCTTTTTTTTTCTTTTTTTTTGCAAATTATGCCGGCAGTTATCGGGATGAATATCACGTACAAGTCACTGAAAATGGATTTTTCTAACAAAAACTGTTACACAAGTTTTATCAAAAATGTACTAAATATGTGAAAAAAAGAAGAAATACTAACAAGTGTGTGCAGTGTTTGTTCCACGCAGAACTTGCATAAGTATATCGAAAATCTAACCGTTTTGGAAAACCTCACGAATTGTTCGCGGCTCATTTTCTATGTCAATGTTCTACTTTTGCAGCTGAGATGATGTACCAAAGAAAGTTACAGGGCAGTTCAGTAATTACATCAACCAAATGGCCAAAATTAAAAATCGTCAGGATGGTTTAAATCATATGTCATATGAAAGGGTAAAGTCTCTACTTTTGTGTAATAATATGGAATATCACCAAACATTTATATTTTGCTATATGTGAGGTCATAAACGCAACAGCTAGTGTCAAAATGCAAGAACAATAGGCAAAAAATACATATTTTTATGCCCTAAGTTAAAGAGACAGCAAAGCAACCTAGAAATCCATTTAGGAGTTGTTTTAAAAGTCAATGCCTTTGCCCATCATTCCAACATAAACAGGAATTCACAAATACACCATTCATTTTGTGCTTCATCATAAATGTACGTCCGCAAAGGAAAACACATACTTTTTTAGCTGAACTACAAAAAAAGTATCACAAAATTATTTCAAGTTATATCTTCTGTTCACTCCATGTGGGTAATCTAAACAACAGTAAATAAAAATTCTATGTCACTCTGTTTGTGAGATACATTGTTGCAAAGATACACCAAAAACGTACGTCCGCAACAATGTACGTCCGCAACGGTTATATTAACAGACATTAATAAAAATACAGAACTCATACAAATCCTTAACTGTCCTGATAAATTGCAGCATTGAGTGGTAGTTATGAATTCCATACAAATTTGAAGCATCACCAACAATTCCACACTCATTTAAGCCTCCCCACCCCCCCCCCCTCCCCTCACACAATTTACCAGAAGTAAGTCTACACATCCTGACTTCACTCCTAGCATTCTTTTTATCACTGTCAGGTACTTGGAAAATTGGATCACTCCTTTTTGTTGATATGCAAGCTCCTAAATTTCGATGTTATCATACCTACATCAGATATTCCAAGTGGAAGCTGGGATTAATAAAATGGTTTCGGTTGAAGTCATTGTACGGTAGAAACACTGAATGAGTTAAATGAAGGTGCCTGCTTGCCTGGTACAAGTGTATGTCGAATAACAATAGATATCAATCTTTGAAACTGTAAAGCGAAATGTTGATGGCATGCATGTGGTAACTTTGCTTGTTGATTTTTTGGAGATCACCTCACTAGTACATTAGATATGAGATTCAGTCTGCTCACTGGATACACAAACTGGCTACTCCATTCATTAGCATGCCATACATGGAGAAATAAACATGTAAATTTGGTTACAGCCCTACAGTGCTATGTTCCGACACCGTCTATGTTCTGACACCCCTATATATTCAGACACTCCTATGTTGCTACACATCCATTACAGTACATCAAGACACCATTTAAGGGTCCAGCTACGATGCGCAGCCTAGTTTTGATGCCCTGATCATACTATGCAGGGTTTACTTTAAAGTTTCAACAGGCGGTGCATAAGACTGTACAGTAGTGTTGGATTTTACAGTATAACAGTGTCAATAAACAGCATGAAATAGTATCACATACTGTCAGACCATACATTCTGTAGGCTATTTGTTAATTTCATGTGTGCTAATGGCCACAGACAGCTAATTGAGATTGTTACACCATCGGTTTGGGGGCCAAACACTGCTCCTCTTCCATGAAAGTTTAGTAATAGTGTCCGATGATCTCCAGCACAATAAACTGAGTGTTTCATGAGTGACGTTTCTCGGTTTTATTACAGACAAATATGCTGAGATAGGGAGAATTGATTTTTTCTTTGATTGAGCAAACTACTGTATAGCTCTGGGTTTAAGCAACACTTTCTGTTCTCCAACCTCTCAAAATGGGGAGCAGTGTTCAGTGTAACTGTTACGGTAGCACCTCTTTGCTACTTTCGAAGGAAAGGGGTTGGTGGGTCTGTGGGAAACCATTAAAAGAATTGTATAAAGTAATGTGGGCAGTGGTGCCAAACCATTGCGATGCTGTGTACATACGAACTTCTCACATACATGTTGCTGGTGATAAAAAATGAAAAGTTCATGTCAAAGATATATCTGCAACTAAAATACAAGAAATAAGTTAAATCTGGAAAGGTTTTGGCAGGTACAATACCAAAATGCATAGCATCCAACCAACCCTCTCGTCCGTACCACCTCTTTGAAAGAGAGACTTTTGTTGTCACAAAGGTTAAGAGGCAAATTTCAGAACTATGGCGAAGAGCTATGAAAATGAGCAATAGATTAAAGTGGATGAAGAGGAAAGTGAGAGAATGGATCTAAATCTTAGTGAATTTGCTGTGGTAATGTATTCATGAATCGTAACTTCCAGGTCAAATTATTTGACCTGGAAGTGTTGAGTTATGAACTATTTAGTAGTTTTCAATTACAGATGAAAGTCATGCAGCAGTCTAGAAAGAACTGTACAGTACTTAGAGATGACCTGCTGCAGGTATATTTCAAAAAGTGATTTACTTAACACATAAAATCTGTTTGAGACAATTTATGTTGCAATTCTACCAGGACAGTACAGAAGGACCATACATATGCTTTTCACAAGACAGACTGACCACATTTTCTTTTACTTTTTTGCAAGGTTTGAACTCTGAAATTCCAGATCATAAGCCTAAGCTGAATTACATGATTTCACAGCCTTGCTTTGTTTGTTGTTCTGGCGATTTTTAATTGACAAAGATTTAACTGAATCAGAGTTAATTAGAAATTTGACATGTTTAAATGCAGAGGAATTTGCCATGTGCTCATGATTTTACATTGTTAAATATTAGGGATGTATTTAAAAAAAGATCTGGTAAGGTACTGCGTATATTACCACATGCTGTACTTTGCAATTTGTGCAATAGTGTACTGATTACAATTTACGGTACATGTGCAGGCCTATGAACTTGTGTCAGATATGCACTGTTGTAAGTGCAATTTTAGCCTTGAATGTGATGCTCAGTCAGCTATTTACATCCACTTCACACTGGTAGTCGAAAAAGGACACTGCAATTTGTGAATTTGTAACAAATATTCTGAAAATTAAGATATCTGTCTCCCAAGCACCTTAAGTGAATACTGTTAAGTCTTATTGTTGTTAGAGACGAATATAAAATGTCATATTCTGTCATTTGTCTGTGATATGCCTAGCTTTTCTACCTATGTTCAGTCATTTTGTTGTTGCGAATGTACATGAAATTCACAGCGTACGTCCGCAACACAAAAATATGTACGTCCGCACACGGTAAACATTGCAAAATCCCAACCTGAATGCAATAGCCTTGACTTTTTTCTTTGCTGGTTTTTGCACTTTAGGGCCTCATGCAAATAATACCGCATCAGTTTTAATTAAATATCTGTACACTTCAGAGCGAACGTGATTGAAACAAAAGTAACTAAAAAAGTGCCCTTTCTGTGAATACGTCGGCAACAGGGATGTTTTTGTGACCCATCAAGCAGACAGAGAATGGGATTTGGAGTAGATTTTCAGTTTTCGTACTTCTACCATAACCACACCAAATGTAAGTGTAAAATGTCCTACAGCCTCAACCACATTGAAAGACTGGGCCCTCAAAGTGGCTGAAATGTAGATTCGCAACTACGGAACTACCCTAAAGGGTTAATCGCCCCCAAAATGAGGGCGGTGACCCCTGAAATTTTTGAAAGGATCACATCTGCTCTAAATTCCTGGCACATCCTGCAGACTAAGTGTGCCATATATCTATGGTGTGAAGGCCCCACTTATTATTCATATCAACACAAATATTCGAAACACGAAACCATAGAATTTAAGCGCAAGAGAGTAAACCGCGCTTATGAAAAATAATAACAATGATTACGCGCTCCAATTACATTGAGTCGCTATATACCGGTAGCTTAAGCAGACTGCCTTACTTTTTTCCAAATTAAATATGTAAAATAGATGGTAAAATAAACAAAAACAAAGGGGCATTTCCTCAAAGGACAGTGTACACATCAGAGCATACATGCATTCGCTGTTTGCACAAGCTTGGGCACCTGTAAACTAAATATTTGTTTTTTCTTTTAATTTCTTGAACCCCGATTGTAAGTATAAAAATGATAAAAGTTAAACATAATTTTCACCCTTAAACTTCCCCAGTCATGTGACGTCAGGAACAACCCCCTCTCCTCCACCGTCTCCATCCCTTCATCATATATAGAAGAAACAGATCCATTTTTTAGGCCTGCAGCCGGTATAGATTGAATGGAAATATATGATACACCACAACTTGCATTGGCCTGCCCTGAAGTTTAAACTGTGTGTGTTTTACACATGGCTACAGCTGTGTCACTATATCACCGTGAATGCTGTTGGTCCACGTGAAGGAAGATCTCATTTCCTTTCCGGGGGTTTAACAATCACCGCTAATTAGTCAATTCGTGCTCACATACGAGATGCTTATACTAGACTTTATCTAAACTTTAAGCTGCTAGTGATATTATCTGAAAATATCTGAAACATTATCAAATAAAGGCTAGGTGACGCATCGAAACCACCAATAACCCCCCCCCCCTCCTCCCTCACATTAAACACATCGATATATTTTTCTCTTGCCTATAAACCTTGCATTAAGTGTTATATGATTATGTTCGAAGTCGCTGTGAGCCGGTCACCCTTCATTCTTAATTCTCATTTTGACACAAAGTGATGGAAGTGTACGTTTTGGATGCTTACTGTAAATTTCGCACTATTCAAAGAAGAAAGAAGAGAAAGCACTACTTAACAACTAAGAAAGGAGGCCCCTACAGACCCCCCCCCCCTTCTCCCACACTCATTCAATACCAGCACCTGTCACAATCTCTTCTAGTATTCTTGTGGACAGGATTGAATAACAATAGTTGAGCCTGTTAGTTGGTGAGACTGGAGCAGGGATTTTTGTATTATTTCTAATTACTGGCCGTTAACTATATCCTATGGCAGGAAATCACGCCCTCCCACCACCACCCACGCCTAAGAACGCCACGATTTGACCATAAATTTTCCACAGTCTAAGTAGGATTGATAAATCTTTGAACGTTAAAGTAGTAATAGATAGGAATGAATACATTGGCAATGGTTCAGAAAACCCTTTATTGAACCCTCAATTGACCGAGAAGCTAACTTGAAATTCCACAAAATTTAGGCCATCCATCATAAATTCCATGGTTTGTAATGCTTCAGTTAAAAAAGCACTTATATCGCATTTGTGTACGAAATAAAATCAAGAGCTAATCTTCACGGCGAGATTTTGAATTTGACTTTCATGGGGGTATAGAACCTCCAATTCCATCCAAGCGAACCTGCCAGGGCGAAACGATTTCGATTCTTGGACGATACGCCACTTAAACTACTCACCTTTGAAGGCTTTAGGGGTTGATCAACAGAAGTCATGCTCATCTTCATTTACTGCCAGCTACTGGTGTCATTTGTTTTTCCAGAGTTGAGTCAATATGGTTCCCCCTTCTTTTGATATTAACCAGCACACCCCGACCCTCAGTTGAATACCCAAACCCTCTGACCGGCCCAGCCTCCTGATGAAACCTCGTTTCAAAAAGACTGGAATCTTCACAACGCGTTGATTCTCCCAACTTAACAAAGCACAAAGTCACCGAATTACCAAATCTCATAGTGCATCCATGTCTTCAATGTTCGCTTTACGATTCAGTTATTTTGCCTGCACTGAGACTCTTCTGGTTTTCAAAAAAAAAAAAATGGAGACGCCCCGGCCCCCTTATACCACCTCCCGCACCGACTGACAGGTCAGATTCTGGACCCGTGTCTTGAGTCACTGAAGTTGAGGGCCATGAGCCATGTCAATTTATACAGCCATAGCCGTATACGTATACGGACTGCATGTGTGACCAGTCAATCCATATTTTCACCTAACGTCTCACAGTTCAACCTGGGACTGTTGCACATGCATGGTGCTCTCATTTTCGTGTTTTCTTTTTTATATATATATTTTTATTATCAGGTTTAACTTTCCATGGCTTTGTCGTAAAAAAAGGATGTATATATGCATACGTACATGTCAATTAAATAGTTCACTTGGAATCACCGAATGAAACAGAGCCGGCAAAGTTCCAATATCGTTTTCGGTTGTTGACCCTGATTACAATTTCCCATATTACATTCTTTCCGATATCATTGCCCTGCTGATAAGACCATGGCAGACTTACATTTCAATTTTTGCCTAGCAACGCGTATGTTTACCAACAGCCACGTTTATTGTATAGTAGGTAAGTATATTTATAACCGATGACAGGATTACACGTAATGATAATATGTCAGCACCACGCGTTTGGTGTGTCAATTTGACGAAGTATATTGACTTAGTTTTAGCTGTCAATGCTGTCTGGATTTTCTCTTGAATATGACTCACGTAATACTAGACTAGACAGCCGATACAGCAGCAACTGCAGTACTAAATCAAGGATTTCATATCCTTTTCCATGTAAGTCCCAGCTTTTCGCTCCTTTTCTATACATGCAGTTTTTAGTTGACAGTTAGTCCTAATTATTTCTTATATTGTCTTTTTCTTTTGTTCATCAGAGATGAAGCGAAATTGAGCTGCTGTTCAGGGTGGATATTACTGGATGGTAAATGTGTACGAGGTGAGGTACTGACGATAGTAATAAGAGTAAAGTGTTTCATGCATCTTGCATTATGGACTGAGTTTATAATCTGCTAATTTCATTGTTAACACTGGATGATGATGATGATGATGATGATGATGATGATGATGATGATGATGGTGATGATGATGATGATTATATGATAATGATGATGATAGTAATAATGAGATGATGATAATGATGACGCTGATGATGATGGTGATGGCAATGATTGGGATGATGATGATGATAATAATAATAATGATGATGGTGATGATGATGGTGATTGTGATCACGATGATGACCATGACAGGTATAACGCCCTGCGTCTGAAAACTACAAAATAAGTTTTTAAAGATTTTGTCCGTACGTCATATCATTTTTGCGATTAGAAAATTCGCTTTCAAAATTACTTTCTTAAAACATGACTAATTTACTTTCGATTTATGTAGATATTTTTGTCTTACTCCTTTCCGACGAAAAACATTTGTCACTCTTTTGAGACCATAATACGTGCTAGATCATAAACAAATGTACGGTATTTTTGCAAAGACACAAAAGCGCTGGAATTGAGGGTAATGACACCGTGTGTATTATATGTGCTATACGTTACATTCATGTTGCCTCAAGTCGTGCTGCGTAATTGAGTCCGCATTGCGTGTTTGCCCGCTGGGGAACAGAAAATGAATACGATCAATACTGCGTTTTTCTAACTAGAGTTACTATACATATATCAGTTACTTCCATTTCTCTCTTTGGAGGTTACCTATCCTAGTGTATGCAGTATACTCTAGCACATGACAACGATGGCGGCTGCATTATAACCGCTGTCTCTGAATGGTTTCAGCTGTCAGCTTTCAATTACTATACATTACTCATCGACCAAGCTCACATCCTGCCCAAGATAAGTTTACTGCATGTTATGATGGAGGCAGAATCCCCACCAAAGTTGCCAAGTTCAACTAGTCAATGCAGGACAGATTTCCATTCGAGAAAACGTTTTCAACTTTACTCGTGCTTTTAAAGTTTACTTATCTGCGCATGCCATTTAAACCAACCATGTGTGTCCTCTCTCATGTACAACTTCTTTGGTATATTTAAAATTTTCCTTTCTTGCATGCATTTTTATTACTAACTTATCATCTTAAAAGAACATTACGTAGTCCGGTCACTAATTTAATTGACAGACATAAGTTAATCTGATTCGTTTACGAACCAAAAAGGGTCACATGTTATATCCCTCGCGCCCTCCCCCACAAAAAAGTGATGGCGTTCTTTCTTTGTGCAATTAATGGAAACGTTCCTATCTCTCTGTTGGTATAGGTAGATTTCGGTTACATATTGTTGTACCGAACGTGCATATCCGCTAAGCATTCAATCGTGCATGGGTATTTATTATGATTATTGTCAAGATCTATGTTGTTAAAGGGTTTGGCCACTGAAGGGAGTTGATATTTCATAAGATTTATGAATAATTTTTTCTGTCTTCATGGGTGAAAACCATACATATCCCAGTAGCATGTTCGTTTCTAAATTTGGTACATTGCTCGCTGAATTTGTGATGTGACCCAGGCAGGTACAACTGACATGAACGTCCTTTGAATTTCCTTTTAATTGTGACTGTCTTTAAGGAAACATTACAATAGTGCAAGCTATGTGTCCTAATTAATTTCCACAACATTTTAAGATAAATCTACAATACACCCAATCTACATTTTCAATAGTGACCAACGTTAAAATAGGGCTTCAGTTTCAAAGAAAAACAAAGAATTCTTGCAGTAATTTGCCACTTTAGTCACGTGGCGTTTTGGTAACCTTTTGCCAACTGGAAATCTGTACGGTCTTGACCACCGCAGAAAAGTCTAACCGCAATATCAAGCTATTAACAAGATATTGACATAGGGGTTCTTTGAGGTGGACAATTATTCTCTTTCAATTAGGGACCCCTTAAATTGTCAGTAAAATATGCCTTCAAGTTTTCACTGAACGGAAACAAGTTATTTAAGATGGCTCCTACATTGATTCCGAAGAAATGAACCCTCAGAAAGATGGAAAATCTACTACAAAAAATGACCGACTAACTGCTAGATCTTTGTGTTATAGTGCCTGTTGTGTAGCCTAACGTAGGCGCAATCATTTATGACAATTGCTTTGATACGGTATACGGAAAATGTATTTGGTAAAGGACCGACTCCCCCCCCCCACCCTTTCCGCACCAATCCCCTAAGAAGAGAAAGAAAAACGTTCATAGAAAATTATTTTAATTTGCCTAGAAGATTTAGAGTGGTATTTCTCATCAGATTCTGTGAAGATCTCATTTGCAGTATCACTTTGCTTACTTTTGGGTCTGGAATTTCTTTTTTCTTTTTTATTCAGTATTCCAGGCTTCTAAGACAGAGTGTAACAGCGCAGTTTGTCCATGGGGAAGAGTTTGCTCGCCTTTCGGTGGCAATAACTGCGTATGCCCGAGAGGACGGAGGGGGACTCTCTGTAAGGAGTATTGTAAAAAGGGGAACTACGGATGGGGATGTCGACAAACATGTTCTTGTCGTCACGGTGGAGACTGTCATCCTGTCACAGGTTCATGTGACTTCGACAGAGAGGTAAGAATGTGATCGTGATCCTGTAATTATGCATGTGACAGCAATCTATAGCAAAGTAAACGTCTCTGCCGGGGGGGGGGGGGGGGGGTGCCGCGCTGTCACTACTATAGAAAGACAAGGTGATTGTCATCCTGTTACTGGTAGATGTGAATAAGACAGATAGGTACTGTAAGGAGATCATCATGGTAATATAGTGATACATGTGACAGCAATAAACTAGGGAAGGATATACAATGAGGTTCCTTATGGTGTCAATTTCTATGATAGATACCCCTACATAGGTAAGGGGGGGGGGGGTTGTCCTCCTGTTACTGGTATATGTGACCATGACAAAGAGGTAGTTGAACCATAACAAAGAGGTATCTTGATTAAGTAGTGATGTATGTGACTGCTATAGATGTGAAAGGATTTAAGTTTTCCCCACCCCCCGCTTGTTACTATTACTCTGGCACATGTGACTACTGCGACAGGGATGTAAGGAGATGAACGTCATTTGTGTGACTGCCGTAAAATAGGGAAGCTCATTCTGATCTCGCCACCGGTGTCGGTTAACTACGATAGGGAAGGGGATTATTATTCTGTCACCGGTACATGATGTGACTACGAAAGAGAGGTATGGGGATGATCGTTGTACTAAAGAATGATGCATGTGACGGCAATAGATAAGAAAGTCACCGGTGTCAATGACTTAGATAGATCATGTGACAGTGATCCTGTAATATATTATTTGCAGTTGCCAATTCATTCATGCATAACGTACAAACGTAGGGTTCTTTTGATATTCCACAAATCATCAGCTATACAGTAGGTACTTTGTTCTTACAGGAGACACTTCGTGTGAAAGATCATTATACATCATACTTCGTCACGGTGGCTAGCGTTTTCTTCTCTTTTTCTCATCCATGTAAATCCAAGAATGGAGAGGATTACGAAGAGGCTTCTACCACTATGACTAACCGAGCCAGCAATAACACCGCCGGATTTTGCAGTTCTGGTTGTGGACTGAAGGGGACTGTTGGCTGCATTTGCAATGAAGAAACTGACAGTTGTGAATGTCCAGGTACCGCAATCATTGGTTCGATCAGTAATTTTAAAATAAACATCATCATTATCACAATCAGGCGTCATCATCAATTTTGATTTTTTTTTCATCATCATCCACATTGATCATTATCGTTATCACTATCATCATCGTCGAGACCAACATCACTATCATCATCCACCATCGTCATCATCATTTATCATCAGAATCACCATAACCAACTTCATTATCGTCCGTTATCGTCCATTATCGTCCGTTATCGTCCGTTGTCGTTATCATCTCACTCTAAGCATGAATCATCTTCTACATCATCGGTTGTAAAGGGAAATAAGACGTTTCAGATGCACCAGAAAGAAAGAAAAAAGCTTGTAATTATTGTTAAACCAAAACAGACTCATCAATAAACATGCCAAACATTCATCTCCTGTAAACATTATATGCATGAAATTGGTTGGGCAAGATGCATCATTTGAATTTTTGAGAGCTTGGGTGAACAAATCATTATTGAGCAACAAAATAACTAAATTCCTACCTCTGAGGAACTCATTTCTTGTAAAGACGTTTGCCATCCTTCCTTGGTTTGAATAATTTATCATTCTGTGTCCATAAATTGGTTTTAAAAATATGACTTTTTCTGTAAAACAAACGCCTTTATGGTTTCCCTTTAAGGACTGTCACAGAATTCCATCATGATCTAGTCAAATGACTAGTTTTGTTGTTTTTAAGCCTGTTTAAGTTGAAGTAATTTAATGGCCGCATTATTACTTTCATTTGTGCATCTTCCTACAGGGTATGTAGTCGCTCTTCTAGTTGTATCGATATTAACATGGGTTTCTGTTGGAAGTATGTTCGCCGGTTACTACATAAAAAGGAATGGATTTGTTCAACCTCTGCTTGATAGGTATCGCAGGTAAGTTATTACCTTGTGGGTGCACTATACTCATCAAGTGACGGGTCTTTTTCTTTCTTTTTTTTTTCTCGCTTTCTCGACCTTAGGTTAGGCTATAAAAGGCTTAGAAACGGGGGGGGGGGGGGGGAGGTGTCGCACGAAGGGGATCAGCTCCTCGATAATATGAATGAGGAGACTGGAATACCTCTCACTCCTTTCTATAATATATCAACATGTATATCTATCGAGAATGTGGCTGTTGAAATAGTAATATTTCCATTTTTATGACAAAATTTTACTCCAAGAAACCTCAACATTTGCTTAAAAGGATTACGCCTTAATTAAGGAGACGTCCGTGAACATCTCTAGGTGTCAACGATTTTTGTCATCAGGCCTTATCCACAGAGCGGCTTATCCACTAGCTTAAAGGCAGTGACTCATTCTCAAGTACAAGTCTACTTGTACTCAGTCTCAAGTACAAGTAGGCCTTGTTTAGTTAAGGGCCTATAGCACCAAAGACACAAAACTGTCTTTTACTTTGCTGGATACGCCGGGAACCATTTTATTGTCTGTTGTGTACTCTTCGTAATGTACGGAATTTTTATTTGACATGTAGGTGAGATGCAATCATTGAAATGTGTACAAAACCATTGTGCGACTCGCCACCTTGTCGTCTTTACAAAGTACACATGATGTGCTAAAATCATGTATCGGGCAGACCTTTTCTGCATGATAGAACATGACGTGATATCCAGCTATACCATAATGGTTAGGGTAAGTTCCTCTCGAGAAGGCATAAACATGTATGATATCATGTGAGGATTAGCTGCGACTCGGACAGGGCATATGAATAAATATACAACAGAGACCGAATGCTCAGAAAGATAGGAACGTTTCCATCGAAGTTAGCGTATTCCGAGCCAAGTTTTTCCACAAAGAATGACCGCCCTCAGTTATTGATCTGTAACGTAGCAGCTGATAGTGCATACGTCGTAAGAAATTTATTGATGATCAATTATATTTTATCGACCTCACTGTCACGTGAGTGATCATTACTGATGATCAAATAACGAAGACTCATGGTAATATCGTCACCTGTATCAATTGATATGTGACTGGCTGGTAAGAAAAGGAATAATTGTGACCCATAATCCACCCACCCATACTTATATCAATATCATGACCAGATATTCCAAGGCAAAGCGGATTGTTTGCAAATGTAATTACAGCACATCATAACAGATGAATATAAGAATTATCTTTGCAGTAGACGACCAAAGAAAGTCGATATTTACAGTCAGAAGATATTCTGAATGAGAACATTGTTTCCTCCATTGTGTGTGTCCTTTTTTATATTTTGTAAAGCTATAAAGTGTGTCTTACATTATTTCGTCTTACAGAAAGACAGATGGTTACGGCGAAGACACTAATGACTCCGGTGAGAGTTTCACTTATTTTTTCTTTCACTAATTTGGCTTAAGTATATGGTAGTACTCTGTGCCTGAACAATTAAGTTTTTTGATGCTTTGTTTTTGTTTTGTTTTGTGTGTGTGTGTGTGTGTTGATTACAAATACTTAGATAATGAAGTAAACGTTCATGATCTTTGCAGTAATCTGTTCTTATTAACTTGGCATAGTGAGAGACGGCTCATTAAATGCTATTTATATGTTAAATCATCATGTATCAAATATTGTGGTATCCTTGTATCCATCCAACGTTGTTGTATGAAGCAAACATTGTTACAATGCTTTTTTTCGTTTCAATGTTTTTTTTTCACGATATTAATGTTCTTATGATACCATTTATTTATTGTATTTGTACTCAAACAATAATTTTAAATGTTGTGTGACACAAACGTTGCTTCAATGTTCCTTCTAAAACCACTTCTTTCAGCAAGTAACTTTATTATTGTCCTGATTACGTACTTTGGGCGAGACACAAAGATACAAATTATTAACTCTTGACCGTTCGGTTGCATATATATTAACGTTGTGAGGTTTTGATCTACACGGATCACCAGCTGCAGTGGCGGACACATGGAGGAGCAGGGGATGCCGTGGGTGAATGTGCACCAAATAATATTCCAAAACTAATCAACTGTGCCTATTGCAGACATCCCACCGTTGTTCTTCTCGTCACGGTTGTAATTTAGATACTGGCACACTTTGTTAAGAGCACAAATTTTCGCGCATGTTCTTCAGACTTCATACAAATTTCTCACAATGATCTTACGGGAATCTAGCGCACCGCCCCCCATACAAATAACTTGGGTCCGTCCCTACATGCACTGAAACTACAATAAAGATTGCCATGTATATAGAATAACTGAATTGACACTGGTTAAGACAATAGAAATAGGTAGTGTACTGAACTAATACAAAATAGATTAATATATTTCTTAGTAAAGTTAAACGCATTCTGAGGTTAATTAAAAATAATTGGGGTCACTAGGTTGTTTCTTGTATTGAGGCATTTATCACCATTGTTAAACAATTTAATTAATTATTACACAATTAGTCACTGTTGTCGGTAACCTTTGTCACGCTGCTTTAAAATCAAGAGATTACAGCGAAGGTGCCTCTTATGTACACACCACAGTCAGCTCTGGAGAGATAAAGCGCACTGTATGATCGGATTTAAATTTCGTAAGTTCACGATGGGGCGTGGTGCATACCAATATAACTTATGCATGATTAAAAGGATTACGAAGGCTGATAGTAATGACTTGTAACCCTATTGGATCAATAAACACAAAATATTCCCTCGAAACTATGGGAGACGATGTCATATTTTTTTAGTATTTTACTTTGACTGTTGCTACTATCGACTGTTTGTTGTGATATGAGGTTCGATGTAATGATGTTCAATGCATCGGCACTGTAAATCAGTCAAATGAAGAAAAACAGAATTAAAGAACAAGATGAACTCAGTTAAGAGTATTTAGTTGTAAGAAGACGCACGTTGATGCATTATTGGTAAATAACTGAATTAAAACCACTCTCCTCTCAGAAAAATACTGACGTACATTCAAATGATATCAGCTTTACTTGATAAAAGCTTTATATGTGATATCAGCTTTATATAACATCAGCCGTTCGATGATACCAGTTTTATCACTTTACCTACATAAAAGCTGGTGCAATCAACATTTTACGTGACAGCCAATGACCAAACTGATTCGGAAGACCTATACAAGTAACATCTTTTGAATGTCTTGCATGGGTGATTCAGTGTATATGTTGTTTCACCTGACGCACCGTCCTGCCGAAGAGTCCCGCTACAAAAGCAGAGAGTTTAACTTTCACATGTACAGTCAAATAACTGCATGGGGAAATATATTGGCAGATGAAGTGGTACGACTCTTAGTCCTTGGTTCCCTTCCAAACCAGGGGGGGGGGGGGGTTACTGGTAGACTTTGGGGGTACCTGCCAACACAACAAGTGGTATATTTGAAAGCTTCTGAGATAATGTAAGAAAGAAAAATATAGCTATCCTTTTGGAGGACCTATGTAGAGTTAATTATATTCAACTGCATTAATAAAACATAAACATGATGTCGAAGTAGTCATGAAAATACACCAGTGTCTGTTCTTCATGTTCTTATAGTAGATCGAGGCACCAGCTGAAAGCGTAACAAATTTAGGAGCGTAGGTTTACGGGAGTCCGAAAGGTCGGGAAAAAACTGTTCTAAAAGATTGTCGATATTTTTTTCTCTTTTTGCCAACATAGGTTTCAACACAGACGTTGAAAATTTAACTACAGTCATACCGTGGTGTGACTACCCGCCTCCGATTAGTCAAAGAACCTCTGGAGAGTATCCTCTTCTGGCTCCGTTATCCGTCCCACATTTGTTTGAATTGTCATCTTACGTCACTCGCATTTCTCGAAGTTCAGTTCCGAGATCAACCTCTCACAGCAGCGAGGAGGATGAAGGTGAAGATGATGACGATGACACCGACGATCACGATTACTTAAATCTACCCGAGATGAGGAGAGAGGCAGACTCCGACGGAGAAGAGTACTCACAACCTTACGAGCATCTCGACCAATTATCGCGGCAGGGGTCAGTGCATAGTCAGTATGCGACGAGGACCGACAGCTGTGAACCACCGCCCCGTTTCATAATGAGGACTTGGACTGAGACTGAACAAAGGTACCTCAACCAGGAGAACTCGTACGTCAACGATTCCGTCTTGAAATGGAAAAGGCGCTTTGCGACGAGGCGGACTTTCCTAACAAGGAATCAGCAGAGGAGGATGGCCGGAGTACGATGTCCCGTTGCGCCCTTATCGTCGTCTTGTTCTGATGTTCGGGCCATTGCCCCAGTTGTCAATAAAACTCAGGAGAAAGAACGATCCAACAGAAAACCGACACTGAAACCCAAACCGGAATTTATAAAGTTGAAAATGTTGATGGACATTGAGAAGAGGAAACGTGGATTCGGTAGAACAAGAGCAGTGAAAAGTTGTGACGTCTTCCACAGTACGGAGGACGATGTATCACTGACACAAATGAATTCGATTGTGGCCTCGGAGGATACGAGTGATATGGCAGAGTGTGAAAGAACCAGAAATAAACGAATCAGACACCTACGGGCCGCCTTACTCAAGAAAGGGATATCGGTCCCTGATTCGATGTCAAATCAGGATAGAGAAAAGTTGTTGGTGCCCACTAAGGAAAAACATCTCCACCCCGATGGACAATATGATCCAATCTATGAAAACGAATCTGTGGTGAAACCAGCAGCCACCAGACACTCACGACTGAACAGCACCCAGTTAAGATGAAGTATTTACGCTATATATATGTATCCAACATTGACTATAGTTAATATATGCTATATATATAACTATAGCCAATATATATAGGCTATATATATATATAGTTTTTGGACCAGGTGCAATAACTATAACCAATATCTGCTACATATAGCTATACACAGCAAATAGCTCACTCTAGCTTTACTGTTCAGTACGGGATTTTGGCATGTAAGTCATGCGGTTAATTTGAAACAGTAAAGTAAACGTAACCGAAGTAAACGACCTAAGTGCACCACGCGAAATAAAACGGATAACACACATCATTGAGGCCTTTTTTCGTTCGAAGTTGTATTTTTAATTAATGTTCAATCAACGCTGGACCGTGCATTAATAAAAAAAATTAAAGCTGGACCGTGCATGAATTTAAGGTTAATGAACTCTGGGCCCGTGCATTAACCTAAGATAATGCACGCTCGGCGGTTAATGCATGAAAGCGAGGCGAGCATCAACCTCCGGTCGTGCATTAAAACCCAAAGTTCTTTTCGTTTTCGTCTTTTTATCAAAATTTCGCTGTCTATAAATGAACAAAGATAATTAAAGCTAAACCTTTTCATTGAAAAGGACGATACATTTTTCGGGGTAAGTGCTACCCATGGATGCTCTCGGGCTGCGCCCTCCTGCATCGCTTGCATTAACTGCTGATCGTGCATTATCCAATAGCTTATTCATACTTTGTAAGAATCCTCTTCTATTGGACCATAACAATCAGGTGACCGTGTAGTATCCTGTGTCTAATGCACGGTCACCTGACTGTAATGGGCTAAGAGGACTTCAGCTATGAAAAGGAGTAATAATTTAGAATCTTGAAGGACGTCTGGTTTACTTCGCTAAGCAATCACACAAGTGTGGAGGGAACTTTTATCGTATATTACGTCACAAAGGGTTAAAACTCCACGTCGGGAAGTATTAAAGACTTTTAATTTGATCATAGCTCTGTGCAAAGTTCTAAATAAGTGATGGATACGAACATACGTTATTTTTTATTTGATTCGATTTGGTAGACGTGATAATTTATTCTGTATGTTGTAGATAGTGTTTTGTAGGATTGATAGTGTAAGTAACTATGTATTGTTATTGAATTAGAGAAACCGGATCACTGGCTTTATTCACGTCACCAGTTTGAATTACGAGGAGGGAGGTAAAGTTGAAAAGACAATTTTTTTGTTGTTGCAATTTATGGCAATTTGTTAGCATTGATATAAAATAAGTGAATATTTAATGTTGTAAATAACAGTAACTTGATACTATTTATTATAGTGGTAAATATGTAAGAGCTGAAATTGTGCAATACAGAAAAAAAGCGTGTGGATAAAACGTAATATTAATTAAATCGGTAATTTCAAAAACACTTTAAAAGCAAATTTAAGGATAAGTTCATTGAGGGGAAGTCATATTAAGAATCACTAGGATTTGAAATCTCATCCATTGGCACCATTAAAACCTTTCACAAAAGTTCCGTTGTTTTGCCACATGTGTGAGTAATATTTTAAGAACTTCTTTGGTGATTCGGTGTGATCTTCAGAATTCTTCCTTGCGCTAAGTATGGTAAAAGGTTCTACATCCTTTTATCCAGTGAACAAAGTGCTGACTCAAGGACTACTATATACTGATCCTAACAAATCTTTTCTTTTCATAGGCATGTATCATCACTGGTACTTCGATGTTATTTGAAAAAAAAAAACAAAAAAAAAACAAGGACAACTGACAGTCATGCATGACGTCATACGAATCTATTAGACGACATGATATGAATGAAAGGAAAATAGGGCGTTTGTTTTACCGAAAATATATTATTAAAACCAGTAATCGTGGACACAGACTGATAGATTATTAAAAGTTAGTCAGGATAGGGGCCTCCTTGTTACGAAATACGTTTCTCATAGATAGAAATCAGCTTTTTGTTGCTGCTCAAGACTAATTTGTTCACCCAAACCTTCCATAAATTCAGTAATACAACTTCTGTAATTCATCTTATGCATAATATAATTTTGAGGAGATAAAGTTTTTTTGTAGATATTTGGTTTAATACTCATGATAAAAGCTATCTGGTCCACTTGTCATTTGGAGCATTGTAAACGCCATATTTCCCTCTAACATAAACCCTGCTGAATTATACCATATCATCGGTAACGAATGGATACCCGGTAAAAAAAAAAAGAATGTCGGAATATTGTTAAAATATGAAGTTGCTGAATTGTTCTTATACACTGAAACATATACTGTGACAATGATTTCTCTCATGACGTCACCTTGGATTGGTAATGTTCAAATGATGTATTGACGTCCAACCCACAGGGTATGCATCTGTTACTAAGAACACCATATATATTCACTGATAGTATTTACAAAGCATATTTCTGAAGCACGAAGTGACTATAGGATTGTATAGGTCATTACTTTACAAGTCTGTGAGGACAATATCAGTGTGCAGACATCTTAAGAAAATCATCTAATTTATTTTTAACCTTACTAAAACATCTCTGATCTAACAACATAAATTCCATAAGCAAATTTGTTCCTCGGTCAGAGAATTCTTTTAAGATCGTTTGTCATTTTCTTATTCAGTACTTGTCCTTTGAAACCCAAAGACAGGTTTTGATAGTTTTAACGCCAGCTCAGGGACACATTGATGTTACAAATTGTCATGGCGGCCAGTCGCGAGAGGTATCCGAAGTTATTTTGAAACCTAGTTGACGCAACAGGGGAAATATTATGTAAGTTATAACCAAAAATAGCATATATTATGTAAAAGAAATTGTGATTTGTTTACTGTCGAGCCAAATTAATTGAGGGTATTTATTTTTCTATCATTGCATAAAAAACATAGGTGTTTTTTAATGTTTTTAGATTTCATATGTCAGACAGCTTGTGCTACCCCATCGGTCATGCCAGGCCGTGTTTGGAATTACCTTGCAACTTTCTGAAGTATAAAACATGTCTTGTCTTTAATCATATTTAGCTAACCTGTTAGCTGCTGGTAAACTGGAATTTGTCACACCTTAGAGAATTTTCGTTTGAATTAGTTTATTTGAAGGACCCAATTTACTGGTAATTACAAATAAGTGATTTAACTACAATCATTGTTAACCGCACTCTGGAAAAACGACTAAGCAATGTAATTAAAAAGTTTTACAGAAGGTTTTATACATACAGTGAAATTATACTAGGTTGATAAATCGGCATTTCCTAATAAATTCAGAAGAAATAATAAATGAAACAAAGAAAAAAAAGAACAAATAGGAAATAATGCTCCACCTTTTTCTCTTTTCCATGCATCGTCAAGAAAATGATCAGCGATAAATGAGACTAGTAAGTGTGCGGGACAGGGGAAGGGGGGAGGGGACAAGGAGAGCACTCGAACTCTCCGGTTAAAAAAAATCTACCATTTTTCGGGCAATTTGTGAATATTTCTCATTGTTGCTCCTGTTTTAAAAAAAAATTTAATTAGTCATGAGATTGACGTTATCATATCGGGAGTGGAGGGGGGGGGCAATGTTTCAGTGGGGTGGGGTTGTCAGTTAATTTCTTGGACGATGTAAATATTTTTCATAAAAGTTGCTCTGTTCGATAAGTGTTGTCGAGGCGGTTCTCAAGCGGGAAGCTAGGGAGGATTTACCCCCCAAGACTTTGGCCATCCCCCAGGGAAAAAAATGGGCAAATGATTTATATAAACTATCATTCACCTTTATTTTTGGAGGAGTAAACTTTTGGTACACAAGATGGCAAGATAAATAATGTCTGAATGCTTTTAATAAAACCCCCGGAAGTGAAATTTTCTGCAATTTGGGAGGCCTTTTCTCCCAAACATCTCTCAGCAAGCAGCGGACCAATGACGGAGGTGCTCCGTAAAAGGTGAATTAGACACAACCGCCCCCCCCCCCCCCAAACAGAAATAAAAATAATAACAGTGTGCCTGGAATTGTTAGCTTGTCCTGTGATTCGCTAAAATAAACTCCTTTAACTATGCTACGGTCCGCGTCAGCATGAAAGCCTCCAGGTCTCATCGTCCATCTTAGGTATGGAACGTTTTATATCAATTCAATTCAAAGGACTTTACCTCAATCTCTTTTAATAGTATAAAAGCATATTTTATACAATTATTATCATATGAAAAAAATAAATGACATTGTGAAGTACAACAAGAAGCTCGCTTTCTAAATTATCAAGTCACAAATCTCTTTATCTCGATTGACTATGTTCTTAAGACAAATTTCAAGGTGATATTTTTTTTAATTTTCTTCAACGTCACAGTAAACTCTAGCAATTCTGATGCCTCCTACTCATTACATTATTAATATTCATGTCTTACCGTTAAAATTTTTCATTGCGTGTCGGTGCATGAAAATATAAATATTCATGACTTTTGCGTTTTATCAAACAATTAATTAATGAACATTTGGACTCTAGAACCAGAGATAAAAAGTCAATAACGAGCTATCATATTTATACACAAAATGATGAGATATCTTCAAAATCAACATTTGTGGTGTAACATGAGATGCCGGTAGGATAAAATAATTAGAGATTTGGAGGTAATGACATACTCATTCACATCCGAGGTGTCGACAAGGTAATATATCAAAGTCACAGGAACGACACAAATAGACCATTGACAGATATCAATACATAAGTTTTCTTAGATTATTAGAAAGTTAAAAATCAAAAATGGGAAATGAGGACAGTGATTCGCAGACGATCGTCGTGGTGTTAAGTGTATTTGTAATAGTCGCAGTTTTGGCCTTCATAACTGCGTGGGGATTGATGGGTCACGATCTTCCACTTTACAGGACGTTTGGTGAGTATGAACTTCTGTAATTGGCTCTTCATATTGTAGTATTTACTTTGAACATGGAGGAGTAACAGCACAAGATCCCGGGAACGGTTTCTTTGATTCTATTCGAAGATATCACAATTATCTTCATAATGAGAGTTTCGTGAGTACCGCAATTAATACACTGATGCTAATTGCCGAGACTGTAGATACTGCTTCATAATTAACCTTCACCAGTGTTTTGCAGGATGTAATAATGGCCCTAACGATCTTGAGACAGGGTCCCTGGCCGTGGGCCTCTGTCTCGTCGACGTCTCAGGTCGGTGTCATAGGCCCAGGTGCTGAGCCCTCCTAGCAATTCTGCGATGTGTTCCAATGGTCCTGACACATATTACCGAATGGGCTTAATGTACACCAACGTACAACTTTTCTCTTTATGTATCTGGTAGCAAAATGAGCAATCCGTTCGAGACATCAGACGTGTGCGCCTACAGGAACGTATTTGTGACTATTTGACAAGAACATGTTTTGGATATCGCCGGACATGCCACAGAGTTGTCGGACATGCACAGGACATGGACCATACCTATGGCAGGCGTTAACGATTCTTCACGATCCGATCTTTATTGTACAGGCGATCCAGTGGTGTGGCAGGGGCTTTAACAAAAACGTGCTTTTAGTACCAACACAGGGGTTAAATTCTTTTCAAATACATTCGGAAAGACAGGCCACAGTTAAGGCTTTCCTTGAACATGTACTTCACGTGCAAAATTGCAAACTGTATAAAGGGAATATGATTAACTGTCTAAAGGCCAAAGAGTGAAATTAACCCAAAATTGAGTGTATACATTGACCCACTCGTAAAAGTTTTCCCTGATATGATGATATTTAATAATACAGGCGTATCGGTGGGGCACTCTGAAACACATCACTTTACATGCAGATGTAAAACTGCAATAAAGAGAGGCACTTACAATTGTATCGATTTATACAATATCCGTATGCTGCACGAATGAAAAAAAAAAAAAAAACACTTTCTACATTCTTTCCATCGGTTTTACTGTGGCTGAAAATTAACACAACTTTAGTAGTTACAGAACTGACAGCTTTCAAACATGAAAAATTTCTGTGCGTTTGTTGAAAATGACTTAAACGTATGAATTTCGTAACTTGAAGATGGCGCAAAGTGTGGTCTGGAAAATATTACATGTACGTCAACATTCGTAAGTTTTGGCTCGTGTCGTAGTTAGATGCTAAAGACTATATTTTATAATAATTGTTATGTATAATTTAGAAACAGTCAAACGTCAAACAAGAATCGTCGTGTGATGGTGTGGAAACTACACATGCGTTTTGGTTCTTTTACATCAACGAACGTTTTGGAAGATATGCGTAAGACTTGGACCCTTCAGAAGTCCACCAAAGGCCTATAGGACTAATCACTAAGGATTCCCCGTTAATCATCTTGATTAACGTCAAAACTTTGTTAGTATCATGAGTCTAATATTTAGTCAAAATAATGTCTCATAGAACTAATTAGGCCTGTTTTGATTTCAAGGGTGGGTCCCATTATTGTCTACATCTGTACAGTCTGGCAACTATACTGAATATTGTGAATGTGTTGAAGAGTGCATGACGCTGACTACGTGTTGTCTCACTGGGGTCGTCATTTAAAAAAAAAAATCCACAAAGACTCTCCAAAAAGAAGTGACCAAAACAGCATATTCCAATAACGTACATGCTGTGAGTTCAATTACACGTAAAATATTATTAAATTGTCCATTACATGTGTATCGAGGAATTTACTGTTGATGGTGACACTTGATAATCCACGGTAGGGTAATAAAAAGTCCCTGTATGTAACTTCCTCACATGCTAGCATACGTGTTTGTACCTTCTCGAGAGGAACATTATGGTATATATGGATATCACGTCATGGTCTATCATGCATAAAAAGGTCTTCTCAAGTCATGATTTTAGAAAATTATGCTTATTTTGAGAGGACTTTGAGAGGACTTTAATAATTAAGTGTTTACCTAAGCGGCTCTTTTTCGAATACGTGCTCTGCTATGTGATGCCGAGATATGTGACTATCTTTAGGAGAGGATGGAAAAGAATCTGCTTTGTTCACATTTGTCACTCCCGAGACTGCAGAGACCCATTGGTTTGCCTTTCAAAGCAATGTTCCTCCATTTTGTGATGCCCGCGTGACGCTCTTTCGTCAATAACAGATTTATGTACTGAATTGAATTAAATCTAGTTGATGCTGCTGGCATTTATAACTGCATTTCTTGTTTCATTATAAAGAGATCGTTGCCATCGTTTAATTAATTAGATCTGACATTACCCCATCGATGCATTGGCCCTTGACACTGAACACCACGGTGTGTCTTATCAAACTTTTAATCTCGATAACCACACCATAATTAATCTGTTCACGATCCACTCGATGGTCATTTTGCTAAGAAATGAATATTCAACGAGTAAAGAAAGAATTGTGAGCACAGTGTGTGCTGTAGTGCGGTAGTAGGGTTAAGCTACAATCGTTATAACCTTGACCTTGAACAATCGACCTCACACGCTTCAAAATAAAATTTGGTTTGTAAGTCTTTAGTGAGAGAATACCGTACCGCTATGAATATTCATTTAAAGAAGAAACCTGTTGCTGTCATTTTACTAAAGTTATTTTGAATTACAATCTTCCTCGTTAAAAGGAACTGCGAATCGATCGTAGCAACACCAAGAAGCAAAAACCAAGAACTTTAATTAGTGAAACGTGTCAAGACAAAAGTTTTAGGACAGATAAAGTCATCTTACCGACATCATGGAAAACGGTACACCGATACTGGTTTTCGTATGCATTTTAATGATATTGGCAACTTTTGGTGTAATTCTTTGGTATGGACTGACCGAGGGGCTCCCGATTGTACGTGAATTTGGTAAGCGGAAGTTTTCATAAACTCTGTGGTCTGTATTCTGATGTTACTGTTCTGTTCATAGGTGCATTCAATTTGGAAAACAAAAATTCCTTACAAGCGTCCTCCTCTTTAATCCAGTGGAGTCACACAAATATGTCTCACTGTTTGAGTGGTGCAAAAGTATCGATTGGTCATTTTTACTGTTAGAAGTGATAATCTCAAATAAATTTCAATCTTTGATACTACTTTAAACAATCATGAAGAAGACCCAAATGTTCCTTGACATGTATGATGAATGGGCTGTCCTAGAAGATCAATTCCATGGTTAGGACGTGAGCCGGAGCGAAAAAGGAAACATAAAGTTGTCAGGAAAAGTGAAGTAACGTGAGCCTCCAAAAAAGAATAATGTCAATGGATTTACGATAGAATGCACACATAAAGTATAACTTTACCAATGCATGCATTTTGAATATAATTGAATATAATACAGGCCTTGATCATTTCGTCATTCTTCTAGTCTGTTTGACAGCGTGACAAAGGGTGCTTTTATTTCTGTAGATTTTTAACTACAGCTATAGATATCAAGTCTAAGGCTAACAGTATTGACATTCTACTCTTTATGTAGCCGTTATATTAAATAGAGAAATGTACAATCATCATCGTCATCATCATCATCATCTTCAAACGTACAAGCAAAAGATGAGATTGAAATTTGAACCAGAGAATATGTATGTTAATGACCTTCCATGCTGCACTGCCAAAGCATTTATCTGAGCCCGCACCCCATCACACCGTCATCTAACATTCCATCACCATCCATGTCTCCCTACATACAAATACGATCTCTGGACCGCCCCATGTAAACCCAGTCCCACCAGACCATACCCTCCCCCCTGAACGTGCAGTATCCTCATGCACATCAAAACTATTCACGAGGAAAAAATAAGACAATATTCTGAATTAATGCATATTTGTAGTGACAGGAAAGGAAAAATTAGTCTGCATGTACAATATGTCCCCCCCCCCCCGAAAAATAATTATCATAATGATAAACCATGTGAACGATGGAACATTTTACCACCATACCTGAATGTGTGAAGGGAACGGTATTATAAATGGAAAAAAAGTGTTACATAGTCTTATATGCATGAACAGCATAGTAGGTTCACTAACCAGAATGTTTCAGGTGAAACTGTATTGACCAGACACTGCATATATTTGACTTCTTAACTTCCAAGTGAGATTAAAATAAATCAAATTTCATCCAAATGTTCACCATTCACATCAAATGTGCTATACAATGTTTAATTTATGCCACAAAAGGATAGGCCTACATGAGAGCTGAAAGAAAATCACCATTCACACATTACCGTGTATTGTCATATTGTGTGCAAATAGTACAGTAATGGCATACTCACGGTTTCACCCTGTCAGTGAAATAAGTGACTGTGAGATGATAGTGCCAGACTGGTTACAGACTCTCCTTAATTTGTACCACCATGTGTTATATGTATAAATATACATATAGCCTATACATACAGTCTATACACATAGCCTATTTATATAGCCTGTATATATAGCCTATATATATATATATAGATTACATACTGCCTATATATTACCTACATAGATTATATATAGCCTATATAGGCTATAAATAGGCTATATATATATAGCCTATATATAGCCTATGTATATATAGCCTATATATATAGATTATATATATTACCTACATATAACCTATATATATATATATAGATTATATATAGCCTATATATAGCCTATATAGGCTATAGGCTATATATATAAAGGCTATACACATAGGCTATATATATGTAGGCTATACACATAGGCTATATATATATAGGCTATACACATAGGCTATATATATATAGGCTATACACATAGGCTATATATATATATATATATATATATATATATATATATAAAGATTGGAAAGGTCCTTATATTAATAATGAAGCTGAAAATAGCGATGAGTTTGATATTCATGATGAATAAAATATATTACGTCAATCTTTCGTAACAATACACCTTACATCGTCAAGGCGAAAAACAAACTGAGTGAAAGCACAAGTCAATGCGTTTAGATAACACCTGTTAAAAAAGTTAGTAAAATCAGATTAGAATAGTTGAAGATTAAAACTCTGGACATTTCTATTAGGGGTTGGTTGTAAATCCTGAATGAAAAGAGACTCCATGAGCTTACGTTTGTACCAATTCTCATCTTTGATATCAGTTGGACGTGGAAGTTTATGGGACTTTGTTTTACAGTGATCGTGTATGGAACTGAATTCTTTAAAATAGTCAGCATTCACATGAATTTTGTCCTTAACCTTGAAAAATGAACCAATTTTACAACTGTATCTGAAGGAAATCAGTGGTTCTGCATTAATGAAATGTTTGAAGGTCTTCGAAAAAGATCTAGCAACTGTGTTAGACATATTACCACAGTATGGTAACTTCAGACAAAATTTAGATAAGTCACTGTTCTCATTCACAGTACAGGGAACAGGATCCATATGTAATCTAGATCTTAAATTACAGGTATATGTCTCAAAGCTCTTGATGAGTCTAAGAGGGTAGGCGTTGAAAAGGAGGCAATTACATAGGTAGCTATAAAGTTCTTTGTGGAAAAGTGCATCAGTAGAACAAATACGGCTATCTCTACAATGGAGTGCCCTGATAACACTGGTTTTGTACTTGTTTGGTGTCCAGGATTTCCAACTACAGTAAATGCCTGTATGGGTTGTTTTCTGTACACATATTTAATTAAAGAAGTATTCAGATTACTGGTAACGTCTCTACAAATGCTGATGTCAAGAAACGGTATTTTTCAACTTCATAAGTAAATTTCATAATTTTATAGATTTAATTTACAATAAAAAATATAATATTTTGCTTGAAGAATGAAAAAGTTAACTGGGTCCACTAAAGAGTGCAAACTTAACAAGATCGTAACCTAAGTCAAAGTTGCTCTTAAGACAAAAGTTACAGCAATATACCCAGAAAGCGTCAACAAACTCGCATTCAAAAAGTAAATGACGTACTGAAGGTTTCATTATCCTTTCCGTAAAAAAGTACACAAGGAGTAGTCCTTTACATTAATCTTAGTCAGAAAAATATGTGTACCATATCCTAAGCAGTAAACGGTACCAAAGTACTGAAACCTTGTAGCCCGCACAGCTATATAGGGCAAAGAAGTATTTTTCCAGTTTAAACCTTGTCGTCAATTTCATGCCATCTGTGGATAGGTATTGGTTGTTCTCCTGTTTTGCTTGGCTTTAGGATAAACTACATACATTGTGTTGTGTACTGCTTTCATGTCAAAATTCATTTTGGCGAATTACTAAATCCAGACAACACCAAAATGTAGCACGATATTGCTGCTACGTTTTGTTGGTTTAGCAAGCGTTTTGTTATTTACAAGATGCATCTAGGATATAAACAAAGTAAGTCCTGTCAAAACTGTTGCAGAGAGCTCAATGGTAGACCATTCGCAGTTCGTCTTATATTTCTTTATTCAGATCATACTGAATGGCAAAGACAAGTAAGAACCTTCTTTGGTATAATTCCTTCTTTCTCGTGTATCTTTTCTAACGGGGAGGGGTGGAAAAATATCATCGTATTTCTACCAAGAGCGAAGTCAGATCATACTTCTGTCAGAAGGTCTTGCAGACCTGTGTCATATAATGAACACCTCCATTTTACAGATAAGTGAAGCCCACTTTATGCTATAGTCCGGACAATAGCCTACCCTGGAATGACGTCTGCATTGCGACTTCTCTGATGTTGATTCAGTATTTATTATGAAATGAATATTCATCGGTACTGACCAATACAAATACAGAGTGAAACTGTTCGGTCAGTCTTTCCACGATCTCACATCAGAAGATACCGTTAGCAGCTCAGACTGTTTTGTCGTAAATTTAGGTTCCAGATTAGTATTGAGAGAAGGAAGATTTTGTAGGATATACAGGTTACAGAATTACTTCCATTTTGTTGATTAGTTTACATCATTCAAGATGCCATCTAACACAGACGTGAAGCCTTTCAACTATGAACCAATGAAATGCACTGGTTTAGTAGTTTCCGTGTGTTTGTTAATGATTGTTGCAACTGTAGCTGTTGTGTTATGGTATGGACTTACAGAGGGATTACCAATCCTACGTACATTTGGTAAGATTTTTTTCATTAATATATTAATATATTGATCATGATGACGAAGTTGCATACATCCTACCCATTCCCCTTCCCCAGGTCCACACACTCTATACTTTAAGGCAATCCTTTCAATTGGTATAAGTAAAAAAAAAAAAAACATCCACCAGAGTGTGACAAATGACAACGACATGATATTAGAATGTGGCACCACATTGAGGAAAATAAATGCAATGGAACCGGCGAAACAGCACCCTCACCCTGTGGTGACTAATAAACCAATCTGGTAACACCCATACTATGAAAATCATATGAATTTGGTGTTTCGTACAACGTGATGGCCGTGTAACTGGTTTTCTGATCTCATCCATGTACCAGACGTTGCTATTAGATAGCTGTGCTTATCTGTTATAATTTTGTAAGGATTTGATTGCATATGAGTTAATCGTGAGTCATGCGTGTTCATTTCTTAACTTGTTTACATTTAAGTTTTATGTTATGATATACCCTCCTTTGTTCCTATCATATTTTGTTTTCTGCCTTATTTTTTTTATTTTAATTGGCTCATTTCCCTCCTTCGGTATGGCACGCCCCAAAAGGACGAACACAAAAACAAAGAACGTTGCAGAGGAGGCTTAGCATGTAATTAGTCAATTATAGTACAGGTTAAATAAAAAGTTCCTGATACTTAACGATGTGTATGTTAATGCAGTGTTACAAAATAAAAATATAAAGATTGACAATGTGAGCGATGTCAAGTGTAGCATTTTTAACCTCCCCCAACCTTCCATTTATTTATACTGTATTTATTGTGTCAACGAAACCGTCAATTGAATAATATGTAGATAATTGCGCTATTGTTATAAATGGAGTTCAATATAAGCGTCTTTTACCTATTGCATGCGATATATTAACGCATAGCTAACTGTGGTAGCACTCTGCAATGTAAGTTAAGTTAAATAACTAACAGGATTAGTATATAATGAACTCAAAGTTCATTCTCCTTCACCGATAGGCACAGAGATTTAAACCTTGTGATCTTTGGAGTTAGATAAGCATCCGTTAGTATGTGTGTTTATTCCGATAACGTGAAACCTTTAAACCTAAGCTGTTTGTAGAAGGCTAACCGTACGGTGACTATGGCACTCGTGTTGTATAAGTCTATGTACAGATGTATGAAGACCACAGCTGCTTGTTTGTAGGTTCTTGAAGTACAATCAGACTGCCTTTTCTTCCAACTCTTAGTTCTGATTGGACGAGGTTTCCGGGTTACCTTAGTTTCTATTGGATGTTTCTTGTCACGGTTTAGTTCGCCTCTGTTGTCCTATGAGTTACAAGTCAGTAGGGCATCGTGAGTAGTTCGTTATCTGTGTGGACTTCATTATTCATTCGGATAATATCTTTAATTAGTAGAATGAAGACAAACCGTTACAAAAACAAAACCAAAAAAAAACAAAAAAACAGTTCAGTGTGTCAGTGGGTTAGAAGCAATGGCAACCGCTTAACTATTGCAGGTAGATCTGTAAACCAGCAGAATATAATCTGATAAGATTGTAATAATCTTTCTACTGTAAATGTGGAATTACTATCCGAAAGAGTAAAAAAAAGATATGCTTAAAGAGAGCCTCACTATTTATTTACACCGGTTTTGTCAGCGGAATACCACTCATCACAATCCAACGTGTAATACGACAGCTTATGGCAGACTCTGACCACTGGACACCCTCCTACCAAATGAGAAAACACAAAATGAGCCTTCAGAGGCATTTCAAGAGGATGTAAAATGGGACAAAACTTACTTGCTTTCTTAAAATAACACCTTTGACACTACTATGCAGGAGTGTACGCGGGAGCACCACCATCGGTTGGTGCTTTACTACAAAATATTTGACAGAAAGACTTGCCAGATCGCAGAGAATAGTTATTCGCCGGCCGTCTCCAACCGTCCACTGCAGAGGATTTAAGGGGCGGGGTGGGGCCAATAATTGCTTCATGAAGACTCCAGACACTACTGATACAGGTTACGAGGTTACGACGATTGGTTGGGGCGTTTTCTAGCTTCTGTCTCGCTTTGTCACAACAGAAAGTTTTCTATTGTGTTCAACCGTTCACCGGAGTTCAGTGTTTTTTTTTTTGTTTTTTTTTTTAACAAAGGCCTGTATGGTTCTTGTTCACGGCACATTGCAGGACGGCAGGACATAGCCGTCGAGTTGCACCGTGTTTCTTTAAGAGCCATTTTTTAGGAGATGGGGGGGGGGGGATGGTGACATCAGCGGTGTGACCACTGTGCTACGAACAATCCCCCCATACTTTTGTGACAAAAAATTGAACCACTAGCTGTAGCAGGTTTAAATGACCTAAATCTGCCCAGTTCAACGTTATAGGAGATGGTCTCGTGTAACTTCTGCGCGTCTCTTAAAATTCCTCCCTTTGTAATATAATTTGGAAAATAAAGATTGCCAAGGCTTTGATCGAGAATGAATATCGCCATTTTTGCTGCATATATGGAGAATATTTACATGTAGATAGCAAACAAATAAAGATCTAATAGTATGCATGATACACTGTTGAGGAAATTAAATAGGTATGAGCAGATCAGGGGCGCCATTTGATACACTGTCGACACATCGCTTCATAAGTTGGGGATGTGGTACCTTTGTCCACCACAGATTGACGCCCATGCCGGTGTCAAGCACGAAATGTCAATTGAAAACAACGTTAGTGTTCAATTATGAAGCTCATCTTCCAAACCAAGGTCTAGATTCGCAGAACTATCGTTTCAATTACAGTTAAGACAAATGCAAGTAAAATATCAACTGAGTATCACAAACTTTGATTGAACTACATCAAATTTTGTTCTCAATTTTTAGAATGAATCCGGCTGCTGACCAGATGGACCGAAAAGGTAACATAGATACGAGGGACTTGAGGAAAGTCTGGTACTATGGAACGCCAACAGGGACTGATCACACATAACACGGATCCACGATAGGCTACCAATCTTTCTCATCAATCAGGCATATCTCTCATGGTTTATCGGGTGCACCAGTTAATCAAGACCCTTAAGGAGTGGATGCCACGTTCATCTGGAGGATCACAGTACCAATAAAATCAAGTTGATTCTAACCGGCTTGTTCGAAGGAAACATGTAGACACTATCGAAGAGTTACACCGATGATTAAAGACAAAGTTTGCTGAATAATGTAATGTCTGCATTGACCGATGGACACGCTGAAAGATAATATTTAAGTTGAGATATTACAAATTCCAACTTTATGAAAACAAAACTTAATTTGAAATGATCATCGTTAAAAGCCACATTCTGCCCATTCCAGCTGTTCTTCATAGCTCCTTCATGATGAAATTACTCGTCCAAGAATCATGGCCATGAAATAATGTTACTGACATGTTTTTTATGCAGTGCTGATTTAATTTATAATACCAGTGTAAATCTATAAATCAAGACTGTATTCGAGAGATGGACATTGTACATTACTATAATTATGATGCATACGTTCAACTTAGCTGCATGTAATGCACAAAATATGGGCAAAATGTATCAGTAAACCTATTGTCATGATTGACGTTCAGTCCTGTGGTCATCACTATTATCATCATCATCTTCACATTATTCAGTATCTTACAAATACTGTCAGCATCATCAACACCACCACTATCGTAACTATCATCACCATCACTATCACAACCATCATCATCATTTTCATGATCATTGTCATCAACATCATCATTACATCATCGTTATCACTATCATAAACTTCATCATCATCATTGAGAATTCCATGAACGTCAGGTTAAATCTGAGTTATTATGAAATTTGTGAACATCTTAAGACATTCATTACTTAAGTTAAAATTTTGCCCGTACACACTGAACCATTCACACAGGTTCATGTGTTGTCACGTGGTAATCATGTGATTAGAACTGGTATCAGTTTTTATATTCCCACTATGAATTAACATGTCTATCTTACCAATATACTTCACTTCGTCTTTTGCAAATAATGCACTTCAAAAGTTCGTTTACAGTTAATAACGCACTACTTTATTGAATTATTCAATTGGTTCCATAATTACAAAAACTGTATATATACATACGATAACTGCATGCGTAGAATTTTAATCCCATTCTTATAAAATATCTGTGCACACAGTGGTCTTATTGCTCTCTTTTCTCCCTCTCAATTCTATTTTGAGTTAGTGATACGGTACATAGTTTATAACAATTAACTCTTTGTACGACTCAAAACAAGCTAGCCATCTTTAATTCATCTAAACTTTTGATATGATAATAATTCATTACAAACCCGTTAACCAATACGAGCATGTAAATCAATTTAGAGCACAAATTGACCAAATATTGTGAAATACCTCTGAGATGAAAATCTATCTTGATTGCACGTAAACGGAAGAATTTTTACTCTTCTTGAGCTTCTCCTATGAAGGGGCGGGGTATTCAGAGTAAGCATCCATGATTTGTAGATATATATTTGTTATGATAAGTCAGCAATACGTGTTTTCTTTTATCTACAATTTACACACCATTCCAGTAACCGATCCCGGCGTTCATATTACTTGTACCCCACCCCCGTCCCCCACCCCCCGTCCCCCACTTGCTCCTATTTCCTTCCACTTTGCCGAGCCTTTTCGAAGTTAAAGGCCCTCAAAGAAAAACAATACACTTCACCTAGTTGAGTTTATGTGCTGATTTAGAAAAATGTCTCATGGCGTCTAAAGAATAAGCCAGTTCAAAGTTAACAACGGTGCATTATATGTCAAAGGTCAAGAGGGTATTGCCTATGTACTGTATGTCGCGTTGAAAGCAGACCGTGCAGACACTCATTTACGTAATAGGCTGATGGCACACGCGTACACTAGTTGTTTCACTCACCTTCTATCATTATAACAAGTTCACAACAGTACACTACAAAATGCTGAACGGAGACTCCACTGTTAAATAATTCTTGTTGGGAAGAGTCGATAGACTGAAGTAACGTTTGAAACCCCAATTGGTTCAACAAGGATATGAACTGGTCGCGTTTGTGTCCCCCAATGTTCTCACTAACATACCGCAGGCAGTAGGCCATAAATGCACGAGAAGAGAAATCCACAGCCGGCTACACAGTGCGATTTTGAATGCTCGCAGATCTGTCAATTCTCCCGGTTTTACTGGAAGACTCCCGGATTTTGAACAAATCTCCCACCTTCAGATTCTAATTTCCCTGTTGTTTATGTCCATTTGCAACATTTCTGAAAATAGCCAAACAGTTATAAGCGCAAGGCTTGATTAAGTATTTGACCATAAACTCACGTATAGTGCATTGAAAATCAGATTGTTGTTTGCAAAATTTTCAACTGTTATACCGTAGACAATAATTATTCCAACAGCAGGTTGCTTTGCAAGTAAGTTGTTAGCTTATGAGGGACTGTGAATACAAGAAGGGGTGTACATGTACCTGCAATCACTAGCGTACACAGGGGGGGGGGGGAGGCATTGGGCCATCCCCCCCTCACATTCCCCTTTTTTTAAGTACTGCATATCTTGCTGAAAATATCAGAAATAAGCGGGAATTGACATGATTAGTATTAATATAGGCCTACTATATGTATATAGGTAAACTTGAGGGAATACAGGCCCGTAGCCAGGGGGGTCGGAACATTCGAACGACCCACCCCAAGTTGAGGGAGGTCCATTTTTTTCCGGCCATGTGTTTGAAGGGTCAGCTATGAAATATTTTTTTATCTTTGACATATCGTTCACTTTTAGCAGGAAGATAAAACCTCTCCACTTATGTCATAAAATGTATACAGGCCCAAACTGACCACACTATATCTTCACTAGATACATATGCTACGAGGGGTGATGAGATAATAAGCTAAAAAACGCGCATGCATGGTTATGTCATTGTGGCTGTGGATATCATTGAACTACAATCTTGGACAAAATACCTTGGGACACCCCGCGCCCCCGTTCAATGTTGGCTATAGGATTGCTGTTCAAAGGGTACATTCACTTCTATAGCGCAACATTGGAAAGGGGCGCGGGGTTTCATGTTATCCTCTCACCTAAAATTCAGTATTATATTTGCAACGTACGACAAAGTGTCCCAACAATTTTGTCCAAGATTGTAGATACAATAAAAAGCCCGGGACACACTGCCACCACAAGCTGCGACCAACTACGACAGACTAATTATTTTCTCAGTAATTGAGAAATTGTAGACATGAGATTTATACTTCAAGGCTGGGTTCATGCAGCTGAAAAAACTTGGGAAGGGCTATTTCCGGCCATCTGGGGGGGGGGGGTTTGTAAATCCAAACTTTTCTTGTACGCTCCGCGCCAACCGATGGTGGCGCTCCGCTTAGATAGTCTTCACGAGTTTGCACCCCCTCCCCTTGGAAGGTCTTTTAAGGTCTTCTTAAATGCTGCAGATTGCAGGAGATCTGCAGATTTCACAATTTTCCTGGGGAAAGCATGCCCCCCTGACCCCCTAGCAAAAACTTTCTTGTACGCTCCGTGCCAACCGATCGTGGCGCTACGCTCGGATCTTTCAATTGCAGTAATTCCGGCAGAGGCTACAGCCTCCCCCTCCACAAATTCCTGGGTACGCCACTGCCTGCAATGTATGTGAAAATGGGCTTAGAGGGGCAACTTGTGCTGTGCATGTGGGTGATGATTTCTCCATGGCAATGTTTTTAGTTGAAACTTACCAATCTCCCGAATTTTGGGTCTGGAAAATGTAAATCTGTTTTTTTGGTGAGACGGATTGGCAGGTCTCAAGTAGCTTGAGACGAAGTGTTAAGTGTTGACAACGAATGGGAATGAGAAAAATCAGCGAAAAAATGGCTGTATTTCCATGCATGTTTTTCGATATAGACGATTATTAAGATAATGTATAAAATCGATTACTGTAATGTTACTAGCAACTTAGGGTGCGTCACCAGGATAAGCCCTTGAGCAGGGCTGTGCGTTACGTAGTACACTCCACACCACAGCCTTTGTGCCAGCGAACACAAATTTTTAACCCATTAAAGCTTTGCTACATGATATACCTTAAAATCAGCGAAAACGATTCATACAGTACATTCATTACAACTAAATGATACGGAAGTATACATCGTACTATGAGATTACTCATAAAATGGTGACCATTCAAAGCACAAAAGAGGAAAATTCAGCACCATAAGTTCACTCACTCGAAAGCTTCCATATGGCTTACAGCCGCGTACTCTGACTAACAGTTACGTCCGTTCAGTTTTTCAAGTCAAAATTCATCCATTTCCTCATCATATTTTGGTAAAAAGCTTAAGCAGGGAGGAGAATGGGGTGACAAATATCTTTTGTGTAAAGTTTGGTTGTTTGTTAACGTGAGTAAATAAGCACCCTGGCGAGGATCGGCTAATGGGTTCAGTAAAATTTTGTGTTAGAGGCACAAGGCTGTGATGTGAAGTTTGATGATCATAGGTCATGTATGGTAACGCACAGCAATGTTCAAGGGCTTTAGAATTTAGAAGTTTATATTAGCTTAATCTGGGGTAGACAGGTGTGGACTTCAAGGATATACGACACTACTGACTAAATGTGCAATGATTTTTTAGTTAAGCTGACAAGACTTTCTGTGTTTGGTGAAAACAAAAACTGTGGTTGTAATCCTTACAGACTTAGGCGCCCAGGATGGTTTCGTAACGAAGTCAAGGTCTACGATAAGTTCCTAGAAAACTGTGTGGCCCTTTCGTTATATTACTCATATTATTGTTTCTCATTTCACCCCAAAGACGGCTTAACCCTGCATCCAAAACTGACTGTATCAGTCTTTCTTTACTTCACTGATCCAAGAACTCAATAAACTTAACAAAATGCGAAGAGATTTCTGAGAAAATCCTTCAGTGCGAATCAGTACGTAACAAGCTTTATCACAGTACAATGACCGGTTTCTGTGTTCAGTACCCCTGTGACCTATGACCTTCATAGATCGCACATTCGCAGTTACAACCCTGAACTGGCTTATGTGGGACAATTATTTTTCCTGCTGATTAGACGCTCTACTTCAATATATACAGGCTTGTACTTGACTTTGAACTTCATTTCCTACATCGTAATAAGTTGATTATTTTTGCGGCTTGATCACTCCTTTAACTTAGAAGCCCTAGAATCAGTAGACAGACAGGAAGTAATGCAACCTAGTTTGAAACACTCATGAAAAGGAAGAACATTGCAGGATTTTAGTCCATATACCCTTCGATGCTGCTGTAATGTTACGCGATTGAACTGATAGCGTTTCGATTTCCGTCAAACTTTTTTTTTTCGACAATTTCAAGAAAAAGGCGAAGTTCAAACATAATTACTGTAAGTTGCTGTATGTAGTTAGTAGAGTATCGACGTCGATTTTTTTTTCCCGATTTAAGCGACTGACCCTTGAAAAGTTTATTTACATATAGTACAAACAAAAACGAAAGTTGAACTATCCGTGTAACATTAGCCATGATTGCTCTCGCCAGCATAATCGCCAGTGTGGCTTTCGCAGCATGATTACACATTGCCGTCCACGTCGCGGTAGCACGAACATTAGAGACAGTACAGTACATTGGACACACGCTTCTCTGGTGAATGATTAATACATTGCGTATCTGTTTATCGGCACGAGCCTCATATACTCCATATCCGAGATTGAGGAATATATAAATCACGTCAAAATAAAATTGATCATCTCACTTGAAGAGGTAGGGCCGACTATATACTCTGTGAATTGCATAATTTCACCGGAGCGGGGTTATACGTTCAGTCTGTAAGGGAGGTTGTTTCGTGACACACTGCAGCCATATACAACGGCTAAATCTGTCACGATGTCGAACACGAGCGATAGCAGTGACGATGATCGTGGAGAAGAGGAAGAAGCTGTTGAGATAAAGAGGAAGCCAGCCTGGCAAAGAGGAAATACTCCGACGTACATCGTGGTATCCTGTCTCTTCGTCATCGCGTGTATATACGCAATCGTGCTTTACTTTGGTTTGACTATGCCGGGGCCAGAAAACGAAGGAAGCGCGGGCAGAAAATGGCGGAACTTTGTTTATCCCAACAGAGTAAGTATACGATAGAACTGTGGAAAAAAAATTCAGACAGGCAGCTGTAGCTGCCTCTCTCAATTTTGTCTGAAGTGTACTTCCACTGCGCACTTGAGGTCTCATCATCTGAGTGCGATGTGTTTCTTAGTGTGCCAAGTGTTGTATGGTCTCTTATTGGGAGCAACTCAAGTGACGAGCTTCCTGTGCCAAATACGTGGATGCTGCTATCTAACAGGCACTGAAAAATTAAACACCGTAACACTGAATATATTATGTGTCATATGATCTGCAATAAGGAAAGGTAAGCCGTATCGTTCATTCCATGCTTAAAGTCAGTGACTGCTATGTCATATACGCTGTAGCAAGTAAGGTGACAGTGTGACGTCATATGTAGACGTACTAAGGTGTAATTTAGTATGAGTGCTAATTAGGGCTCGCCACGAATTTTCAAGGGAGGGGGGGGGGGGCTGCCATAGCTAATATGCCACTTGCCGGGGGAATAAGGACTAGCTACCCCCACAAGCAGAAACTTTTCACAGAGATATTTTCTTTTACAACTATGGAAAACCGCGTTTATATGCTGTAGATTTCGGCAGGGGAATGGAGGGAGCACTCGTCCAAGAAGAAAGACCTCCCACAAACAGACAGAAAACAAAACTGTCTCTTCGCTCGCTATCTAGCCCTCGACCAACACATAACCTTTTTGCGCGTTGTGTAATACATGCCCTACACCTACCACATAACTCGATTTCTTCATAAATTCTCCCAATTTTGTACCCCCGAAATGTTTTGATTCGATTCTCAAGGGCACAGTCCACGCACACACCCACCCTGCTATCGCCACCACTTCTATAACTTTTGAAACTTTTGGTGTACATGTACAGAAGGCAAATTTTTGCTACATGTAAACGTGTACATGTACGTATGGCTTAAGCTGTTTCGGTTAAACTGTTACATCTACCTGTGTGTACGGAAGGACAATTTTGGTCAGAAAATGCTTTAACTTCACATGTTGTGATGTTAGTGAGGTAAAGGCGGTTTTTCAGCCAAAGTAAAGTAGTGCGCATGCGTACACTTCGGAACAAAGATTGAGATCAAGTTTGCACACTGCAAAAATTGGAAGGGACAGCGGGACGTATCCTCACCAGTTTTTGCAGTGGTGGGGACATGATATATACTGTGTTTCCACTAAATTTACTTGACTAAAATGTTGCATTTCGAATTCTCCCGTCGTAACCTTTGGCGCAGAACAACCTATTTGTCAATGTGGGCTAGCTTCACGTCCTGACGTTAAGTGCATCCATTTCCGAGTGATTTGAAATTTTCGACGATTTCGGGAAATATTTTAAGGAGCCAAAACTTTAACAAATTTTGAGAAACCACATGAAGCTCACACACTGAAGAAGTCCGCAAATTCAAGGAGAAATGAGAAATAGAATTATGATGTAAATGTGTTTCGGGAAATGGTCATTGAATTCCAGAAACGGGAGGAAAGATTTCGAGATGCCATAGTAAATGTAGAAACTCAGGTCTCAATACGAATCGTTGATAAACATTCTTCATTCTTAATAATACTGAAGACTTTACATGTCTACAGTTTCATGCGAATCGTGAAAATGGGGGTAAGAACTTTTTTTTACGTCATACAGGCTACAGTCTGTAAAACCGATGAAGGAGTCAGGACTGTCTTACCACAAAACCCCCCCCAAAAGGGAACCACCTCTAGTTGAACTGACGTATACACCCGACGTTAAGACCCAGCACCTAAGAGAGCCCATTCTGAAACACTGGAATTTAATATCATGTGATTCTTGCCAATAACAGGGCAAATCTAAATGATTTACGTGTTAGATCAATTTTTCAAAGTATATGAAGAATCGTTCGATAGTGAGGACTCGCACAACGATCTGTGCAGTATGGTCTCCTAACTGCACTCTGAGCTTATAATCTTTGACGTGCAGTAAAGAACCCGCATTTTCTAACAATACAAATATTACGACACATTTGCCAATATATATAAAATAGGAGAAGGCTTACTATTGATAACGCTGCTCTACCATTTAGTATGAGAGCAAAAACCGGTCTAGTTGGTCATAAGAACCACGACTCTCTCATATTATTATGAAAAAGTACGTCAATTCTACTACTTAAAAATACGTCATTTTAACATTTTGAAAATTTTTCACCACGCTTATATGCCACAAGCTCATTGTTCACCCGAGCGGTTCCCTTAAAAAATTTCAATCGAGTTCTGGTAGTCTGTCAACCTGCAAGAGACCGACCACGCGTCCCCACCGTTTCCGCACGACGGATCTGAGCCCACGATGTACACCGACTTGAGTTGGTGTAATGATGTCACATAACCACCGATAGCAGGAATCGAAATGTACTATATTTCTTTGCTCTCTTCGCCTATGATTTCTATAAATCTGCACACACTTGTACACGTTTTGCGTTGAATTACTGAGCTGTATCATGTGCAGTAATTAAATCATTAATACTCTGATTTGAATCTATTCATAACTGTTAAAAATATATTGACAATAAAATATAAAGAAAAACAAAATATTTTCAAGTCGTATATGGTCCTGTGATGTTATTTGAAAATGGCAGCTTTCTGATTATTTTTTTCTATGGATATTCAAATTGCAATATCTTGGAAAGTAAACATCATATTTAAATGAAATTTGATGATGGTGTTTACCAAATTTCAGTCTCTCACTTAACATTGTCAAAAGTCCTGACTTTCCTTTTCCTTTAATATGAGTGCATGTTGTGTCAAGTTGATTCAAGTCATGCTAGGTCAGTGCATGTACGCTTGTGTCATACAGACATACATGAAGGTGCCTGCTGTGTCACAGATTCTATGTGACTATATGGATTGAGCCATAAACGTAGAAGTTCAGTGTACGGGTGTGTCATATATATATTCCAGATAAGATATTGTTGGATGGATCACAGACGCTTACATATGAGGTGTGTGTGTGTGTGTTTTCCTATTTTTAGTAGCACGCATGCCGTTATAGTTTACAGCCTTCGAATTTAAAATATATGCTTGCGAGCAAACATCAGAACACAATTTTCTCCTATGAGGTGTATATACATGCATAGCTGAAATAGTATGTGTAACGTGTAGATAATGCTAGGAATGCTACCAATGAACACGATAAGGTCAGCACTTTCATGAAACAACAATTTACTTGGTGGATTTGAATTATGTATAATGCATCGTAGTGTTATTGTTTTAACTAGCGCGGACTACATCTCTACGCTTTGTTCATTGAAAGGGTTTAGGTCTACTGCTATTCGCACTGGGCACTAGAGAGGCCTCTTCACAATTTGGCTTTGCCAGCATACAGTCGATACGCAAGCATCCAAAAAGAGCTTCCTTCCATTTTATGCATGACGTCATGTGGTTTCATGACGTCATGGGGTTTGAATGTTAATGAACTAAAGGAGGTGGATTTTTCGAGCATAATTTCTCAACATTCAGAAACTGTCAAAGACTAACAATCATGAAAACTATT
This sequence comes from Stichopus chloronotus, assembly GCA_021234535.1. NCBI lineage: Eukaryota > Metazoa > Echinodermata > Holothuroidea > Aspidochirotida > Stichopodidae > Stichopus > Stichopus chloronotus. The sequence continues at coordinate 10,608,694 of CM037835.1, forward strand.
GGCAAAAACATAAAAAAAATACTGTTGATTGCCACTTCGGCGAACAAGGATGTATTAAAGAAGGAATTTGACCCTTCCTAAACGAAAGGGCTTCAGATGTCTTTCCAATACCTCTACAAATTATCAAGCATTAGATAGAAACGTCGCAAACCCACTCAGCCTTTATCAAAATAGAAGGGAAAATGTTATCTCCTATCCCCTGATATCAGTTTTGTGCCATTACATTTCCTACAGTAAATGAGTCAGGTACTCGGCAAATCTAAGACAAATTAGTAGCGGCCCTACATATACACGTGCATGTCAGGGCTCGGAAGGAAACGATGGCACGTTACTGTTGGAAAGCTTATGTCGTCACCTGTAAATAGTGATTGAAAAAAATATCGAACTGATTCATTAAATGAGTCAGGTACTCGCAAAGTTTGAAGACAATGTTTGAGACGTGGGAAATAACAACCTCTTCGATAGTGTTTGTTTTTAAATATCCTACGTAATACCGAGAATATCTTTAATTTACAAGGATATGGAAGATCAAATTGTCCACCGTCCCTTGCTATAATGGGAAAGAGAAAGCCTCATTTTGCATTATTCAACAAAAAGTTGGATATCACATGTCAGTCCAGTTCCGCGACATGCCATTTGTTGAGTCTTTCCAACAGGCGATGATGTAAGAGAACTTGTTATGTGACCTTATTAACTCGGTGGTTGCGAATAGACTGCATGCAGCTATCTGAGCTCATCTATGGACAGTGGGACAGACCCTTATAACAGAGGATTATTTTTGGGGGGAGGGGCGCCGCAAGAGCGAAGGGGTACCTGTGTGGCCTGTGGAACCTGGTAAGGCTATTCCCTGTGATCTATGGTATATTTTCTTCCAAAAACTTCTTGTGCGCTTCGCTTCCATAGTTTTATCGCGATTCTAGCTAGAGTGTGTGTGAAGATGGACGCAACCCCCCCCCCCCCCTCCGAAAGATTCGCCGTCACTGTCTGTGTGTAACTTATCCTGTCATATGAAATCGAGTCAACTTTTTTTTTACAAAACTGTGACTCCCCTGTTGGTGTAAAGAATTCGTGGAGACTTTTAATCATGACAAATCTAAAGCACTGATAACAACCTCATCTAAGACTTGTTTAGTCTGCCACCCTACAGACAACCATTTTATACAGTGTTCCATTTTTGTGTACATGTTCAAATGTGTTTCATATTTATGTTTCTTTCATCTTAGATGCTCGGAGGTGGCAACTGAAAAATTCGATTGACAAGAGGAATATTCATGAATATTCATGAACATGTGATTCAAGAGAAAGCTGCGTGTATCGTGCTGTTTGAAGACTCATCCCGGAAATCTGAAATCTTAAAAGAAATAGAACTGATCACATGCCCTTTCGATATAAACTCTAATTCTGTCTATAAGTATTGTCTCGTTTTAAATGATTTTACACTAGTAATCAGTGACCACGAACCATGACTGATAACGGAAAGCCTCCTGAACCTCCCTTGCGGTGAAGCGGAAAAGGAACGAGTATCATGAATCGAAGCAGCGAAGGAATCCTGTTTCTCCCTTCATTGTAAGGATACCTTTTAACCTCCCATTTACACATTTTGTCTATAGACATTGCAAACAAGACACTCTACTGTTATATGCATGATGAAACTGTCCCTCTGAAGAGATGTTTCATACTTATTCTCTGTTTGATTACATATTGCCTCAAGTAGGAAAATGAGGCAAACACAACACATGACCGGATTTCCCGGCAGCCTTGACATCTAAAACAGTTACTGGTATATGAGGAGGATTCTGTTCGATGGAGCCTTTGTTCATTCATTATAATCTGCACTCTGGGCAGAGTTTATGCCAGAACACTGGTGGGCACAGATCACGTGCCACAGTCTGCCAATTAACCATACCCTACACCTCCTTTGTGAGATCTCTATTTAGACTACTTCTTAAGAACAGTCACAGCATGGAAACGCATATCAAGAAAACACAGAGATTTGATGTCTAAGTAACCGTATAATGGCTTGCTACCTAATTAAGACTAGGATCACCGTGTGGTTATGAAAATGTCCTTAAAGCGATGAGGTTGTAAACAAGAAATACCACACTCATCTTTGTCTTAGTGTGGTATGAGTAATAGGAGTTTTAGCTTCTTGAATTCTGCGTGAAGAGTTTCACTAGTATATATAGTTATTGCATTGTTTCAATGATACCTGTTTATACTCTGAATGGTAGAATTAACGTAACCATTTAACCGTTAATTTTACTTATAATGTAGTCTTCGGAGTGGTTTTACCACAATTCTAAAATCATTGCAAAATTTGCAGGTATATACTAACCTTTTCAGGCGGAAAATAACCTTCATGGGCCATTTTCAATTGATATCCTGGTTAAGGGATTAATGCGTCCCCAGTACAAATATGCTGAACTCGGCAAACATCTAAATTTCGCAGATCAGATTTTGTACCGTTAGTGGTGCACATCGGCCTGATTCGAAGTCCAATCCGATTATCAGGGAAGAAAACAGAGAGAAGAAAAACCTAAGAAAGCGAGGACAATTCGTGGATAAGATCATATTTGATCATATATAGACAGCATAATTAAAGTCATTAAAAAGCAGACGGTACTAAAACGTAGTATTCAAGATGTAAACAGCCACATATATATCATGTAGTTATGGCATAAGTATATGGAGAGAGTGAATATTCCTTCTTCAACCCTCAATGCTAAGCCTACAACCTACAGTAGAAGTCTACTATGCAATGTTCATTAGTGTATGGACGAACTTGCAAATCAGCGAATTATGTACAAACAAATTTTACCACATGTTACTCCATAATTAATTGTGTTTCCATAATTGCATTGAAGACAGTTTGTTTATTTCTTAACATCTATGTCACTGCTAACATTAAATAGTTGTAGTCAAAAAGAAGTTATCATCAGATGTAAATATAAATAAATTTACTAACGATAATATTTTATTTCCGGAAAAACGAAAAGTTACCTCTAAATAAAGACTTATAAGGTTAATTGCGATTTTTGTAAATATAGATGTATAATTATAGAGCGTCGACTATTGCTATTCATGATGTCAGTGAGTGGTAACTAGCTCTTTTGTGTAATGATAGTGCATGTGAATATTGTACTCTGAACAAAAAAAAAAATCAGCTTATATGGTCTTCACATAGAAATAGGTAAGCTAGAACGACGTCACTGTAACTACTCACACACTGAAAAAATAAACCGAAGAATAATAGGGGGCGTCTTTACGCGGTAAGGCAAAACAGCTCTGCCCTCAACATTTGCCGTACACCGTATATTATCCTAAGATTTCTTGTTGGATTTGTGTTGCGTGGTTTCATGACAACTTTTGCTATCCACATAGTGGCTTTCACCTATATGACGTTCTTCTCGTTTATCTATTTCACTATGGGTTTTTTTTTGTAAAGCTAGAACATCGTCTACGCTACGGTATATGGCTATATCCGTCGGTGAATGTATCGGTGCAGGTCTTATTCTGTATAATGATAGTGTGTGGTGAATTGTTCGCTTCGAAGCGAACTAGAAGTTCACTGAACCTTTCTTTTCCGCCACTGGGCCCTTTAATTATCGCACTCGGTTTCAGAAAAAAAAACACCATCAAAAGGCAACAAATTCTTTCAGATTCATTTCGTGTGTGGGCTATTTAGAAAAAAAATAGGGGAGGTGTGTCTTAGTCTACTAAACTTCAGTAGGTATAGCCTAATATGAACTGTTTTTCACAGAATCAGTTTCATCACATTAACCATCACCAAGGACCGTGTAATTTTCCTCTCTATTACGTCAAATCCTATATATAAACATTGTTCTGAGATAGTTCACAGTTCACATGCCGGACAACGATAGCGGAATACCGCAACCTTTTCCCTAGAGAAAACATTGGCTTGATGAAACTAAGTTGAAGTACTCAACCATTAGCATTGATGAGCTTAATTATAATTTAAGGTGATAGAATGTCTGCTTCCAAGTCATTCCTTTGATTCAGTCTCACCGAGAACGTTCCTTTGTACAAATTGTTTGAATACCAAAAGGCGAAATGGCCATAGACAGTGCATTCACTAAATCTGAAAGTCGGGATAAAAAGCAGGTCAAAGAATTGAGCATACTGGACAATTCTTGTAATTTTCCAGTAACTATTCTGGTACTTATTTGTTTGCTGTCGATGGCTGGTATTGTTACTTGGATTTTGTACAATGGAATAACAGATACTTGGTAGAAAAAGTGAAAAAAAAGAAAAGAAGAGAGAAATGGAAACAAGACCTGAAGAGAGTGACGTAAGTAAATTAAAATCATATCGTGATTTTGCCAAGCATGCATCACAAGACACAACCTCTACACGTAAATCGACTCAAAGTTTGTGTGAAAAGTAAACATCCAAACTGAAGGGAAATCGAACAATGTTAACTTGGAATGTTAACAATGTTAACAATGTTAACAATGTTAACAATGTTAACTTGGAATGTTAACTGAAGGACGGTTCAGAATCTTCTACCTACTTAGATGTCAGTCCTCAATCGGCTTCTATTAGAGTAACATTTCTCCGAAATATGAATATCGAATTTCATAATTTTCAAATGCAATATCATTGCATATAATTGCTTTTTACCCATGTGTGCAGATCTTTTGTCCAAAAAGAAGAAGAAAGAAATCATCCAGGCTTTTTAGACGTGTTTGCTCCAGGAACATGGACCAGCACCTCTTTCTGCCGTTTTAATTTGCTGACAAACTCAGCCCTGGGCTTTCGACTATAGTTAATCCACTGTCGGCTGGCAAATGTTAAGTCATGACATCTCACACGATTTCCGGTTCATACATAAATAAAATTTGCACAGAGAGACTGTCACTTATATGTGATTTGATCGGAAAATATGAATAAAGACGAGTTTCTCACTTATTTTGGGCTACTATAGTCTGTTTAAATGTTACATGCGGTATACTGTACAAAGTTAAAATAATCCTCATTGAAGGGTGGTTATGGTCGATTTAGTGATAGAATGTATGCGATAAAAAAAAGGAGAACCATGGAATCTTCCACAGATTTTAAATTTTTTCACCATCTAGGTATATATCTGCGTAAAAATGTTTCATTAGAATATAGAGAGGAGATTTTGTAAAGTTTACAGACTATTTTTATTTTTAATTAAATGTGAATAGCCAACCCAGTAATTATTATTAATTAAGAAAAAGAAGACTAGATGTACCTCTTTGATCAAAGATAATAGAAAATTTCCTTCAAGTTTTCATTTTGTTCTTTCTAGAAGAAGAAAAACACATGAAGTTCTAGTTACACGTAATTCATGACAACATTGTTCATGTAGTTTTCATGGATACATGCATGTAACATTCGTTTACTCGGTGCATGGGGTACAATCATGAAAAATGGCCGGATACTGTCCTGAGAACTCAGGGCAAGTTAAGCTGATCAACAAAAAACCGTGGTCAAGCAAGCTCTTTGTTTCTCGAGAAAGCTTCAAGCAAACGAAGTTTGTTGATCATTAAACTAAGGCAAATAGGTTTATAGCGGCATTAAACGGTAACATGTATTGGATGGTTAGAAGACCTTAGAAAAAGGCCTTTAGGTAAAGAGTACAGTAAACGCTGTATCTTTCATCATCGCCACGTAATTAACATTTACTACCCATACGCAGCTGAGATTAATTTTACTTCACACGTACGGACGAATTGGAGAAATAAAATGGCTTGGAGTAACGAAGGTACCAGTCGATCGAAGCCGAAAGTAAATTTCGTCACAAATTCGACGAACGTCGGGACAACTTTAATTGTAATATTATGTTTCGTGTTTATTGCATTGGCCTTCACGTACATACTTTACACTGGACTGAGGCCTGAAAACGACTGATCATAAACTAACTATATATGGTCACAGGTACGTAACAATTTTATGCAATCATGCAAGGTGCTCGGATGGGAAGGATTTTTTGACACCTTCCTTGGGGGTGTGGCACTTGTTACTCCCGTTTAAACTCAAAATAAAGTCTTCTTTAAGTACTCAAAGTAAAGTACTCTTTGTGAGACATATGACGCCTATAGTCTCCGTTCTGTCTGCTATTCTTGTGTTAAAAGACAAAAGCAACACTTTTTTGTTTCCTCTTTGAGTGATTACATAATGTCTAAGGCGTACTCATCTAATGATATTCTTAATGTCCCTGTGATCTCATCTTTATCGTCTTGTACAGAAATAACATAATAAAAACCAAGAAATGTTTTAATGTGTCCTCATAAACACAGTTTGGAAGTTATGTGGAGCGTCTATACAGTCCGGAGGGAATTTTTTTTTTACATGGTTGGGGTGTCATATAGAAAAGTTGCGACCATAAACCTCGTAAATGCGTGTGTTTGCGCATGTTGTATCTTTAAGGTTTTCGTTTTATGTAGTATTCAAGGTTTTGTTTCCAGATCTGGCTATGCTGTATTTGTGATGTTCATGATATAACCACACATCTATTGAATACTTTTTTGGTTGGACACACTCCATATTTTTGTCGTAAGTCATCAATTGATTTCATTGAATCTTATGAGCAAAAAGTGTTTTTCATTCCAAATTTACGTAATTCAGAGGATTAATACTTGCAGTCACAAATATTTTTAGACGGCTAAACGCGTTTTCTGGGAGCTGCGTGTCATAAGTAGCAGAAGGAGAGGGAGGGGGTGGGGTGTGGGGATGGGTGGATGGGTGTGAGGTGAGATAGAGGACTCAATTGTGTTGTGATACCGCACTGGCGTTTGCCAATCAAACACAGACCGTGACTCGTTTTCTAAAATAAGGTATGTCTCTCACCCTTTTTTACACATTTCCATTTACCTGCGAAAACCTTCCGTTATTACACCCATTGATTGGGTTTATAGGAAATGAATCTTTCATAACAAGTTCAGTGCCATTTGACACGGCGGTAGAGACTGTTTTGGTCGAATTTTCAATCTCTTTAAGTTTTGCACCGATGTTAATTAGTGATAGTGTAACTTGATACATCCATCTATCAGCATGTAAAGGGGAGAAAGATTTCAGAAATATATACCCCAAGTTTAGCAGAATGCAGAAATGCATTGTGGTTTCGATGATTTAATTATGAGGGATTCTTTCTCGTGAATCTGACATATTGCATAAGGCGAGTAAGGGTGTTATGCTTGGTTATTGTCATATTGTAGTAACTTATCACATCACCAATTGAGATGCACAGTGACATCTGCTGACCTAAGCTGATGACTGATGCTGTAGGTATCCATTAGAACGTGAACAACTGCACACTGCAGAGATATGTCCAAGAGCTTCCTTACATACTAAATATCAAGTCTGTGCAAGCAATCCCTTCTTGAGATATCGTGTTTGCAAGGTAATCTTGACTTGACGCCTGTTGATCTCAAATGACCTTTGACCTCCATAAAAACAATAGGCTATTTGTACTCCATGAGGTACCTTTACAAATCAAAAATGAGATCTGTGCAAGCTCCCCTTTCTTGAGATGTTGGTTTAAAGATTTACTGTTGACCCAAAATGATATTTGACTTCCAACAAATACAATAGATTTCTTACGCTCAGTAAGGTACAAACACATACCAAATATGAGAATTGTAAAAGCTTCCCTTCTTGAGATGTTGTGCTTACAAAGTTATCACTGTTTGAACCCTGTTGACTCCATATGACCTCTGAATCCCATAAAAACGATACCTTTTTGCACTCATAAAGGTAAATCCACTATTGGACCCCGACTGACCCAAATGACCTTTGACTTCCACCAAAAACAATAGGCATATTGTACTCAATGCGGTACAACCACTTAAGATTCAACAAGTTTCCAATCTTGATATATTGTGTTTACAAGGTTTCATTATGTGAACCATGTTGACCCCAAATACCTCTGACCACCAACAAACACGAGAGGCTGCTTGTATTCAACAATGTACACCCACATACCAAATATGAGATCCGGACAAGCTTCCCTTTCTGACATCGTGTTTACAAAATATATATATATATATATATATATATATATATATATATATATATATATATATATATATATATATATATATATATATATATACAATATAGAGTGTTCACAAATATACATATACTCACACATAATGTTTATACCGCGAAACGGGGAGCCCTTCACTTTACTATTGAATCGTGGAGGTCTTTAGACAAACATTGTAATAGGTTATATTGATGGAAAATAATGAACTTTGCCACACCAAAAAAAAAAATGGGGGCGCTCAAAATGTTTTCAAATAATACTTATCACTGTAATATCTGTGTATCGGTTTATCACTAGAGAGTGGTGGACATGATGCATTATACACGTACCCCCCAAATGAGCACGTAACCCAACACTACCTCAATAGGGAATTCGTCTATACGGTACACCTTTAAATTCAATAGATAGCTTGATGGCGCCATCGTATAGCACATGAAGGCTATTTAAAGCCAGCTTTGAAGCGGGGACCTTCCCCAGCACAAGATGGGTCCCAGACTGGTAGGTGTGTTTCCAGAAACACGTCCCCGATCGACACCAATTGTCACCGCACACACATACACTCGCATGATTACAAAAGTAACGATTTCATCGAAACCAAAAATGAATTCAAATGATCCAACTACGATCTTTACGGGACATTCCGTAGCTGGGATATAAAATGTTGAAGTTTATTCACTTAAGGTAAAAAATTCAAATAGTAGATTGCACAACAATTTATTATGTCATGCTTTTACCACTTAAAGTACATTCTTTGTTTTCCTTTGCTCCAAAGCCATTGCATCTTGTCACGAAATATGTTCACTGTCTTACTGTTACGGTTGACTTGACTCTAAAAAAAAAAACTATAAAAAAAGAACATGTTCTTACAGCATGCTATGAAAAAATCAGAAAACTCAGAATGCACAAATGCATTGTGGTTTCGATGAGTTTATTATGAGGATTTTTATTAAACTGAAATATGATGACTGATATGTATCTTGTCTCAACATGCACAGGTGCATATTACAGTTACCGTAATGCAACACCTACACATAACATATGAGATCATAGCTTCAGGCTTCCCTCCTTGAGATATCATGTTACCTAGGTTGTTACAATTTTAACCGTTTTGACTCCAAATGATCTTTAAACTCCACCAAAACCAATAGGGTTCTTCCACTCACTGTGATGCACCTACAAATTACTATGAGATCTGTTAAAGCTTCCCTGGTCGAGATGTCCTGTTCACAAGGTTTTCACAGTATGACCCCTGTTGACCCCAAATGAGTTTCGACATCCACCAAAAACTATAGGGCTCTTCTACTCAATGTGGTACACCTACACACTTAATGTAAGAACCTTAGAAGCTTCCCTTCTTGAGATGCTGTTTACAAGGTTTTCACAGGTTGACCCCGAATGACCTTTGTCCTCTAACAAAAACAAGGTTTCATCCACTCAATGTTTTACTCCCTCATATCAAACATATAAAATTTAGGGATTTGTCCAAGCTTCCCCTATTGAGATATTGCCTTTACAAAGTTTTCACAGTTTGACCATGTTGACTCCAAATGACCTTTGACCTACACCAAAAACAACAGGGTCCTCCTACTCAATTTGGTACACCTACATACTTCATATGAAAACTGTCTAAGCAAACACACACACACAACTTTGTTTTCCATTCATTCCGAGGACCTCATTGTGCTTTCTTTTGCTTTTTTCTTCCTGAGACCTATAGACTGTCCATTGTTAATCTTGAGAGGACGGGAGAATTCTATTGAATTTTCTGCAGAGGACCTAAAATTTATTGTTTCGGTCCTCGATCCCACCCGAAAACAAGGGCACCCATACACACACATACACCCACACGTGTGTATGGTTACAAAGGTTACGATTATCATCGAAAACAAAGAGTAAAGAGTAAACCTGTCAAGGGTATATAAACATTCCAATTTCAAATTAAACAAAAGCAGTTAACGTGAGTTGTATAAGGACATTACAATTGTTGCACAACACCTTTTGAAAGTGACTGACGGAATGTCATTCAACATCCTATATCATCTCAGCAATGGAATGAGCTTGAAGATGTAAGTTAGATGAATTAGTTTCGTATATATATATATATATATATATATATATATATATATATATATATATATATATATATATATATATATATATATATATATATATATATATATATATATATATATATATATATATATATATATATATATATATATATATATATATATATATATATATATATATATATATATATATATAATATGTTGCTTTGGTGCAACGGAAGATCAATTGCCGCAAGTGGCTCAGTGAACGATTATACGTTTTTACTTCAATGTTCTTAACAGTTTCACAGAAACTTTGCAATTGTTAGTGTATAATGTTTTTGTAATTAGATTTAGATTTCCTGTTTTTAACATTTTCAGATTACTCGAGCGTTCTTCTGCAGAGATGAAAAGCTTCTTGGACGTAACTCTGACATGCAGGATAGAAATCATAAACGAACGAACTGCTTTGTAAATGTGTCCAATGAAAAGAGGCCAAAAACATGAACATGACTCTGCAAGTTGTATGATACTTGATCTTTGATCAGCTGGCACAGGGCCATCATTGAGTTATTTATTGCTCTGAGGGCCAATGCAATAAAGAGCTGTGACGATGGATCAACGTAAAACGAAACAAACGACGAACCGAAATATAGACACGAATAAGATGCAATCACCGATCATTCTCCAAGCAACGTAGACATTTGCAATGAGGAGCAAAGGTATTCTACTGAGTTCAATCATATGCTCAAGGAGAAGCATCCAACGTGTCCTCTGGGAATTGAATAACTTGAGATAATTGATTATTTAAACATGTTTGAAAGGAGAGATAAAGCAGTAACTTTATTAGATCAACGATACACTGCAGGGATATAGCATTGGCCTATACGCAATATCAATATTACGTGACATACCACTTGTAAATGAGGACCAGTGTAGAGAAAAAAAAAATTCAGGTGACATGTATGGGGAGCAGCCGCAGTGTTCGAGTAACAGTGGTCAATAGAGAGAACACCGGCAATACTGGACCTGTCGAAAACATCAAAGCAGACCTTTTTTGACAAGTAACATTCTAGTAGGGAATAATGCGGAGCACAGACACCATACACGTATCTTATGGAGACATAAAGAGACAATATATTAAGAGCGAAAATCAAGTTTAGGGGCCTATGTATGTAGTGTTAACATACAGTAATGTGTACATAGCAGGCACACGTTAGCTTACATCCGATTCTTAATTTGATGGAATAACGCAAGACATCGCCTCTGCATGTTTTTTATGATTATTTTCTTATTGATTTATAAGCTGGTACTTCTGCAATGATTAAAAATATTTCATTCCAATTGATTGTTATTCCGTAAATAAGATTTTGACTAATTGTTTGGGAGTGATATTAGACAGTTTTTCCTTCACAAACTTAGTAACTTTCGTCTACTATGTACGTAAAAAAGGTTTATTTGCAGTTTTTCTGAGGTTGTGTTGCCGTGAAGGATCAACATCTTCAATGTACGATTCTTTGAAAAGTTTTTCAGATTAGGTTTGCTTCACAAAACTATGTTTTTATTTATGATGATTTCTTGCAGATAGACAGATATATGTGGATATCCCGAGGAAAACACAGCTGTAGGTAAAGAGGAATTCATTTCAGGACTGCATTAGAAAATACATAAGAAAATCCGACCAACTATTATTTGTGTAAAATTACAATCCAAAACCCATTTTAACGATTCGTGGTATAATTCTTGTCCATTTCAATTTTATTTCTTTTCCTTTACATCTCTATCGTTATTTTCGTCTTTCTTTGTGCTTTTTTAAAGATGAACTACCAGTATAAGCTCTCGTTCCTCAGATCTTGTTTCCTGTGGAGTTATAGGCTTCATTATTCATTCTCCGTCCAAGTAGAGCCATTTAGAAATATGATTTATTCTATACTGTGACCATTGTTAGTTGGAACTCAAAACTTTACTGGATGAAAAAAAAAAGGAAATTACACAGTACTACGACATAAAAACAGATGAACGGGAATGACGTCACACTAACAACTCACACCTTACACTGAACAAGTGAATGTGAACATCGAATTCGCTTCGTCCTTGCTCTGTATGGCAAAACAACTCTGTCTTCAACATTTGTCATTTAAAATACGCTTTACGAATTTTGTTCAATATCTAACTACATCCTCTTGAAAAATAGAAGTGGATAACGTGATAATATTTAGGGAAAACTGCGTTCCTATAGTCTAGCTGTTTGTGAGTTGTATTATCCTATATTTTTCTTTCCTGACACTTCCGTATTATTTGTGTTAAGCAGGGCAAGCATTTTGCCGTACAGAGTAAGACGCCTCCTCTACTTCTTGTCTTCACTTCTTGCTCCCTGACGTACTTCTGGTCTATATATGTCTATGATCAACAACTTATACAAAATTGTCTGTTGACTTTGACAACGGGAGAGCAATGAAAAACCTCTTATTATGGGGAAACTCTTACAATCGATAAATAAGTTTTCATTAAGGAAAGGAAAATAAAAACTTAGACATTGCCAACGCGTAGACAGTGCTTGCATCAAATGTGAGTGTATCCTTTTTAACTTAATTTTCAAGTTACAGGTAAATGAAGTCGCAAGAAAACGTTGAAAACGATCGAACATGCCCCTACCAGTAATGGCAATCACTGTAATACGGTAACAGCATATTGGAGGATTAAGGTCTTTGTTTGAGAAAGCTGTACTGCAGGTAGTCCAGTGATATGGAGGGTGGGACCTACGGGAAAATTGTCTTACAGTAAAGTGAATGCACTCATATGCGAATTGGTGCAAAAATTGCACACCTGCATAATCGATTTTCTTCCATTTTTCGTCATTTTGGAGGTAAAACAGGAAGAAAAACTACACATTTAGCACTTAGTTCAGCAAGTGAAAAGTCTCGACCCTAAACGTAGCAAAATTGTACTTGACTTACGGTCGAGTTTAATTCTTCATTGGTAAAGGTTGCTATTACAGTTATTTTTACTGAAAACATTTTCTTGACCCACCTTTGGGTTGGGCCATATCCCCCTTTATCCCCACCCCACAGATCCGTCTGTGCTGAGCAGCAAATTATACCAACTATCAGTTGACGTTTTAATTGTTTAATACATTCAACAAATTTACATGAAGACGTTACCTTATTTTATTTAGAATGGCTCGAGTCACTTTCAGTATTACGTATTGTTGCCACCTACAACAATACACTTCTACTCAACCTACCTCTGTGGGCGGATCCATTGACGTTGATTTTCAAAAAAAAGGGGACATCTGGCCTTAAACATCTCTCCTTTCCAGGTGAGGAGTCTAAGATGAGGGGACATAAACGCAAAATGATGCCAAAAAAGTGGGAGAGAGAATGTGTCAGGGTCCCACTTAAAGAAATGGGTTTCATGTCCCCCTTTCGTTATGTACCCTCACCCCCCCCCCACCCCCTTATATATCCCATTGTCGCCTATTGGTGATGTATGTGAGGTATTCTTTACAAATACAAAATGTACAGACTTTCGATAAATGTGTCTTTTCCTGATGAGGGGATAACTTCAAAACCCCCAGAACTGTTCTAACCGGTGGCGACTGGGAGGGGGGGGGTGACTTTGCACACGTGCTCCCCTACATTTCCATAATTGATCAATTGTGCCGTTCGTATTCTACCCTCGACATCTCACTGTTGCTTTTTTCGTCAAGGTTTCAGGGTAAAATTCATACACCATTGAAAGTATTATATTTTTATGTAAATCCTTCAGATGGATGACACTTTCCAGCAATGCGTGAATCTAGTCTCCCCCCTCCCCCCCCCAAAAAAAAAAACAATCCTGTATTCGCCCTGTATAGAGCACTGTCAATAGGAGGTTTCCAAGTTCTTTCGATATTTCCCCACATGGTGGTACAGAGATGTCAATTTTTTGTTCATGGAAATCTATACCATTTGTTACTCCACAGAGTTCAAAACCTAATACGCCAATGGTGATACCCACTGTAACATTCTGTGTCACCAGTATAGTGCTACAAAAGTGTCAATGGGTTGACCATAATATATATATTTTTTATTCCAAAAGCAAAACCAACCTTTCTTACACGCAATGGTTATAAATCATTTGAATTCTATGATATGCAAATGAAGCAAACTAAGTTCATAATGGAAGACGCTAACCACAATTTACATAGGTCTACAATAGCAGGCCAAATGTCATGAATAATGACGTTTCTGGGAATCTGGAGATGGAGTTTTCAATCCTACCAAACTGGACTCTGAGGAGTTAAAAAAAAACAACTGTATGCAAATTCACTGTCCTGAAAATTTGACAGAAGGAATGTTCAGGACGACATGTTTGTCATTGACGGTATGGAATGGAGGATCATTCCGCGACGACGTGATATCAAGATGATCCATGCATGGGAAGAACCTGGCTCAAACAAGCTTTTGTTTCGTTTGTTTGTTCTATTATATTTTGAACGTGTAGATTAAACGTACCGCACCTTCATAATAAATAATAAATAACTAAAAGATAACATAACGTTACGGACAAGGATGCCTAACAAACAATGACAGGCAAATGTCAAATCCAATACCGTCACAATCATTAACTGTTTTAAAGTTGAAAAGACGTCACTGCCCATCGTACAATGTTTTGCATTTTTGCATCAGTGATATCTATGACTTACTCGTACAGGGTGATACATTGTGTTTTTTTCTCTTTCTGCACTCCCGGTCATGTGACAAACAATGTTTTTTTTTTTATAGAAATTATTAATGAGGGCACAATGAAATAGAGCGAGTGTTCCAACAACAAAGCTGAGAAGAGATTATGCACTTTAAAATCCAAGGCCTTAAAAAAATGAAAAACTGAAACATTGGGCAGAAAATAAAGGAAAAGTTAAAAATTAAATCACCGTGTCTGACCGTCTTTTTCACTGAGATTTTATGTGCAGACGAAAAACACACACACACACATTCGATCGTAGCAAACTCTCCTGCCCATGCAAGATTTCCGTAACTACACAGACTTTATTTTTTACATACCGCAGTATACTCACGGAGCAGCAGAGCCGTTTCAGGTATGTAACAGAGACTGCACTCCATCTTCGGGACTGGTCACGTGTCACATTTAAGTCAAACAGCACCAGTTCTACAGTTCACTAATTGGTGTGCTGCTGAATGACTATGGATGAAAAATTATATTTTGTAGCCGGCATGACCCTCTTAAAGAACCAACAATCTAATTGGAGTTTATCCATGTAAGCACGACAAGGTCGATAAATACAACCTGCAACTTGAAAACAACTGAGCTTCTGTGGATGACGAAAGGGAAGAATCATTGTGAGTGATATCAATGGGTACATATCTCTTCTCATTATATATCCCCATCCTAACCCCCTCACCCTCCCACGGATTACCCATTATCTTTATAGACATAGCTTACTGTAGGTACTGAGAATGGCATATTAATTGCCACTGTTTGTGCAAACTAACCACGGATTAGAAGACACAACCAAAGAAAAATTAAAATTAAAAAAAAAATGCGAATTTGAACCTGAAAATGCAGAGATAATCGTTTCTACAGCATTTGGAATCCCTAGGCTTGCCTTCAGCACGTGCTGTACATAAAAAGATAAAGCAGAAAGTTTGCCAGCTTTATTCAATATGATAATGTTTAGGTTTCAATTATTCATCTAACATTGTTTTGCTTAAACACCATGTTGAATTTATAAGTCAACAATGTGTCATAACCTGATGTTGATTTTTGATTTATGTTGTCAGTGATAACAATCATGATCATAATAAATTACCTGTATTAGGCCAGTCTATGACAAAGCGTTTCGGCTCCCATAATCAAGGACTTTGAATTGTGCAAATACAATTACGTAAAGATTGAATCAAACCGCGTGTACTAAAGCATGCATGGCTCTTAGAATTTTATCATTTCTGATATACAGCCGTTAGTGGTGTGTTGTGAGTTGTAGCCTGCCGGACAAAACTAACTGCAGTTCTATGACACAAAAGCGACAAATCCCTGGAAACTATACAGCTCTTCTCTACCTCTCTCCTTCTCTCCCGTTCTCTATGTTCTGAGACATCAAAAAGTCGAGAAAATGGGAAGCAATGAAAAATACGAAATGTCTGACCAAGGCGATTACCACGTCACCAGCGACAAAGAAAAGTCAAAGAACAACAACTCCATGATAGCTCTGATCATTACTGTGACGGTTCTTGTAGCTACGGCATTTGCTTTGGTTTGTTACTTTGGTTTCAGGGAGACCAGCTCAGAACCAGCAGAGTTTGATGGGTGTGTTTCACCGAGCCCACCGGACATAAGTGAGTTTACCATTCAATACTTTACTGTTCACCTTCTGATCCAGGTATACGTGTTTGAACTTACCAACTGGGGCATATTAAAGCTGTTAGTCGATGTTCTTTGACTGATACAGTTCCAGAATGGTTGAAACAAAAGAATAACGTGCTTATTTGCACAATTAATACCATGCTTAACGTGTTTATATAATACCATTATATAATACCATCAAGTGCATAACAACCGAACAGGAGAGAGTTAGGGAAAATTCAGAGGGAGAGAAACAACTGGAGATTATTTGTGCCCCCCTATATGAATAGGAGATAGGTCTAAACCAGGGATGTGCAAACTCTTCGAATACCAAGCCAAATTATGTTGCCGTAATCTTCGAGGGGCCGCAATGAAAAAAAAAAGATGGGGCAATCCACCGAGTTGTGTATCTCAATGACGTCATGCATTGATTTCCATGACGTTTGTAATACTGTACAGAGTCTACTCATGGAGATTTGTAATAGTTTATGACAACCACATGTCACAGAGATCATCTAGCTAGCGGAAGATCGCCGAAGACTTGCCTGGAAGAATCACAATTACGTAAAATTTTTGTTTGGTAAAATATTCCTCAAACATAAAATGGTGGCAGCAGCAAAACCGAACATAAAATAGTAAAATGGATATCTAAGGTAGCAAACCTAGTCTAGTGCCACTACTTGAGTTTAAGTAACGTCTTTAATGGGTTTAATGTAGGCTACACCACTGATCTATTTACTTATGTACAGAGCCATCAGTGAGCTAAATTTAGCTCTTCTATCTCGCACCGATGTACCCAGTTACACTATGTATTATATCATTTGAGCCCGGGTAAGTAGTGTTTGATACTTTGTTATTCAACCGGCGTCTGGGTCAATAGACACAACGGGCTTAAAAAGGTAATGTCTATTGACCCTGACGCGGGCTCTATTATTCAAGCTTGACTTGGAAGTAACTTCGGTAGTAAGAAATACTAGTTGAGAATCGAAAACATCTTTAGTTCATGTAGCAATAGCGACTTGAACTTAGAATCTGTGACCATACGCACACATGTCACACACAATGAACTGCGATATGCTTGAATGAGCAGTGGTTGTCTTGCCAGCAATAGCCTATACATCCTTTAGGGTTAGGGTATATGCGTATATATATATATATATTGATATATATATATTGATATATAGATATATAGACAGATAGACAGATATACAAATAGACAGACAGACAGATAGACAGACAGACAGATAGACAGAGAGACAGAGAGACAGACAGACAGATAGACAGATAGACAGACAGATAGACAGATAGACAGATAGACAGATAGACAGACAGATAGACAGAGAGACAGAGAGACAGACAGACAGATAGACAGATAGAAAGACAGACAGACAGATAGACAGATAGATAGATAAAAATAAAGAAATAAGGTATTCAACTGGGCTAACCAGTAACCCTCTCTTTTTGTAAGGACTATGTCAATATTAGAATTGCTAAAAGTCTGCTCTATAATGATAAACTTAATATTCGAAAGCTGATGAGGAGAAGAATTATAATGGACTGGTAATTCACATCTGCTTCGATTATTAATGAGATCAGATTTGTGACTTTTAAATCTAACTTTGAATTCAGTTCAGTGAAGTGACCCAACATACTGCAAATTACATTTTAAACAAGTTGCTAGGTATATTATGCAAGCACTATAGTACAACAGACAGAAGTCTTGATGGGGTAAGTTTTCTTCGTGGCACAACTAAAAGGTGGAACTCTGCAACAAAAAATTAGTACAAAGGTCACACTTCTTCCGCTGGCATTTGAAACAACCGGCTGGAGCATCAGTGTCCCCTGTTTGGTTACGATTAGGGGATTTCGACCTCCTAAGTGAATCTTTAAGGGACTTACTTTTCTATAGGCAGTAAAGATAGAATTATCAGTGGGAAAGTTCTGTCATACTCGGCGAACTATGAAGAATGTGAATATGTTTACGTATGATGGAATGGGTATTGGGCAACGGTGGATTGAAATCCAGGACTAGTGGGTATTTCCGACTAGACTGTTGCTTTTTGGAAGGGTTGATCAGGACATGTCTACGTAGTTCATTAACCTTTTCAAATTGCTCCTCTACGAGCTGGGGGTCATAGCCTCTTGCTATTAAATAATTATGGGTCAATACACACTGCGGGCTTAAAAACATAGTCGGCAGGGCCATACGGAAGACTGTTAGTGTGAAGCCAGGTTAGGGCCAACAACCATGCAGTGGGGAGGAGCACTAACAATGACACTGCTACAGTGATCATTCTGAAAACCCCTGCCTAAAAGTCAAGCAGGCCCATGGCTACTCAGTTCACAAGCAAGCTCTTTGAGTTATTGATATTGGTTAGATTAGAGGTTAGCTTAGGGTTATTTGTCATTGTAAATAGGCAATCATGGAGCATTCAGTGGTGTGTTGGAGTACAGTTGCACTTTGCAAGGCTGCTTTGCCAGTATCAAACAGCAACTTGTAAGCATTGTGGTTAGTGACATAGATCTTCTGTTTATTTTCCATATGGCCTGGCCATTGAGATTAAATTACTTGGCTTAAAACGTCTATTCCTGGTCCCGCTCGCAAGGCTTTTAGTGCCACGTTAGAGACAATTAGGGTTACTTGGCCATGTAAATTCAATTAAGTTGGTAGCACATTTGGCTCTTTTCCTAAAAATCAGAAAACTTCATCCAATTTACATGTATGAGAATAATGAGAGTGATACAGTACGTCTTGAAGAATGTGTCCTCCGGTAAGTCCTTTGCAAAGTTTTGATGAAAGTACTTAAACGGTTCCTAACTAAGATGTGCTGGAAATCCAAATTTTGGGGCAAAATTGGCTTTGTCCCTCAGATTTCAGCACATTTTCACGACTTTTTATTATAAAAGTGATATATCGTAAATATTACTTTCACAGGTAAGTCCTTGCAAAAGTTTGTAGCAAATGCTTCAATAATTCTCATGATATCCTGGAAATATGAATTTGGGGGGAAAATTGGCTTCCTTTCCTGACAAATCAGCAAATTTGACTCAATTCACCATACAAGCAATACATCCTGGACATTTCTGCAGGCAGAATGTTTGCATACAATGTTTGGCCTAAACATTCAGCCTCCCCGTTTTCACTGGATAACTGGTTAATATTGTCCAGCTATGTTTAAAAATGGATATAAATTAAAAATCAGTGCTGACGCGCCTGATGTTGCTGATTGTTGATTGTCTACATTCCAAGCCCCCCCCCCCCCATCCCATCCTGACTTTCCAAAGGAATCTCCACCTTGCTGCCTGTATATGTGAAACCCGAAGCCGACTGTAGTCATATGTTGCATTTGGTTACAGCTACATGTAGTTTCCAATACGCATGCTTAGGAAGATCAACTATAGATAGAGCCACTGCGTCTTACGAATGTTTTAGTCTTTTAGGCTAAAACAAAAATTTTGTTTTAGCCTAAAAGACTAAAACATACCATGGAAATAGATGACCACATCGACGACCGTCAGGCAAACTCCTACTCTGAACAAATCGAACATAAAGGCGGGGTCCTTGCCTTGTACAGCAATAAGTTCTACCTTGAACATTTGCCATAATACACGTTCGCCATGAGAATTTGTCATATTCATCTTGTAATTGCATTCAATTTGTAATTTTGAATTACATCTTTGGGGAAAAGAAAAATTAATGCAACCGTTTGGTTTTTTAGGTAACCTGATAATATTCCCTCAGAACTTCATTCCACCGCTTAATCGAGCTTTATCCTAAAATTTCATTGGGATTTTGTTTTACGTGGTTTCAGGAGAATGCCTTATTTTTTGCTTAGCAGATTACTTACTGATCATCCTATAGTAGGTTTGGTTTCAGTCAGAGGAAAGCTACAAGCACTTCGAATAAAGACAAGTAGCATTTATTGTAATTGTTCGATCAACAAAGCCATTATTTGAAAACAGGGATACCTCAATCGTTACACTTTGCAAAGTTTTTTTTTTCTTTTCTTTTAAGATATTTGTCGCCTTCCGATTACAAGCGGGCCTTGCGAAGCGTACATGCCAAGGTGGGCGTTTGACCCGGTGCAAGAAGAATGTGTTGAGTTCATTTATGGTGGATGCGTTGGGAACGAAAATAACTTCATGACCAGAAAAGAATGTCAAGATAATTGTTATGGACAAAGTGAGTGTCTCAAGTTACAATATGGTACTATATAAGTCACATAGTTGATCTACGATCAGCTAAAGATTTAATCAGCTTAGCATTGTTGTTGTGAACTGAATGCCAGTAATCTCTCTCTCCCTGAGGTAAGACACAAAAGAGAGCAAAGAATGTTTGAAATCCGACATTAAGAGCAAAAGTTATCTGCTGATGTCATGCACTTCTTGTCGAATAGACTCCTTCTGAAAGGTAGATTAGATGAACTTGTTGCTTGGTAAGTCAATGACGAGAAGTCTTGACCCTTGACCTTATGGCGGCGTAGGTTTGTAGTAACTGCAAATGATCACTACACATCCTCTTCAATTTCCAGTCTCCTCATAGGTAAAAAGTTTAAAGATCATGAGGTGAAAGGCCACACTGCTTTGACAAACCTGTGTTGAAAATGTTTCCCTCAGTGAAGAAACTGATACTGCTTTATATTTGATTTTCAAAGGAATAAGGTGTCCATGTAAGATGTGATTCTTTTTTTCTTTTTTCCTTCTCCTTCTTTCTCTTATCTCGTTTGTAGTAGGCCCAAGGGAGATATATGAATTATGCATGTTATGAGAACTGGACGAGGCCAACGACGTCTCTCCCACGTGGTTTAGAACATACAGTTACTTGAACACATCATACATACACCATTGTACAGAATGATACAAAGCTGTTTTCTTCGTTGTATTGTGGCACTCTATGGCTGTACACAGTGTATATACAGACTGTGGAAAGAAGGGTTGGGTTTGTTCAAGGCTATATCCAATAGAGGTGAATTCTGGACAGACAGTTGAGGGAATTGGCCACTGAAGAAAATTGATATTCTCTAAAAATGAGTAGATACTTTCTCGCTTTATTGGTGACAACCATATCTCAATAATATAAACCATGTATGGGAAATGTGTGATGTCACACAGGCACAACTACTAATATCCTAATAAGATCGTGTAAGAAACGTGATCTTAATTTCCAAAATATTTGAAATCTACAACATAACCATGACACTTTTTTAATCTTAAGGCAAATTAAAATTTTTTGACCTAAAAACTCTCTCTTTAAACAACAATCTCTTGAATTATTAAAGGATATTGGCATGTTGTGTGAATTGTCCACAAAGAAAAAATATTTTCTTTCATTCCAGAATCCCTTTATTAGTATTGAGTGCACAATTTGGTATTTACAGTAGGTATATGTGTGCACAAGTGGCGTACAGATCTAACTGGAGTGCCTACAGTACTGAGTACCAAACGTTTCATAAATATCGAAAAAAACAATGAAGTTTAAAAGGTAATATATACAGGATGCCAAAGTCGTTGTTATATTTCCATATCAGCATGGAGAGGAAATAAACGATATGCCGATATGTCTATTAACATGATGAATTTGACATAGTCATTTTGAAAACTTATATCTCATCATATACATTGGATTTTCATCATATATTCATTTTCGACAAATTATGAAACAGATGATGGCGGCAGGTGCTGTTATTTCATGTATCATGGCAGTTGTATGTTGAGAACTATCTAGTACAAGACCAAAAGTAGCATCTTAGATGAAAATCGTCAAGATGCCTGAAAGCTTTTTTAGCATGTTATGAGATAAAATGATTTGAAACAGACGGTCAATACATTAAATCTTGCAGGATCTTTGCTGATCATCCATATCATCGTTACATCGAAAATAAGTTTCATGTCTCTTAATACTTCAGCTCTGACAATTAATGACCTCATGAATAATATCGTCGACCATCTGGTCGTGTAGAAATGATACCGAGAGTAAACCGTAGGGGGTACTTGGTACCGGCAAGTTACAGTATCAGCGACGGAGCCCAGAGCGTTTATTCAAATGAAAAGGTACAAAAGGATTGATGGTCCCATCGTGCAGTTTGAGGTCCCAGGAGTCAAACAACGGGATTGCTGCCGGGTCGCATCCTGTACATTTGGTCAAGGTGACCCAAGGAAGGGGGGGGGGGGAGGCAGATGCATTTGTTTAGCTGGAAAGATACATGGGCAAATTTTTCTGGAAAATGTCCATTAGGTTCACTAATAGTCAAAATGGGCATGACAGCAACTTTATCCTGTGTGAGTCTTAAACAACCCCCAAACTTGAATGTTTATATTACATGAATAATTTCTTTTGTATTTGAAAGGGTACATCTTAAGAATTACAACAATACCAATGACAGCTGCCTCATCCTGTACATGGGCCTAGCCATAGCCCCAAAGTGGAACGTGGCCCATAACAAACTTAAGCTGAAGAGGCACATGGATGATTCTTTTAATATTAAAAATTGCACTTCTTAAGAATCACAAAAATGTCAAAGATAGTAAGTTTATCCTGTATATGGACCCAGACAGTAGCATCCAAATGGGTCCATGGCCTATGATGACTTTGTTCAGCTGAACAGGTGCATGGATAATTCATTTTGCACTTGAGCAAGTTCATCTTAGGGATATCAAAAATAAAGGTGATGGTAATTTTACCCTTTTACATGGGTCCAGACAGTAGTCCAAAAGTGGTCAAGGTTGATTAGCTTGTCATCTTAACTAGTGGAAAATTTATCTATTAGATATAAGGAGACCCTATAAGTAGAGTAACTTTCATGAAAACAGTACTGATGAGCATATCGGAAATCATGTTTGGTTATAAGACCTTTTACCAGTCGCTCAAATATTTTCGATAATGAGTCGCTCAAACATTTTCGATAATGACAGTAGCAATGAAACAGGGCTGTAGTTGGGAAATAGCCTTGAAAATGGAGCAATCGTAGTGTTTTTCAGTGCTCTTGGAAAATTACCTTTTGAAAAAGGCAAGTTAATTATATGAAAAAGAAAGTAAGTTATATGAATTAAAGGTTGTATGAAATACTGTACCAACAATATATTCCAGGTATATGAAGTTATTTATGTTGTCGTGACTAGGACTTTTCCCAATTATAAACTTAATTATATTAAACAAGCTGTACCTCATCAACATTTGTTGAGATAAAACAAAAGAACCTTTAATATTAATATGAATATGGGGTGAATAAAATGGAGAATATTGATCATCAGGGATTTTATCAGCTACCTCTTTGGCGACAGAAGGAAAATAAGTGTTGAAGCCATTGGCAATCTTATGACAATCAGATTTTTTATTGATTCGGAAATTGTTTCTGAAGATTTGCCCCATTGGACTTGAATTATTTTTATTAGAATCAATAAGAGTTTTAAAATTTTTTCTTTGCACTGCTGTAGGTACTACTTTACTAAGCATAAGAGTGATTTATTTGTTGGTGTCGGACGTTGGATATATCTGGAATAGCCTGTAACTTACACTTACGGTACTAACTTACTTACGCTTGATTGACTTCAAAATTTATAATGCACAGAGACTTGTCACAATTTACTTAGTTTCATTTAAAGGGAGCAATCATTAAATGTTTGTAGAAGTATATCAAAAAAAAAAAAAAAAAATGTTGTATAAGCCCTCCCTGGATCACAATCACCAGTAACAATGGACCAATCGACATTACTTTGTTCATATCTCAGATGTTAGATGTTCCTATACATGAGATGTGTTGCTTTGAAAAACATGCTTGTCTGTATTCGTTTTCCTAACTATGCAGTATACTTGCAGAAAGTAGGAAAATGATCAGAACTGTTAGTCGAAATTACGCCACGCTCAGTTCAATTAATGTCCGTTTTGGCGTTCCGTAGAGGTCAGAGACACTTCGGTGCCATTATTGAAGACTGGATACCAAAACAACAAACCATATTTGAACCACTATACAAGGAAAACATATTACCATCAAGTGCATGTATATAAGTGCCGAAATAAGAGATACGATTTTACCACCTAACATGATAAATTTATTGTCACTGGTGCTTTGGTGATTCCTAACATATAGATACACATACCGTGACAAAAGCAAGTGTAGAAAAAAAAGCTTATGACAGGCCGTGAGTCGATTTTGGGCTACTGCCTGGACCCATGTGCCAGAAAATGTTGCACTGTAATTGGTACTTATATTTCTCTCAAATACAAAAGAATTATCCCTGCACCTCTTCAGCTGAACAAAGTCATTATGAGCAATTGACTTATTTTGGGATAGTGCCTGGGCCCATGTTAAGGATGTAGTTGCCCTCATTGGCCTTGTTGTGATTCTCAAGATACTCTCTTAAATGGAAAAGAATTATCCATTTCACCTCTTCAACTGAAAAAAAAAAAGCTAGATGAGTGCCATTGACCTCTCTGGGGTTACTGTCTAGGACCATGTCCAAAAAAGACAACAAAAATACAAAGAGGATTATCCACATACTGTACCTCTTCAGCTGAATATAGTCATTATGGGCCATGGATCCCTTTTGTACTGCTGTCTGGCCCCATGCACAAGATAAAGTTGCTGTGTTTGGTGTTTTTGCAATTCGCAAGAAGTACCCTTTCAAACACCGTGCAAAAGGAATACCCTTTCAGTTTACAGTAGAACACTCAATTTTAAGGGACCCTTTGCCTATGGTCCGGAACTATTGTCCGGAACTCTGAAGAGGAAATTCGATGTTACATCCATTCTGACTCGCAGTGAACCTAATGGATATTTTCCAGTAAAATTTACCCATACCTTCTCAACTGAGCAAATGCATTTGCCCCCTCCAACTTTGGGCCCCCTTGGCCAAATGTGCTGGATGTGACTCCTGGCAGCAACACTAGTGCTTGACTCCTGGACCCCAACCTACACAATGAGACCATCAAACCTTTGTATCTTTTCAGCTACAGTAAATAAACACTCTGTTCTCCCACAATAATACACTAGCCGGTACCGAGTAGCCACTAAGGTGAAGGCATTCTTTCCACAGGACCAGGTCGTCGATGATATTTCTGTATTCATGAAGCTCATCAATTGTCAGAGAATGAATTATGTCAGAGATGAATTATTACGAGACATGAGACTTATTGCTGATGCAATAATGATATGGTGGATGATCAGCAAAGACCAGCAAGGTCTATTACTTATCGACTGATCGAGGTGTAACTTGATTTTTCAGGAGGGGGGTTCATAAAAACCGTGGGGTCGTATTGTTTACTTTCTCGCCATGCTGATGTAAAAGTATAAAACGTCAGTATCGAGTTTAAGATACCTCGGATACTTCACTTTCTTTTTCGACATTTATGAGAGGTTTGGCAAGCTTGTACCAGCCTGAAGGACATCTGACTTCAAACAGCAAATGCTTCAGTTAGAAATAAGATGTTGGCATTTTGTTTGAAATGGCCACAGTGGAAAATTATTCTCTGTCATTGAAGAACCCCCTCAATTGTCAGTAAAATGTGCATTTAAAATATGTGTATTGTGCTGAGATTACAGTGAATTCACATATATATTGGCATATGTATATATTGGCGTGTTTGTGTAACGGCTCTTTTTTCAAGAAGGAGTGAGGTGACATTTTTTTCAGGAGCAGTCTGGAGACCCCAAGGTCATAAACCATGTAACCTTTCAAGAGAAAGGCCATAATTATTACCTACAAACATTTACTCAACAATGAACATAGTAAACATATTTGTTCCAGTCAGCCTTTACGTTCAAGGAAAGCCTGTTCTATTTAGCAGTTTCGATTATGAGCTACAGTCTTCTTTTTTTTTTCAATTATACGCGCTTCATTTTTCCCTTGCTGGATGTCTTTCCGGCCTTCACTACCTGCACAGTTGTGTGTAGATATTTTTCTGATTGAAAGAACTGTTTTTCCAGCTGGAATCATCTCTTTTCCTTTACATCAGGACTGATGTGTTTTTTTCTCCTCTAAAGTCACTTTTTATTAATAGATCTACTTGCACTGTACTTACTATTTTGAATTACTTGGTATTTTTGCAATGTACAGTTCGTTTGTACACTCAAATTATCATGCCGATTTGCTATACACTTACAGTACTTGTTATTTAGTTGCATGATATGGCGACTTTCAAATTTACCGCTTTCAGTGCTAGAGACCTGACCCAATTTAAATTACGCAGTTGTTCAAAGAGAAAAAGAGCTATCATTATAAACAAGTGTGGTGTTTGCTACATACTGGTGGCAGTGCAGTGAAGCAGTACGCCTTAGCTCATATACTGTATTGTGTTGCAACAAGTGAATTGAACTGCCTATGTGCCGCTAAATTATTTCAGATTGAATCATAATTGTGATTTATGAGAAACGAATTATTGAAGCACCTTGGCGTCCATTGGTGTCATGTGAAAAGATTCGCCTGAAGGACAACACCGTTAAGGTCAAAGGTTACAAAATGCTCAAGTGGAGCACTCTTATCCGTATTTGAACGTTTTCGATATACGTTTTGCATAGTCTCCTAAAATCAATTGAAAATCACCTTGTGTCAAACAGAAGTAACATCACCATTGTGAATAATCAGCTGATAGTATGGGTCTTCCTCTTATGTTCATCTATGAATGTTGTAGTTTTACAAAGTCAGGCTGGTGACCAAGATAAAAGTTCAGGCCGTTGTTCTTTAAAAATTTGGTTTCGTAAACTACATCGATAAGTTCGATAACAGTTTAAAGCAAACAGTATCTTTGTCAGTAAAAACTATCGTTGCAAAACAATCTTTGCTCAAACTTCATTTTTCCTTTGAAAATGTAATTTCTGGGAAATCACAAGGTATATAAAGAAAGGAATGGAAGTAAAAAATGTTTTACTTTTATACTTATGCTTTTACAGTACATTAGCATCAAATGTTATGCGTATACATTTCTATGATAAGTTGTGTCATTTTTTGGCACTTAGTATACCGTTTTAAAATCAAATGACAGGGATAGACGTTTGTGCTCTTCCTGCTGAAGTTGGCAGCTGTGACGCAGTGGAGACGAGATGGTACTTTGACGAAAGTTCTGGTAGGTGTGATGTTTTTGAATATGGAGGATGTGAGGGAAACGGCAACAACTTCCGAACAGAAGACGACTGCGAGAGCAGATGTGGAGGTGAATCACAAACTAGATATTTGTTGTATGCAATCTATTAATCGAGTATCTGATTAAATGATCAATTTAAGATATCAATTGGTATATCCTTTGCCCCATAAACTACTTACAGTATTTCCTTCTTTTTTTTTCAATTCATGCAATCCATTGTGAAAACATAGACATACATTTTATTTAGGGAATAGATGATGTCAGTTTCTTCATACTCATTTTCAGACTGTTTTACTTGTTACTAATTATTGTCATCACTTTAACGACGGTGTGAATCCACACACTTTCAATCGAGATGATAAAAAAGATGAGCTCATCTGAAGCATTTAGTTTCAACAAGTAGTTCACTTGAAACTGAATACATGCTGTGACAATAATTCTAATATCTGCATTCCTCTACACGAATCACTGTGTGTAGCTGGTAGAAAGTATCATGCCCTTTAAAAAACTACTGCTACGGAGGATAATTTGAAAGATGTTTTCGATATTTTGCCAGATATGGGTGGTTTGCCTAACACATGCGTTCAGTTACAAGATTCTGTCTACTCTATGAAAAACGTCACTGCCATCTTCGGTGCGTCTACGGACCTTGACGAAGTTTGTCCTCCGTCAAGAACCGGAAGCCTTCGAGAAGAAGCTGCCTTACCAACCGGACACTTTGCTTCAAATCAAATAAATATCGACCCAACTCCAATACGATTGTTTCCTCACTCGGGTAAATGAGTCTTGTCATACATTCACATATCATACATACAGTATATATATATACATACATATATATATATATATACATACATATATATATATATATATACATACAGTATATATATATACATACAGTATATATATATATATATATATATATATATATATATATATATATATATATATACATACAGTATATATATATACATACAATATATATATATATACATATACATACAGTACATATATATATATAATATGTAGTATATAAGTACCATTCCACCATCAAGTTCACTCATTTTTCGTATAAGTTTTGAATGTTTCGGTCATAATTTTTGACAAAAGATGCCTCTAGACTGATCTCTATATATAGTAAGGTTACTGACTCCCATCAGTATCTTTTAAGTACGAGTTGCTTCCCGGGTCACAAGGAGCTGAAAGATCATTTGCAAGCCAGGAGTCATAACCGCAGAAAGGTAGGGAGATCAGTCGTGCTCTAGCGACAAATGAGACCACACGTCAGTGGCCACATAGGAAAGAAAGGGTAACTTTGGTCACTACCTTTCATCCTGGCCTTCCTGATATCAATGCTACTCTGAGAAAATATCAGCCTCTCCTCCACCAATCTGAATTCATGAGTATTGCCGTCTCTAAACTACCAGTTTAAGCTTGTGAAACTCACTCAAACTTCGCAGCACTCTCGTGCATGCTAAAGTTAAGACCCTGGTAGTGACCTATGGATTCCCAACTTGAGTTGCCAAACTTTTGTCATAAGCGTTGCGAAGTATGTAACATTATGTTGTGTTCTAGTTCACTGTGCAGCCCGCATGCAAATGGTTTTTTACATAGAATGTAAGGGAAGTTTCTGTATGGCTACTTTGTATTTATTGCCTCATCTGCCCTTCTTGTAATATTCAGTACATGGGATCCTCTGTCAAACCTCGCCCTCGGCTAAACCAACGAAAATCCTCGTTACGTTCATTCTGTAAACATAGATCTACAGAATCGAATCGCAATGATTGTTGGCGTCTCTATGATGACTTTCCACCCATTCCCCGAACAATTTCAAATTCACCATTTTAGAGGTCCTCAATAGCGAATGCGGCCTACGTAACAAAAAATAAAAACCAACTGGATTTGGAAGCTTGACACAATCTTTCTAAAGGGGCTTAACATCAACAACGGGTTTCATGCCCAAGTTAGCAAACCCCCGGTCCAGCTAAAAATAGCCATTAATTGTGTTTTGCCACCCCTCAATTGCATAAGGATCCAACAACTTCTTACAATGATCTCATTTTCTTCCACTTTTCTGTGTTTTCATGTTTTTTTAGTTAATTTGTCGTTCAGTTGCTTTTCGTAGAAACTGATGAAGGACCCTGTGAGGTCTGAAAATTTAAATATGTCTCACTATTTCCTATGTATGTCTTTTGTTCGTTGCTGGTGTGATGCCTCACTTCCTGAAATATGTATGTATGTATATATATAGTGCTCATAACACTCATAATTGTTCTAATTGCCATTTTTTCATATAGCTATTTTGGAAAAAACTGGAGTCATTTATGAGTCCTACACTTTCGATAGATGGACTGACCCTGCACGGACTGACGAATTTTATCAATTAACGCCAGGCGAGAATGGAGAACCCTGGAACAAACTTAAAGAAGTTGGAGCAGGCATGCAACAGACAAATTCTGGTCCCGATGGAAGTCCATTATCAACTTTTTCAGGTATGATAGTATTGGTGAATTTAAGTTATTTGTTTTTGAAGAGCTAAACTGGTGATGTGGTAGACTGGACAAACACAAAATAGGACACACCCACTCCCTTTGAAAGTTTCCTTTAACTGAAAGCTCTGATTCAGTGAAACAAAAGTTTACAATTGTAACTTTAAGTTTCTTCGTAAACATTTTGTTTCACTCGATATATTTAAGTTTATTTTCCCGAATTATCCTGAATTGATAAAATGTGATCATCGCTGAATTAGTGACAGATTGTTAGTAATTATGAGCAAATCAAAATTATTCACACTAACGACCTTACTTACATCTCTCTAAATGTGATTGGTCGTTCTATTCACATTTCATGTGACGTCAGTCTCCGCTTGATAACTCTCAGCAAACGTCACGAGTTTATGGTCACTCTTTGTATGTAATACAGCAATACTGTTTCTCTATGCACAGGTACATGCAAAAATTTACAAGACTGACCTCACATGAGATGTATATTTAATGAATGAAACAATCTACTACATGAGATGGCAAAAATATTGCAATAATGGCAATAATATATAAAAAAAAATTACTGACGAAAGCTGAGAAAGATTAGGAACGATAAGATAAGATACATAAGTGCATTAGGAAAGTTGTGTATATAAACGCCTTACAAAGTACCGATACTTGGTTACTAGGTGACGCCAGGTTTTCACGTTTATGGTACAGTACACTTCTAAAAGGTAATCAATGTCGTTCCGAAGCGGTTCATCAATGCCACCTTGCTTGACAGGTTCCTAACTCACAACAAAAGTTGCTGATATTGTAATTCTAATAGATGAAACAGGTTAGTGCTAGGGATTCTAAATGCAAACTATACAAACACGCTAAGCACCACAATACAATGAAGGTGCAATACAACTGAAGGGTAAAATACAGTGAAGAGCACATGCAGTAGATACATCTGCGAAATGCTACCAAAACACTAGCCCCCTAAATAATAAACAACCATTCACCTGCTCCTATCCCTGACTAAAGGGAGGCTATACAAATGTGAATTTAAAGACCACCTTGTCTAGTAAACTCTCTAAATACCTAGAAATGGACAAGGTAGAACTGCCAAAAAAAAAAAATTGCCAGTAGGTAAGGAAGCAAAAGAGCATGTGGTACAACAGTGTAAGTAAATATGACTGAGAATCTTAACTGCTCTGTGTGAGGCTGTGTTGTAAAAAGAGAAAGAATGAAGCACATGGCTCCTCTTTTGTTAAAGTCCGCAGTCGAAGGCAAACTTATAATGTGTCGACCTCTCCCTCTATCCGAATCAATCATTTTAGGAACACTTGATGAGCCCTTCAAAGAAATTATATTTAGAAGAATATTAATATTGGTCAGAATACGCAAGACAAAAAGTAATGACCTACCTTTCTGTGAACAGTTGTTGAAAGTAAACACTGTTCAATATCTACGCCCTCAGGTATGACTATCAATGGAATGAGGTTAATTAGTGATATATTGACATTTGAAGAATTCACTTCACAGGGTCCAAGAGGCCTAACAATGGAGGGTATAACTTTTTTGCATGACATTGCATTGTATTCGAAGGATTGTCGAACATTGCAGTGTGCCGTATATATTCTACCATGTGCACTGATCATAACCTTTCCTCAATGTGACCTGAATTCAAATCAATGGATAATTGTTTTTTCATGAACAATGCAATGTTGCAATCTAATCAGCAACAGTGACATATACCGAACATACTAGAATTCTAGTCAAGTCAGAATGATTCAACAAAAAAAGTGGCGTGCACAGGATTGCGTGTTCGTGGGTGTGGGTGTGCACAGGCTTAGATGTGTGTTTGTGGGGGAAGTATGTCACAGAATGGCAACGGGAAAGAATGCAAGTGAATGTGTACCCAAGTAGACAAGAGATAGAATGACAATGTTCCTTTAAATTTCACTTACACTGTACCTTTAATTTCTCTGTCAGACTAATGGTTCATAAAAACTAAAATTATAATACACGGAACTATTTCATAATTAAATGATTATGCATGCCAAATAAAACCCATTTTTACAACCGTATCATTTTCTTGTTTTAGTGAGGTTAAACTTGTAAAAAACGGTATCTTCTTAGGTCACGTCATTTCATGCTGTGAATATCCACATGGTCAATTAAACATTGTTCGTCTTAAGTAGTTCTTCTGTGTAAATCCACTGTCTAAGCTTTCTTGAGCTGCGTAGCAAGTGTGTTTGGTGTCATGTCCAGAGCAAAAGCATGTGTAATCGAGCATAGAAAGGATCTGTCGAATATATTAGCACAGTCATAACACAATGGAGTTGCAAATAAATTAAATGAGACTTCACAACTGGACTTAAGACACTGCAAGAGCAATACCTGGAAACTGATAAGCGTAATTGCTTGACGGCTCTGGACTGGACTTCAAGCTGGCACTTTGGAGACATGCTAACCACATCATCTTACCGGTAGGCTGGTAGCTAGGAAAGTCACCAGAAAGACAGAAACTTGACAGCAGTGGAGGAGAATCGCCAAGATACCTCAAGTTACACAACAGATGGAAAGTTACTATGGTATTACAGCTGTTGAACAAGCAGGGTGTTCATATAGACAATGATGATGATACAGTTAAGGTGTGCTGCAGGCAGGAGGTGTCCCCATCTCCTTTTTGCGAATCTTTTCCCCCACAAGGTAACCTTAAATGCAATCTAGTGCAATATTTTGAAGCCATAGACTGTAACATGAAAACTTCTGACAGTTCAGATTTTTTTGACTATTGTCCCTCCTATAGACTGAAGTATGAGAAATTTAAATTGTATTTCTGATTTATTGAGAAAAATTTCAATTACCAAGTAACCGTAGACACAATTTGGTGCAATATTTGACATCTTTGTATGTCTTAAAATGTGCCAGACTGAGATACAAAAAAAAGTCCAACAGGTATTTCAATAACCACTTCATTTTAGCTATAATCTAGTGCAATGTGTAAAATGTGCTAGACGAAGGTATGAAATATTTCAACTGGTATTCAGACTCTCCAACAATCGTCTGTCATTTTTTTCTTTTTTTATTTGGAGGGGTAAGGGGTGAGATACCCCCATCCATTTCTGGTTGCTATGGTTCATCTTGTAACCAAGGAACCCTTGTTTGTACATAAATGTAGCTTACAAATTAAGAGGAGAAATTAGTAACCAACTAAGAAGTTAGGGGAACAAAACCCCATTTTAGTTTAAATTAATGTATTATTTATTTGTTTTTCACATTCGTCAGTATGTTCAATAACTTGATCGAATTATTTCATTTTTTTTTCAGGATTGACTGGCATTCATGTTGGGATCAAAGATTCCACAGATGCCGAAATGGTTGACTTTGACATAATGTATGCCAATTTTAAGTATTACAACGAAGAAGGCAGTTTGGAGGTTCCGTTGGTAAGGGGAAGTGCAATGTTAACGCACATATTCGATAAGGCGAACCCGATCATTAAACCGTACTGTCTGACAGGAATAAATGGTGAAGACGTTACATATGAATGCCCAGAAGAAGAAACCAGTGAGTATATATCTACAAAATCATTGATAGCTCAGTACCGTACATAATATGTACATAATTACAAAAAGCCTCTTACATGGTTTTGGAAGTAAGGAATAATAGAGTATTTATGCCTCAATGTCATTGTTTCCTCATTAGGAGCAAAACAGAATCGTTTGTCTCTAGTAATTGATTGGCTTATGGCGACGATAAGTTTCGATCTCCTTGATCTCACTATTTGGTATTAACTGACATGTTACATATGGAACTAGGTTACATACATGGTACTTGTGGGCAAAACAGCAATCGCAGTTGACGTATTTATCAAGTATGACTGGTAATTCTTTGAAACTGCAGTGGAGCTTCCTGATTAATGAATAGAAATGTGTTTTTACATATATATGTGCACTTCAAGCAGACTAAACGGAGGAATGATTATTCTTACATAAATGTTCGTTTCAGTTTTCCCAGGGTCAATCTCCCAACTTGCTATTAGAACAAGTCTTAATTTGTTAGCATTGATAATTCACATGTTTACTGCTGTTCGCTTTAAATAATATTTGAATTTATCCCTAAATAAGGGCCAATCTTACCACTCAAATGCTGCCTTAGAACATCGAGGTATTACAGATAAAGCGTTCTTGTCTATCATATTTTAGTTTAGTCTATTGATGTAACTTAATTGCATAATACTAATAAACCTGCAGGATTTTTTTTTGGATTGATTAGAGCAGAAATGACTTTCTGAGATCAGGACTTATAAATGAATCTGTCTATGAGGAGGGGCACTGTCAAACTTCTCCCACCCTCCACCCGCCCCGCCCCTTCCGGTTTGTCTCATATCAAACAAAATGATGCTTCGGTCTTAAAAGTGTGTCTTGGGACCGAGTTACAAATGTTTCGAGCTAATGAAACATATGCATTGTTCTTAGTATGAATAAAGGATTTATAAAGAATAAAGAAATGAAGATAATTCATTTATTGATATATTTAATGTATTGAGGGTTTGCCAACTGAACCAAAGACCGATAAAAAGTGCCACCGCTGTTACTCCTGCTGTTTACCACTGTACCCCCCCCCCCCCCCATCACTCGTATTTATAGAAGAGACTGAATACCATCAAATTATTCATGTGAGTAGATACTTAGTTACCAATATCATGACAGTGTTGCCTGAATAGAGTGTCTTCATTTTACTAAAAGGAAAATGCAAACTTTTTAAAGTATCGCTTCAATTTTTTTCTTTCTTTTCGCAGAGGCCGACAAAGGAACCGCATATGTGGAAGTATCATGTAATAGTGATGATGGTATTTTAACTCTCATTGTGCATACAACGAAGCGAATTCCCCAACTATCAGACGTTCAGTGGGTTGCTACTGAACAAGCAGAGTAAGCAGTCAAGTATTAAGTTTAATATTGCGGCTTAGGTGAGATTCTCGTTGGAATCTTTCACATTTCAGGAAAGCTTGAAACTTCCTGCAGTGATTATATGTAACCGAAGGTTTTATAAAAAAAAAAAAAAGTTGGACTCCAGAGAATTGCATTCGAGAGAAAGGTGACCGCCATCGTAAGGAAAAATGGTCTCAAAAATATTCAATTGTACCAAATTTATTCCTATCTACAATTAGCATAACTGTATAAATCAGTTATCCTTAACCATGTTCCTATTATCATTGAGTATCATGTATATAATCACCGCGAAGTATCAGATGGAAGCCATTTTGGATTTTAATATGGCAGCTGTGGTTTTATATTTCTCTATTTCTCAATGTAGAGAGAGTGGCAAAGGATAAAAATAAAACAAATTTTTAGGAAATCTTGAAACCTTGGACATGTACCTTGGGATCGATTGTTATAAACTGACTCAACACAACTGCACAATTTAGTAGCTATGATCTTGACATTAAATCTGTCCCAAAAATATTTGTTTTTATTCAATTTACTTCTATCTAATAACACTTAGAAATGTAAATTAAGCATCATTAACAATGTTTTCGGTATCATGTAGTATTTAGCACTTAATTTCAAACAGATGGAGAATTCTAGCTACTTAAGGATGTCTCAATTGGACTCGAGACAGCCAGCCAGCAAGATCAGACTTCTTTTCTGGTCCCAGTTTCTCTGCTAATAATGAGTATGGTCGATATTGTTGATTTTAATATCTGAGGAACTCTTCGAGGTTCCATTCCTTGGATGGAGTGGCGATGCAAAGTCTTAAGAGCAGTGCAAATTAATTGCTCTTAAGTTTGGTGAATTTCGTCATATTCTTTGAGGTTGCCACGTCATCTGGACCGCTCATTATAATAGGAGTAGCGAGAGCTTTTTAGTATTGGTTTACTTATTGGTGTCTCATTATTTAAGAAGGTCCCTTGTAAAATGGCGTGTATTGCATCTACGTCTTTGTCTGTAGTTTAAGTTTACTATTGATGACACCAGTGGGCATGATATAGTGTGAATCAAGGTTGATTAAGTCAGACCAATAGCTCCCCATCTCCTTTTACAGATGTATTCATTTTTTCATGAGATTTTGCTCGACTTGATTGGGTCCTCTCGCCTTTGTCACATGTGAAGCATGTATGTCAGATGAAACTATCTGCAGTACCCCGTGTCGCTATATCAGCCTGCATTGGGCCATCCACTGACACTCCCATCTATAAATTCATCATTGACTCTCAGGAAAGCAACATTTGGTGTATTTCATCACCATATAGTTCTTGAAATCTCCTACATAGAATGCTAGTCAATTGCGCATAAGATGGCACAGGCTCGTCCTTTGTGGAAACTGGAAATTGACCAAGATTAACTACCTGGGTTGCAGCTCAATTTGTCGTTCATGTGTGTAGTATCACGACAAACGAATGGGATGCCTCTCGGAACAAGGGCATCACTGCTATATACTTCTATGTGATATTCCCGTTTGGGGATTCAAAGAGGCATGCATGGTAGTCCATGATATGAATCCTTCAACATCTGATGTATATTCTATATAGGACATTTGCTTCTCAAGGGACTTATGCGCTTTGTTTTAATCTTCCGCTAACCAACTTGACTCTGGTCTTATAGATCCCTCAATAACTAGAACTCGTGGTTCTTTCGTCATTGACCCACCTGCAAAATACTAATATAATACACCGCAAATGGAAAATCTGTGAGGTTTATTTGGTTGTATTGAGACAACAAAATGTCATGTAGGTTTCACAACATAAGGGTAACATAGCCATATTGGAATGCTGTGGATGTTGATGTAGGATGTTGATATTTTTTGCTCCACATCACTTAATCATTCTGAATTCTAGATTTAAGTTAAAGAAGTTACTACCATATATCAGTCATCTTGAATCAAATATCTCAGTTATCTGTCATTACTTGTGATGATTACATTGATACTCCCTGATATAAAAAAAAAAATAAGGATGCCTAATTTACAGTGACATGTGCTATGGACTTTGTGTTGTGAATTTGGTAAAAATGTTAACTTTATCACATAAAGATGGTTTGTTCCTCTTGTTTTAGATGGGACAAGTCTCACCCTATGAATACGTGCGATGACGATACGTGTGTCTTGGATACTGATGGCATGACCGTCTCCCTTACTATACCAGGAGCACAGGGTACTATGAACTTCGCAATTAACATTATCAACATGCTGCTGATTCCACAAAGCGATTACACCTACTGGTACTCTCCGTACCCAGCCTCTGTAGCTTGTACCTCTACTCCATCATTTAGTACTATGTACTCAGGAAGAATGCCAGTATGGTTCTATGAAACAGCTACTATAACAAACGCTGATTGTCTGGGGGCAGACCTGTCCGAGGCAACTATCAGTGTTACGCTGTCATTGAGTTCTCCGTCATCTTCGCTCGATGAGGTAAGCAATGACCGAAAACTTAGAAGGAACGAGTCGTAGGATCAAAGTTGTCCCCTTGAATGTAACATGATTCATCTCACCATTGCACTTTCTCTCCTCTTAAATTGAATGTAACGACCTAGATAAAACACACTGACAGGAAAATGTTTTGAAAATATCTATAAATATTCATGTTGATGTAACGAAAATTAAGCCTTATGAAGCCTTCATAATTCGTACCGACAAATTTATAACCAGTTATAATTTCAAACAAGATTAGATGGATGAATCATATGCACCGTGGTTGTATGATGCTCAATGTAAGGAGAAGAACCTATAAAGTGAGGTCGTAGTGCAGTTACTTTTAAACATCATCTGCTCCGTTTTAAACATTGATTTACCTTCTTTGTCCTTTTAATGTTTGCTATTGAAGTGTACTTTGTCATCTACATCGTGTCACTGCGATTGCCCTATTGAATTTAGTACGCGATATCCCAGTTGAGTGAATTCTGACTCCAGTCATGTAAATCTCTTTAGCAGTTCACTGTTTGAGAGGAACCCAGTAAGAAAAAGATCTTGTGGTAGCTGCAGCATGCATGATTCGTTTTCATTTTGAACTTCTCAGATCGACTACGTATTGGTGGCATCAGAGGAGTGGACAGGAGATCATGTATGGATCCCTTGCTCACCGGTGGCATGTCAACTGATTGACGGCGGTTCCGCTGTGGTGTTTAATTTAACCGCCATCGGTGAAGTCAACTACTTCGCTGCCAATGTACATGGTCAATTCATTATTGAGTCAGAGCCATGGAACTGGAGACGACAACCAAAAGAGGTGTGTTCTACGTCACAATGATAAGTTCGTTTTGTTGATGGATTAAGAAGATGCAGTTATTTTTTGTTTTGTTTTGTCCTTTTTACGCCCTTTTGAGAACCTAACTAGAGAATAACATTTGAAACTTGAGTGGAATACTTGAAGGCTTCCACATTGGGCCTATCTCGCCACCTCCATTTCCTTATCTCTGTACGCACCACCACCACCATTATCAATGCAATCCTTATTATCATCATCTTCATCATCATAATCACCATTATCGTCCTTACCATCAACATCGCTGTTGCTATCATTATCAAAATCGTCATCATCCTTACATGATTGTCATAGTCATTGTTATCATCACCATCGTCATAGTCGTCATCATCATTGAAGTTGTCGTCATCATTATCACTTTGTCATCATCATTGTCATCATTATCATTATCATCGTTATTATCACCATCATCACCGTCATCATTGACAGCATCAATATCACCATGTCATTGTCGTGTCACCATCATCATTACATTGTCATCAGCATCGTCTTCATCATCATGATCATCATTTCACCATCATCATAATTATCGTCCTCATCATCAGTTGTAGTAGTAAGGGCATTTACTCTCTTGAAAATTACAGTCTTTTTTTTTCTTTACGCAGATTAAATGTCCTTGGGTGGTTGAGGAGACACAAGAAATTTCAATTTCTGATAAAGCGTTCATATTTGAACTTCAAGAACCAGGACCACTGGGTCTGACAGATACTCGCAAATTCGTGGCTTACTTTGAAGAGACTATGTCTGTTGAGATAAACAGTGACGGACTGTTTGAATTTCAGCCTGTGGGCGGTGGTACCTTTAGTGGACACATGCAACTAGTATATGCAGGTACATTTAAGTCAGTACTTTGAAGCTAAATTTGTTAAATATCTATGCAGATTATAACTAGTCAGTATAATATCAAATAATGTAGTCCTAATTAAAGACAAAGCGAGGCTGGTATTTATCGCCCAGGCCACTCCGCGGTGACTCTGCACTGACGCCACTAACGACCCAACAAGACTCAATGTCGCGTCAGATTTTATAGTGGCGTGTGAATCACCATATGACTGGATTCCATCGATTTTTGTCGGTCGTGGGCAGTCAACCTGATTGAAAATATTCAATCGTAGCTTGCTCTCCTAACGACCCACAAACATTTGTTTCTGATTTGGCGGCCAACCAGAAAGTAATATACAGTTATGACAGCTCTGCTAGACATATGCAAATAGACCAAAAATAAGATTCATGGAGGATATTCGGACAGAAAAATGGAGGACAAGCATGTAATTATTTGAATAGAGACACCATGCATGTATAATCCGACTATGAAAAGCTCTTTCGAATTGCACGTCCATTAAAAATCCAAGTCGTGAACGTTTACTAGGCAATGGCAATTATTAGATCATACCAGCATGCTGGTGTGAGCATAAATGTGATCACACGTTCTTCCTATCTATCTGTTCACAATTGCCCAAAATGCTTCTCCTCCTACATGTTTTCATGGATTTGTTTGAAACTTACGCACAATATTCCTTGGGTGGTGGACCATTTGGGGTATTCAGGAATTTGGGGCCCAAGATCCCATGTGGGCTCTTTGGTGCATTTCATGAAATTCTGCAAAATGTTTCTTCTCCTACAGATTCCTTTCTGCAATGTTGATGTTTTGTCATAATGATACTCCATTAGTGGTCCCTTCAGGTTGTTCAGGAATTTTGTTTTGGTACCATGTGGGCCCTCTGGCTCATTTTTTGAAAGTCTGTAAAATGCTTCTCCCCCTACAGATTCTCTTGTGCAATCGCGATGCTTCTTTATTTGATACTCCATTAGTGATGCCCTCAGGGGAATTTTGGGTACAAAGTTCCATGTGGAACCTTTGGCCCATGTTATGAAATTCTGCAAAATGCTTTTTCTCGTACAGATCCTCTTGTACAGTGTTGATGGTTCGTCATAATGATACTCTAATAGTGGTACCTTCAGGGTGTTTAGGACCTTTTTTGTGCAAGGTCCCATGTGGGCCCTGTGGCCTATTTTATAGCGTTCTGCAAAAATGCTTCTCCTCCTAGAGATTCTCTTGGACAGTGTTGATGGTTTTTCAGATACAGTGCTCTGTCGGTCATGAAGTTTCAGTTGTACCATATTACTAACAACCGGTTTGTCATAATTTAGCATCTGTTTTGGGTAAATATTAAAGTTATTGCACTGAACACTATCATCATGAACAACTGTTAACAACGTGTACACTCAACGTTGATTGATGGGGTACAGTTGACCCAAATTGTTCTATCGTTCATCCCAGTTGAGTGAATGTTAACTTCAGTCAAGGTTATGGAATTCTCTACGCACTACGGCACTTCCCATCTTTCATCTTTTCTGCATATCTCAGCCTTCAAACAGAGATCTTTTGTCGTTTTTCAATTCATATGAAAAACATCAATCTGTCATATATGATAATAACTTGGATTGTATTTTATCTACAATGCATCCACCGGGAGGGTATTATCCTTCAAAGTAATCTAAAGTTAAGTGCAAGCAACACAATCTAACGGCCTCCTGCATACACTATTAGAGTTCCTTACTATACATCTAAGAGGACCGTCGTTAACACTTGTCGCGATATATATATATATATTGAACACACGATATTGTTCAAAGAATCATTGCTACTCTGAGTTTCACGCTCTTATACTAAGAGCGTGAAACTCAGAGTAGCAATGATTCTTTGAACAATATCGTGTGTTCAATATATATAAACAAGCTCTACTAACAAGTATTGAGCACTTTCATAGTTAGAAGTGACTAAATTCATTTCATCTATATATATATATATATATAAAGGTTTTGGCCTTACAAACCCAAGAAACCAAGATACTGCACTTCCTAAGTGTTCTATAAGCTGTATGTATCAGAATTAGGGATCTCCCGTCAACAATTTCTAAATCAATGAGAAAAACATCAATTTGCAGAAAATTGTTATAATTCAAGTCGCTTTTATCTGGAACATTTCCACCAGTTAAATCCGCCCTCTGTTTCGGCAGTCGTGCGTTAATCTTGAAGATTTGTGAGATCAAAACTTTTATGGTTGCTTTCGTACACTAGCTTAACGGATCTCCACCGTCAGTTTGTGTGGATCGTCAAAGAAAATGTATGGATGAAAACACTTCCCGACCACCAGATGGCATTTCCGAGCTCATTGATACCCAACCTATCCCCTACCAATAAATGCAGCTGAAATGATTGTTCCGCTCATTTTTTTTTCTCTAAGAATATGAAGTGTTCCCACCTCCTGCCCGTGGTGGCACTACTGCCCTGACTATAAATTATCTTTCTGTGTTTGCTGTGGTAGTTGCATCTCCTTTTTCTTTGCCAGAAGGATGGGGCGAAGGGGGCTAATGGTGAGGAGGACTCTCTTGTTGCTCCCGATAGTATAATCCTCTCATGTAGAACAGATGAGCATAATATAAATCACATTACTATAGTATCCTGAAGGTAGCATACGAGCCTTTTGTTATTTTCAAATCCAAGTTCGGTGTAAAATGTGTTCTCTTTAAATGTTGTCCTAACAGGTACGAGTGCTCCTGGGGATTTTACAATGGCGAATAAATTACATAAATACGCAGGCGTTTACTCCTACAAACCCAAGACTCGTTTTTGTGTGGAAAATGATTTTGGCTACATAAGTTATGATTGGAATAAAAGGGGAGACGATTTCTTTGGCCAGAATCCAAGTAAAGGTTTGCTTATGGTCGCTTTGCCTCATCACGTGAGTATTACGTCATCAAACTATGTCACTTGAAACTTGATGTTGTGTAAATATTAGGACCATTTCGCAGGGCAAAGGTGTAAGTGGAAATAATGGCTTGTCCAATCTTAAAATGAACGCCCCAGACGGCAGGCTTTTTAATGATTTCGTTGGGAGATTTAGGTGTTTGCAGAGCATACGATGTTGAATTACCGTCCTCTATACATGTGAATGTAAGAGAGTCAACTGACCGAAACGACAAAAGGTAGAATTGTGGTATATCATCATCGTCAATCTATGGTACTTTTTTTTGTCAGTAGTTACGATGAAATTAAAGTCACCATTGCAACAAGCACTAGCATTAAATCTTACTCTGTGATAAAACTCCATTCTCACTACATGTTTCCTCAAGTTGGAATATTAATGTTCAAGGGACTGACATTGAAGGAGGTCACCTCCGGCGTTTCTTGCCTCTTTTAACAATAGATATAAACATCTTCATATATCCAATTTACTGCTCTTACTTTTAGGAATCATGCCACCCGAAATTCGGAAAATGAACTGTTGTTGTAAATTTTTGTAATAAACGTATAGCACGGGTGGACTGAGCAGGCGGACAACCGGACACTGCTTGAGTACCCTCACAGATAGGGCCCACGTCATTCGGAAAAAAAAAGGAAAATTCGGAAATTCATGGAAATAACAAATTGGAGAAAATAGTGAAGAAAAACTGGATGTAACAACTGCCTGTCATGTGCATTCAAACTGCTTTGCCATTACTAGCCTGTATAGCCTTTGTGAACATGCATGCTGCATACAAGAATTTACTCAACTGAAGCATCACTCAGTGCACATTTGAAAGATCTTTTTCTGAGCTCAATTTTTTTTAAATCAAGACCTAAATTCACACTAACACAAAGTCATTTGGAACCCTTGATGCTTATAGCAGTTGAAAAAGACATCGTTAGCAAACTTAAAACTGAGAAAGATAACATCATAAACAGGATTCCAGTGTCGTTTTAGTGAGCTGAGTGTACTTCTCTCAATTTAAGTATTCTTTACTACAGGTATAGTGTTTTTCTCCAGCTATACAGGTACTGGTTGCGGAACAATTGTCTGATAATTTACAGTCACTTATATGTGGCATAGGTTGTGGCCATTGTAAGAGTGGAGGAGTGTCGGTGATGGAAATGTGATTCAGGTTGGGAAGGAAGAGGACCCCATTCCCATTTTTTTTCTGAGAGACTATCTCTTTGTCAATCCGCCCTTGTAATGCAGTACTGATGAATCTGGCTTTGTTCATTGCTATTACGTTAAGTTTTCTCGTTGGTGGAGGATTCTTCTTACTGGTACTTGAAATGCATAACATTGGCCAACATGGATT
This sequence comes from Stichopus chloronotus, assembly GCA_021234535.1. Lineage (NCBI taxonomy): Eukaryota > Metazoa > Echinodermata > Holothuroidea > Aspidochirotida > Stichopodidae > Stichopus > Stichopus chloronotus. The sequence goes on from CM037835.1 coordinate 10,652,047, forward strand.
TAAAGATGCTTTATCCGAACGCGTATGGGTGACGTTACGACTAAAATGGCTGGTTCCATCGTTAGAATTTGGTTTCAGTTAGATGGGTTGTTAGCCACTTTTAAACCATATTCTTGATAACTGGCATCATTGTCAAAATCAGTCAACTCAATATCCAGTCCAGTAGATTATTAAAGCACCCTTAACTTAACCACATGAAAATGCAGTCAATCGCAGAGATACCACAAGTTGTCATATATGGTGATCAAATACATGATTGATGATGGTAATTAAGGTGATTAAGGTGGTGATGATGATGATGACGATGATGATGATGACGATGATGGTGATGGTGATGATGATGATGATAATAATAATGATGATGATTATGATGATGACTATAAGGATGAGTAGTAGCAATAGCAGTAGTAGTGATAGGTATGTTGGTAGGAGTGGTGGTAGAGATGATGGTAGTGGTAATAGCAGCAGTTGTTTTTAGTAGTGATATTTAAATGACCAGTAGTCGTGATAGTAATTGTAGGAGTAGTGGTACAAGTAGTAGTAGCAGCCTTTAGTGATAGTAGAAGTATGCTACTTGGTACTGTACCTGTTGTAGGAGTTGTAGTAGCGATATAAGTAGTGTTCGTATTATCAACATTTCTGTTATTACCATACTGTTATTACTGTACTATTACCATTATAAGGCAATAAAATTTTTAATCGTTCTTACGTATTTCATTTCTGTGGTTTCAGGAGGACCAACTTGAAGTAGCTACCGTGGTTGAAGATTTACCGTGGGGATTCAAGGGTTATGTTGGAGACAGATGGATTCTCCAAGAGGAACTCCCAAAATCGACTCTTGAACCAGACATGGATGCAGTGGCCAGGATAAAGGCTGATCCTACCAAGTTGAATGTGAGTTCATTCTAACCACGTTCATTTGAGTCAGAACAATCCTCGAAACTTATTTTTATGTTTCAGTGTAACTGCCATAAAAGGTTCCCTCACGCCAATTCCTTAGACAATTCCCCCTAGTGATTCCCCCTAAACCTTTCCGAAACCCTAACGCTCTTCCTGAAGGAATTATCAGGGGAAATTTTCCAAGGGGGGGGGGGGGGTTCTAGTTGGGCAATGTTATGTTGGGAAATGCCCAGGGAAGTCTTGTCCGGAGGGAAATTTTTCGCAAGGGAAAGCTTTCTGTGGAAGTTGACAGAGGGGGAGACGTACCAATGTGAAGATAAATATCTTAATGTACTTTGCATACCGAAACCAGCATCCAACTGTGGAGTTAGTTTCATCGTTTGCACATTAAGATATCTTGGACCGGTTCTTATCCCTTCCAAACCTTCCCATGAACGTTTACTTTGCGTAGTTATGGCTATTTGCCATACTTGCATTTCCTTTAAGTCCGGAGTCCTGTGACAAGACAAGCTCATAAGGGTTCCTTACAGCTACAACACTTCCTTTCACAACATAAATTTACTTGTTTATATCGCTAATCTGAATTTCTTTCCTTTATGAAATCCAGTGAACGATGGAGTAGTCCCCTCCCACCTGCTTGAAAAGAAATCTACTTTTCTTTTCAGTCACGGTGTGACTAGTCTTCAGCAAGATAATCTGAAGAAAAAACAGCCAACTACATTGGTTTATCATAGGAAATTTACTCAACCTTACAACTTTCTGAGATTGCAGAGTAGTAGTATTTAACTGATTGTGAAAATTAACATTAATAAACATTAATTTTTCATTAATGTCAGCAGTTCCTACCGTATTAGTTTAAAATGATCAATCGTGCACTCCCAATGTATCTATTTACTTTGAGCAAGTTTTTTTTACCAGGTCCGAGAATGAACGTCAAATTTTGTCACAAAGATCTGGTAGTGTTCTGTGTCATTGTACTTTGTGATAACTCGATATGTTGTTCATATGTAAATTACTGTTGATCTCCTCGAGTGACTAATAAAGAGTATCATACATTTTATGATTATTTCGAAAGTAAAACTGTTGTAGCAGATCATTCCGTCTATGATCTGAGTGTACGTGGAATCAAAGTGGAAATTTCATTGGATGCTGTAATTTGTAAGATAAATGGCCATTAGCGGGGATAACTGAGGCTTATGCCATTAATATCAACGCTCCAAAGAATTCTTCGTAGTAGACTGCCATCAGACTGTGATTCGGAAATGGCTTGGCTACACAATCGTGTCATGGACAACCCAACCCCTCACCTTTAAAACGTAAAAAATGTCAACGACTGTCTTGTGTAAGTTACATGAAATGCCATGGCTCTCGAAGTCACGTTACTTATTGAAGAAACATGTAGGGCAAGCTCTCGAATAAACAAAGTATCTAAACAAATTGTAATGAGAAAAAGGAACCAGATATTGTAATGAAGGTAGGCCTAATGCTTTACATGACCATTCTCTCTTTGTTGACAGGAAATTCTCTCTGGTATCGAAAAAGATGCGGCATTCGAAACACTAGTAGAGGATTGTACGAGGGAAGGACCTCAGAGCTACTGGGCTGGCAAGAGTATCGGCATGGTAACACGCTTAGCAACTATATCAAGAGCTTTTGAGACAAATCACTATGAAGAGCTTGATGAATCCTTACGCACATGTCTGGATCTGTGGCTTGGAAGAGTTGGAGGTCTCACAATAGAGAATACATTCAGGTAAGTTAAACGGAGACATCCAAATTGATGCTTATCTGGTAACGATCCAAACCGCGTACTAAGCCAATCATGGACTTCTTTGTTTAAGGGGAAAACTGAAAGGAATTTATTCTGGATGATATTATCACATTGTCTGCCATTGTACTGAAACCAGAATGCACAAATGCATTGTGGTTTTGATGGTTTCATAGAGGAGATTTTTATGAATCTGATACATGACGACTGATATGTATCATGTATCAACATGAACAACTGCATACTATAATAACAGGATGCAAAACCTGCACATTGCATATGAGATCACAGCTTCAAGCTTCCCTCCTTAAGATATCATGTTTACAAGGTTGTCACAATTTGATCCCTTTTGATCCCAAATGACCTTTGACTGCCATCAAAAACAATAGGGCTCTACTACTCAATAGGATGAATCCACATGCACATTACATTTGAGATCTATCATTTTCCCTCCTTGATATATCCTGTTTACAGGGTTTTCACAGTTGACCTCTGTTGACCCGAATGACCTTGACCTCCACCAACAACAATAGGGTTTTCCCACTCAATGTGCTACACCTTCATTCTAAATATGAGATCTGCCCAAGCTTCTCTTATTGAAATTATGTGTTTACAAGGTTTTCAGTTTGACCCCTGTTGATCCCAAACGACCTTTTAACTACACCAACAACAATATCGTTCTTTTACTCAATGTAGTACACATGCATACTAAATATGAGAACTGTCCAAGCTTCTCTTCTTGAGATATTGTGTTTACAACAATAGGGATTTTCTACTCAATGTGGTTCACCTACACACTAAGTATGAGATTTGAAAAATGTTCCCTTCCTGAGATATCATGTTTACAAGGTTTGGCATCACAAACATTATACACACACATGACACACATACATACATACACACACACATATGCATGATTACAAAGGTTACAATTATCATCAAAACCAAAAAGCATTTACTTTGTCATCGAATAGACAAATCTAGAGAATTCGATCGAGTACTTAATTTGTAAAACATCTCCGATTAGTGGTGGCAAGCTCAGGGGATCCACTCACTTTGTTTGGGAGATGCCAAACTGATGGTATAGTGATATGCGGAATGTTCTTAGTTGTGGGAAAATGCTCCTGCAACTGAATGCCCTCATGAGAATTTAGTTGTAGGAAACTGCTTGGCCGGGTGCAGTTCGATGCAACAAAAATTAACCATTGTGAAGCTAACTTTCTTCAAATAAAAAACTCATTTTCATAGTTATAAATTCTATACACAATTTTTGTCCACCTTTGGCTGAGGCCATAACCCAGCCCTCCCCCCCCCCCCACGATCCACCAGTGGTGGTAGGAGCTACTAGTTGCCATAGTGTTATTTTGAGAGAATGGTGACGTGAATATTATGTTGAAACGCTGATGATCTGTGGGTGAAGAGATATTACTTGCAGAGACAATGAAAAATTGAAAGGAAGACTGACTCGAGAAATAGAAAAGGACAAAAATGAAATTGTTCTAATTGATGGGTCAAGAGAGAAGAAAAAGAGGAAGCGTTAAAAACTCAAAATATTAATAAACGTCGCATTGCTTTACGGTATATGTGCAATCTGCATGTGTAAGATCCAGTTAAGACCTTTTCTACCCAATATTGTAATCAAGTCATACATTATAAAAAAATATATATATCGGTAATTAAGTTATGTTCGATTACAAAATTGCAGTTTGTGCTTAGCAATTCACACGGTCGTAATTGTTAGTCTAATTTCTGAAATAAATTGTTTGAACGATTTGTGAATGTTTTTGAATGTTTAAGGACAGTCCTGGAAAACAACACTTGTGGAATGTAAACATGTTACAATATTTATCATTTCTAGCCATGGATACCTGTAAAAACTGATTGGTCTTCTAGGTTCAAAAAAAAAAGGTTTGGATATTATTTCATTCTGACATTTTATTTTTACTTCTGTAACTTTTCCTCCCTGGTTCTAGTCTCTTCATCTCTGAGATATAGGTGAAGAGGAAAATGTTTGAACAGCTCCAATTGAGATCAGTGTACTACAATAATTAATGAGAATAATGTTTATTAGAGGTTTGCTAACAAGATATTGATACTGTGTAAAAAGAGACAATTTTTAATGTGTTTAAAGAACATGCAAAACTCCCAAACGAATGATATAGGGAGAAACCTGAGTAACCTGTAAAGTGAGATAGAAGGGCACCTATGTACATATGTATGTTCCGCCTGTTCCTCCTATTGTCGTTGGTACAATACATTGCATTAGCGTTGGTTACTTTCCTTCGCATCCAGCCCTCTAGTCACTTAATAACTAATATTCATGTCGACTTTCACGTACACATTCTTTGTATCGATGCATTTAGGTATGATACCGTTTGGGGAGGCCTGTACATGCGAAGTGCAAAACTGGACGAAGAAATCTTCCCGTGGACAAATTTTGGTTTTGTGTCTTACGCCGATCACCATTTCCATCTCGGTTACTGGATGTACGCGATTGCATACTATGCTACGTATTATCCAGAATGGGCAAACAATGAAGGTCAGTACAGATCATATTACAAACTTTAGAATTCTTAAATATTAAATTGACAGTATCACAGACTAAGGTCAGTGTTCACCTCACCCCTCAGTAAAGTTCCCCTCCAGATACAGATAATACATCAAAAGAACATCAACCTCAGCCGCATTATGGACACTTTTGTACTGCATTCACAAGCTTCAAGATTCACATACCCCCCTCATCCATAACATCCTACCCTCATGTTTCACAGTATTCACATTTATCAATATTTTCCTCACTCGCTTTACCATCCTTCCCCTCCCACCAGAGATTACACTAAGGGTAGGCCTAACTTGATTGTTTTTGTGTTGTTATTTTTCTGGCAGAAAACAGAATTCGAATAACAGCACTCGCAAGAGATGTTGGGAGTCCAAGTAAGAAAGACGTCTACTTTCCAACCGTCAGACAAAAAGACTGGTTCTTTGGTTCATCATGGGCAACTGGAATTGGAGGGGGCGCCAGACAAGAAGAGTCAGCCAGTGAGGTAGGATAGAAATATGCGTTACCAGGAACAAGACATGTACAGACAGACATACAACTAGGTACATAATAATAATAAATAAAGGGATACATACATCATGTGAGAGGAGTGAAAAAGAAGATGAAACATAATAATGTCTGACATGTTACGAATAGCTAACTGTGATGCTAAACCCCATCCTGATTGTGATGCCAAACCCCATCCCGATTGTGATGTCTAACACCAATGCCGATTGTGATGTCTAATGCCATGCTGATTGGGATGTCCAAAGCCAATGAGGATTGCCTGCCATATTTGTGTAGTCTAACCCACTGCGCAGACTGTGACACTGATCATCACCTTGTCCGTTTAATAGGCTAACGTCATCATTGCGTATCACAGTCAGTATGGTCTAAATTCCCCCTTACTTCTATGCAGGTACCCTAAGAACCAGTGGCAACACCAAGGAGGGAGGGGGATGGGGTCCCAGTTAGACCCTTTCCCCAGTCCCTCTCCACTACTGAGACTTGACAAATACATATATATATTCTCTAGGCCTGTTTATATTCATGTTTTGCATTTTCCTTTCTCTTTTAGGAAGTCTGTGAGAATTTTTTTTCACCCAGATATATGCTAAGACCTCAGACCTTTCTGGGGCTTCACCTCCTTCATATCCTCACCAGGGCGTTGACTCAGGACTCCATGAGAGGTCCTAACTTTTCATTAACTTGTCAACTTACGTACAGGAATAGTTTGAATCTTTGTGTTCGGTACTTTTTAATGATCCACTGTGAACAAAATCTACGCCTATCCCGAAAAGTTCCTCTTACACAGTTTTTTCTTTCTCCATCCTCCCTTCCCCCCCCCCCCTCTATAATCCTCGTGTCGCTGCTCAGAACTAGCCCCGGCCATACAGCAATCAGCCACGGTGTACACACTTTTACTCTTTTATCTCATATTTTACAGGTCAGTATCGACCTGCAAAAGAACGGCTAACTCTTCAAATTTACCACCTTACAAATTACCAAGTACACTAAGGGCTATGTTAGGTAGTGCCATGCTAGCCCAAAATCCCTGCCGTATATACCGTTAATGCTAATTCCCTTTGGCGAAGTTGATTGCCTTTCTTTACAATTATCAAATCAAATTCCTTGCTCTGGGAAAGGAAACAAGACATGATCGGTTACATATATCTACAAAATGTTAATATATAGTGCATACACATATGCACAAGGTAGCAGTGTACGATAAAATAAGAACGAATACAAATTGTAAATTTACATGACACATGCAAGCAAAGAATAAAAAAATGAAAACGTCGGTTCTCCTTAATAGTTGATTCCACTCGCAAATTAAAGTCGCAAGTGTTTGCAAGAAGAAAAAACAAAAGAATATACGATGTACTGAAAGAAGACGTTTGGCTGGGTAGAAAGATCCTCATAATGACTGAAACTTTGTAACGTCATTCTATGGTACAAGCCATAACGATTCGCAAAGACATATCTTATAAGCATTACTATCCCCCCTCCCCGTCCCCTTCCCCAGAGAAAGTGTCTGAGTCCATGTCAATTGCAAACTGTTACATTATCGCTCAGACTACTCATATCTACCAAATTTCACTCAGATTTCATGCATGTAGTGACTATGTTAACATTGTGATGCACCTCTGTACACTATGTATAATGATATGTATAAAATACTCTTTCGCACTTTTGAAAGAGATTGAAATAAAGTCCGTTGAATTGAACATTTCCTGACTATCTCACTTGTTAGGCAATCAATTGTTACCACGCTCTCGGTGCCCTCGGTGCTGCTATGAATGATCCTGTCATGGAATCAATGGGCCGGCTCATGTTGGCCACCGAGCTGAGGGCGACTCGTTTCTACTGGACTGTCCGGGACAACAATCAACATATTTTCCCAGCGCCCATTCTCAAGTATGGCGTCCTGGGCCAACTACAGGAGGACGGAATATTTTACTACACATTGAATTGGGAGTGCGATCCAGATCAGTTCCCACAACGTCATGCATGTATTGTTGGTATACAACTGATACCAATCATGTCCATCTCCCATTGGTATGTGGACCAGGTTAGTAATTTTAAAGAAATTCATCAGGTAAAAACTAAAAAAAGGTTGAAATTTCGTAAGGTTTTGGAAGCTTTTTCTCTTCATTTGGTGAAAACTGTATCTCAATAGTGTGTTGTGTTTGCAAACAGTATTTCACAGTGGTGTGTATGTGTAATGGGAAATCTATGTTAGGCTCCATTTCTACTGTCAATCCTTTGAAATCATCTTGTTTTATATGACTGACCATTACTTATAAATTTTCTCTTCACTAGCATTAAGCCAACAAATGCTTTTTATCCATCTTTTTCAGGAGTGGGCGAACAATGTTTATGACATCTGTAGTTGGGCGATGGATCCTTTATCAGCTCCTGGAGGTACCATGATAGATCAGACCTGGGACACATCTGAGCCAGTCAGCACCAAGTGGGGTGCTTTCTGTCAGACAATAATGGCCAAGAAAGATGCTGCTAGCCAGATCGCTGCAGCTGCATACACAGTTAAACTTGACACTTCCGATTTAGAACCCGGAACTGGACTGGCCAGTAACTTGTTGTTCATTTATGAATCAACTTAAGTTAATGGTGCATGCATACGTGTGACCATTATCACTGATATTTTGTTTTAAATCTTAGAAGTTCCACTTGCAGTATGTAGAAAGCTTGGACAATTGGCAAATGGGAGGGTAGAATGGAGTCAATGTATCCTGTTTGTCGTTAGCTATGTAATGTTACTGATGTTAATGTTAATTTGGGCTCCAATAGTTAATAGGCATTATTTTAAAAATCCACTCCATGTACCATGTACTGTATATGAGAATCGAATCCCATTAAGGAAATGAAGTTGTATTTATTGTACATATCTACTCACTGAAAGATCCAACATTTGCGCGTGTGTGTGGAAGGGGGCAGGGAGGAAGGAGTCATGGTCTCACTGAAAAAAATGTACAATTTTTCATTAAAAAAAAAAGAAATTTATGAGAAATCTAACTTCATAACTCTACAGTTTTGTTGCACCAAATTGCATCTAAGGGCATTCAGATGTAAATACTTTCCCCTATCCTCCTTTTACACCTGTGTCACTGAACCACCAGCTTGGCCTCTCTCAAAGTAAACCCTGGATCAACCAGAGTGAGCACTGTCAAGATTAGCGAACATGAGGTCGGTGAAGTCACGACGTGATACAATAGTGATTACAGGTATCGTTGTCCACTCTCTTAAGATAGCTATGAGAGGAAGTGGTGACTCATTGTTCCAAAAAAAAGAAATCACAAAGCGTGCACAGAGTGCCGATTATATAATGTATGACACCAAAGTTATAGCTTTCTCCAAATTGCTGTGTCTTTTTTCTCCCTTTTTCACTTTCCAGAAACTCCATGCAAATGATGTGCAAAGAGTAACACAATGTTGATATAACATATTTAACCACTTCATACAACGGAGATGCCCGATTAAAACCAACTCTTGAGACAGTCCGATAGGCCTTTTAAAATCAGTTCCTTTCGGCAGTACCTTGCCACCACAAGTATCACAAAACACTCAATTTTAACTGAGTGACAGGCCAGTGTATATTCAAAGCGAGTTGGTGGCAGCACACTGGGTAAACTACGTCACTCTTATCTGCTTTTAGTTTGTTATCACAGTTGATGGAGCTGGTTTCATAATCTGTGTAGCTATCATTTTATGTAACAAACTTAAGATCTTGCTCTCACAAATAATTCCAAGATTGTTTGACTGATAGCAGAACCACTTCTACCTACCTGTGAGTACAAATATATTTAGTATGGTAATGCTCATGGTAAGAAGTATGTGAGGGGCTTTAGCATGGCGTCATGTACCTCAATGTATTCACCGGGAGTTCACGCAATGTTCACTTAAGTTAATGCTGCTTGTAAGATTCTTACACCTTGATGTCTTTTCACATCACATGTTATTGACCTTTATGATAGTGCAGTTAGTGACAATAACACAGCTACTCAACAAGAGCAATGGACATCCACCGTTTAAGATCCTGTATGTTTTTATTGACAAAATACAAGACAAGAACAAGACAAACATTTACAATCCGATCTTGTGTGTTCTACCTCCGTCCCCTCACACATTGCCCACCCCCCCCCCTCACCAGACTCCTGCAATAAACAAAAGTCAAACAGTGGAAGAGCATGTCAAAGGGCTTACTGACTTAATCTTCATTGTCAGGATCAAAACAAGAACTGAGCAACAAAAACTTCAAACTTTTAACCTAGCCAAGAAATATGTCAACATCAAATCAGCTGTTGAGGGTAGTGGCAATTTGCATGATATCATTTTGCATGCACAAAAGTATGCACTTTCATTAAATGCACGTTAAATGTATCACATATTCCAATGAGTGACTGTGTCATGTTTAAGGCTGTATTTTGATGCTAGCAGCTCCGTCAGTCAATCAAGTTTTTAATGTAAAGCATGTGATGTTTCGATGCACGCTAGTGTTTTCAGAATCTGAGCCGTTTTTCTTTATGTGATCAGGGAAGGCTTACAACAAGAAAAGAATGAAATGTTTTTTATACAATGTGAAAAGTAATTAATTCCAAGTATTATGTATATAGATAGTGAAAGTGAGCTCCATAGACTTTTCGTACTGTCTATTACATTCAGAAGTGTACAGAGCAAAGCTTAAAAATTTTAACCTCTAAGTGTAATCACAGATACCTTAATAAATCTTTGAAATATCAATAGCATGTTTTACTCCATGTTTGAAGCTTATCAATTGCATCATGCTATTCCTAATTTTATCCTTACATCACATGAGATTTAGAGCTTACTACCTCCAGATACCAGATTTTGGAAATTCTGGCAATAGTGAATCACCTCACTAGCTGCGATAAGTGCATTCAATGTTCAGCGGCCAACCTATACTGACCTGACTGACCTCGAACTTAACTTATCTCTAGGCTTAACTCCATCATACAAAATAGGGATCAGCTCCTTGGCAAGGACAACATACAGATCACTTTTACAGATTAACCAACCAAGCTTTGAAAACATCATCCTTCTGGAGTTTTCAGACCTTGACCTTTGTTTACCTCAGACAGGACATATGAGAGGTAACTTCAAGTTATGTACATTCAAAGGCAAGCCAGTGTATATTTTCAGTCACTGCATTTAGAAGCAGGTATCACTCCATATACACACACATACACACACATATCATCTTCATTGCATATACTCAGTTTAAAAAGTACCAAAATTGTCAAAATGGCATAAATGCTCACTGGACTATCAATCTAGATAAAAAACAAAAAGGATGTTGACTATCAAAGAAATGGAACAAGATTCATTGACTGATTGTTAAAATGATGAAAGTCTAACTTTGTAGAAGATGTAACTGAGTGATCTGATATGCAACACAAAGTATAGTCACTGGTTCCAAGCTTGAACAGGTTCTCTAAGTGAAAACACCTCTAACGACTGTTCAATTCTGTACACACGTGGTGGTGTACACCACCATGGTACACACATGAACAATTTCAACATGGCAATGGCTGAAGAGATCCATCCCACAAAAAAAAAAAAAAAACCTGGCCACCTCTGACTTTTCACGATCAAAAATGACTCATATGAATGTATGTACTTGAAATACTCTAGAAGGTGACTTCAATTCCACATAACTATGACAATTTCAAAATGCACTCGAAATGAGGTAGTTCGAAGCCAAAATGTTGAAAAAATTTCATTTGAATTTGATAGTCTGTTCGAGCATCAAGCTGTCTTCTTGAAACCAGAATGCACAAATGCGTTGCGGTCTCAGTGATTTCATTATGAGGATTTTTATAAATCTGATATATGATGACTGATATGTATCATGTCTCAACATGCACAACTGGCATATTACAGTGATGGAACACCTACACATAACATATGAGATCATAGCTTCAAGCTACCCTCCTTGAGATATCATGTTTACTAGGTTGTCACAGTTTTGACCCTTTTAACTCCAAATGACCTTTGAACTTCATCAAAACCAATAGGGTTCTTCTGTTGAATGTGATGCACCTACACATTACATATGAGATCTGTCAAATTTTCCCTCTTTAACATATCATGTTCACAACTTTTTCACAATTTTACCCCTGTTGACCTTTAATGACTTTGACCTCCACCAAAAACTATGGGGTTCTTCTACTCAATGTGGTACACGTACATACCAAATAAGAGATCTGCCCAAGCTTCCCTTCTTGTTTCCCTTCTTGTTCCTTTGACCTACACCAAAAAAATACAGTTCTTTTACTCAGTGTGGTACACCAATATTCTAAATAGGAGATTTGTTGATGCTTACTTTCTTGAGATATAGTGTTCACAATGTTTTCACACTTTGACCCCTGTTGACCCAAAATGACCTTTAATCTCCACCAAAAACAATAAGGGTTCTTCTACTCAATGTAGTACACCTACATACCAAATAATACCAAATATGATATCTGTCCAAGTTTCCCTTCTCGAGATATTGTCTTTACAAGGTTTTCACAGTTTGACCCCTGTTGACCCCAAATGACCTTTGACCTACACCAAAAACAACGTCCCACTTAAAGAAACAGGAACATTCTACTCAATGTTGAGATATCCATAAGTTTTCTACCATAAGTAAAAAGTCTCGACGTTAAACTTAGCTAAATTGGACTCGACTTACAGTCGAGTTTAATTCTTCGCTGTTAAAAGTCGCTATTGCAGTTATTTCTACTGAAAACCCTTTATTGACCCACCCTGTGTGTTGGACCATGTCGCCCGCTATCCCCACCCCGAGGATCCGTCAGTGCTGCGCAGAAAATTTCAACTATCAGTTGACGTTTTAATTGTTTCATTGTTTAATACATTCAGTACATTTACATGAAAAAGGTCACCTCATTTTGTTTAGAATATCTCGAGTCACTTTCAGCTCGCTGAAATACGTATGTATTGTTCCACTTAAAGAAATAGGAGACATGTCTCCTCTTCCGTTATCTAACCCGCCGGCCTTATTTCCCCTGTTGAAACAAAATTTCGATAAATGTGTCTTTTGAGGATCAGAGGATAAACTCAAAGCCTCCAGGACTGTTCTAACCGGTGACGACTTTAAGGGGGGGGGGGGGGACGGGTTGACATTGTTCTCGTGCACCCCTACATTTCCATAATTGATTAATTGCGCCCTTTTGTTCTAAGGCTGACATCTCACTGCTGCTTTTCTAGTGCTCCCCTCACCCCCCCCCCCCCAAAAGTCCTGGGTTCGCAATGTATAGAGCATCGTAGATAGAAAGTTTTCTTTGGATATTGCCCACATCATGGCATAGAGATGTCTTTTTTTTTGTTCACGGAAACATATATACCGTTTGTTGTTCCGCAGAGCACAGGAAAATTGTACAAAGCCAGAAGAATTGAATTTGAAAGTTGAGGATCAGGAAGCCCCATGTGTGCTCATCAAGGACCCTATACCGTGTTGATCGTGTAAGAACACCAGCGAGTTTCGCCTACTCTTTTCGATAAGTCTCCAGAGGATATCGAGGCAGGTGTGAAACTAGACAATCCACGTAGTTCCGTAGGGATTTGATCCGGGGACCCAATGATTGCCAGACGGACAATCTAGCCACCAAGCTAACTCTCCACCCTGTTTGAATGTTTTAGTGGACTTCGTAGCAAACTAATAAAAGTCCTATATTATGATGAATAGGAATATGGAGAAATTCGCTGAAATCCTTAGTATTAGAAGGAAAAATCACCACTTGTTACGTCGGAACAACCTGAAAACAAAATTGAATGGAGTGGGTTGAGTGATATGTCTAACAGAAATGTCACATCGCGTGTGTTTGAATATTCATATCTCACGCCTCGCATTCTGGGAGTAGGTTATTTTGCTTCAGGTGGCAATGAAGTTTGTAACACTAACTAGACGACACACCACCTTGCTACATTTTCACATTGTGGAGTCACAGTTCCATAGAGTCCCTGTATATTAAAAAACAAACTGTTTGCAAATTCACTGTCCTGAAAATTTGACAGAAGGAATGTTCAGGACGACATGTTTGTCATTGACGGTATGGAATGGAGGATCATTCCGCGACGACGTGATATCAAGATGATCCATGCATGGGAAGAGGGCGCAAACAATCTTTTGTTTTTGTTTGTTTGTTTGTTTGTTTGTCTGTTCTATTATATTTTGAACGTGTAGATTGAACCTCCGGAATAAGTAACTAATAAATAACTGAAGGATAACATAAAGCTGCGGCCAAGGGCAAGGATGTTTGTTTGTTTTATTATATCTTGTTAATTAAGCGTATCGTACCGTCACAATAATTAATTAATAGCTACCTGAAAGATAAAAGTTACGGCCAAGGGCAAGGATGCCTGACAGTGACTGGCGAATTCATATCCAATACGGTCACAATTATTAACTACATTAAAGTTGAAAAGTGGTCGCTGCCCATCATATAACGTTTTGCATTTTTGCATCAGTGATATCTATGGCTCTCACGTACAGGATGATACGTTGTAATTTTTTTCTGCAGTCCCTGTCGTGTGACAAACAATGCTTACTTTTTTAAAGAAATTATTAATAAGGGCACAATGAAAGAGAGAGAGGTGTTCCATTATGTACTTCAAATTCTGATTGTCCGAAACCCTCGTCAGAGGCGAGAGGAATTTGCCGAAAAATTGTTAAAAAAGAAAAGCAACATTATTAGACAAGTGTGATATCGAGTAGTTATTCCCGTTTTGCAGGCAAATACCTTCTAAAAATACCTAGAATTATATTTATAAATTTACCGTGTCTGACCATCTTTTTGACTGAGATTATATGTGCAATGAGAGAAAAAAAAACAGACATTCGTGGCAAACTCTCCTGCTCATGCAAGACTTCCGTATTTTTACAGACTTTATGTTTTTTTTTTACATGAAAGGCGCACGAGGGCAGCAAAACCGTTTCAGGTATAGCAGCGACCTCAATTTATCTTCGAGACGGGCCACATGTCAAACAGAGCCAGCTCTGCAATTCGCTGATTGGTGTGCTGCTGTATGACTATGGTTAAAAATAATATTTTGTAGCCGGCATGACCCTCTTAAAGAACCAACAATCTATTTTATGTGTAAGCACGACTAGTTTGATAAATACAACCTGAAACTTGAAAACAACCGAGCTACAGTGGATGACGAAAGGGGAAGACTTATCGTGAGTGATATTAATGGGTACATATCTCTTCTCATTATATATTCCCATCTATACCCCCCCCCCCCTCACCCTCCCACTGATTACCCATCACATTCACAGACATATCTTACTGTAGGTACCGAGGATGGCATATCGCCACTGTTTGTGGAAACTAACGACAGAATATAAGACAAAAACAAAGAAAAATATAAAAAAATAATTGGGAATTTGGGCTTGAAAATGCAGAGCCCATTGTTGCTGCAGCATTTGGGATCCCTAGGTTTGCCTAAAGCACGTACTGTATATAAACAAATAAAGCAAACAGTTTCGCAAGTTATGTATGTTTCAGTATGTTGATGTTTACCTTTCAATTATTTATCATAAATTGTTTTGTTTTTACCGCTAAGTTGAATTAAGTAAGTGAACAATGTAATAATAACCTGATATTGATTTTGTGATTTATGTTGTCAGTGATAAGATCCGTTATCTGAATTTATCAGTTAGTCTATGACAAAGCGTTTCAGCTCCAGGGGAATCAATGACTTTGGATTTTTCAAGTAGAATTATGTAAAGCTTGATTCGAACCGCGTGTACTAAAGGATCTGCGTTTCCTAGAATCTCTTCATTTTTATATACAGTCATCAGTGGTGTGGCCTGCCGGGCAAAACTCACTGCAATTCTTTAATTCAAAAGCGACAAATTGCTGGAAACCTCTCGATCTCCACCTCTCTCCACCTTTCTCCTTCTCTCTCGTTCTCTTTCTGAGATATCAAAAAGTCAAAGGGAATGGGAAGCAATGAAAAATACGAAATGTCTGACCAAGACGATTACCACGTCACCAGCGACAAAGAAAAGTCAAAGAACAACAACTCAACGATAGCTCTGATCATTACTGTGACGGTGCTTGTAGCGACGGCATTTGCTTTGGTTTCTTACTTTGGTTTCAGGGAGACCAGCTCAGATCTAGTGCAGGTTGAAGGGTCCGGACAACCGTACACAGGTGAGTTTAACGTTCAAACATATTTTAAGTTTCACTTTGAGCTTTTGATCCAAATATACATGTCTTACTAACTGGGGTAGAAGCTGTTAGTCTGTTCGATCAGACGCAGTCAAAACATGCGGAAGAAAGCATATTATTTAATACTGGTTTCGCTGCATTTCTATACAAATCTCACATAATTTGCATTTGGTAGAATCCGTGCTCCGTACAAATACTATCAGAATGTTTCAATTTCGAGCATGGGGTCAATCCTGGCGGTGGGGGGGGGGGGACGAGGGGACAGGTCTCAGCACATTTCGATAGGGGGGCATAATATCAAATGTCCACCCATACGTTTCGTCAAAGAGAAATGTTTTTGCTCACTTATTGAATGGTAAGGGGACATTGTAACAAATATCGCCCACAGTTTTGATGAGTGACTGATGTAATCACTAGGCTTTTTTTTTTTTACTGTATTTTTTTTTTCTCCTTTATTACATTTCATCTCTCGAGTGATAAGTAATCACATTTTTATGATAATATAACGTTTGGTACATAATAGTTGAAAAAAAACCAAAAATTATACAACACCAGGGAGTCGACAAATTAATACAGTGGATGATTTTTACATAAATACAAATATTTACATAAATCCAAAAGCTTAACTTTGATACATTAAACACCTCAGATGTTTTTACTCTGGCTTTCTTTCTTGGCCCAGAGTACTTTCATCTGTTCTTTAATGAAGCGTAAAGCGATATACATTTAAATGATTGGGACTAATGAAAGGCAGTGCCTGGTATGCTGAAAAAAGGTTACACAATCAAACACTACAAACTCCAGGTTATTTATTGGTAAACAATAGCAAAGGAACAATGCGAAAAATGCCTCTCCAAAGAGGCAATTAGATCACAAAATCAAAAAAACTGAATCAATGTGAACTAAACAGATTTGGACATGAAGCAAAAGCTCGCTCAAGATCACTAAAATTTACAATCGTTTTAACCTCATTCCTTTTCTGTTGCTCAACTTTTACAGCAAATTTAAATTTACGAAAGAAATCATTGATTAAGGGTTTTTCATTTCTTAATTTACATTCAAAAATGAATTTCTTCATATGCATAGTTAAGACGTTGAAAGGATGACAAGGTCGAATACAACAAAAATAATAGTCTCGCTTGGAAAAGAAAAAATGCTTTCTCAAAAACAGGTTTTCAACATCCAAAATAAAGGTAGACGTGAAGCTACAATCCCAAAATAAATGGTCAATGGTTTCAACCTCAGATTCACAAAATGTACATAAAGGGTTATCAGTTTTATTCATTAGCGAAAGAAGTCTATTAGTGGGAAGAACTCTATGAAGGAATCTAAATTGAAAGTAACGAACAGAGGGGTCTGAAGTTGATTTCCAAGGAGTAGAGAAAAAACGTGACCAATCCACATTTGAAATATTATCATAAATGGCTTGCCATTTAAAACAGGCAGTAGGTTTCACAGCAATTTTCTTTATCAAAATACCATAAATAAATTGTGAACTACTATAACTGCTCAATAACTTATCAAATAATTCTTCATTAGCATTTCTGTCAATGAAAAGATGAATAGACTCACGCCAATTGTGCGGGATACTATGCACAAGGCCTAGATACAAGGTGAAAGGTAGTGAGTCAATATTAAATTTATTAATAAAGGTTTCGAAACTTAATGGTCTACCATGATCATCAAATAAGTCTTTAACATACTGAACATTCTTCTCAAATAACCGAGGGTAGAATACAACTTTATCATTTACACGAATGTTTGAATTATTCCAAATATGTTGATTACCAAAATCACTTCTAGGGTTGCAGTAGGAAGCACGACACCAGGCCTCCGTGACCTGTCTAACAAAGTTATTATCAATAGTTTTAACGTCACATGGACTACAATTACAATTAAAAAAATATTTTTTGCCGTAAACATTTAAGCTTAAGTCAAAGAAATATTTCCATGGACCATTCGAATTATCTACATAACGACGAATCCAAGTAGATTTGAGACTATCAATAAAAGTACTAACGTGAGTAACTTTCAAGCCACCTTCATTAATTGGATTAATTATAGTAGTGCGTTTTATCTTATCAGGATTCCCTGCCCAAATAAAATTGAAAATAGTGCTTTCAATCTCCTTAATAAATGAACTCGGAGGGTTTGGAAGAACAAGGAAAAGGTATACTAACTGTGAAAGTCCAAAACTTTTAACGATAACATTTCGGCCAATCGGTGTTAAATCACGACTAGCCCATATACGAAGAGTAGTTTTTAGTCGAGATAATTTAGGCTGAAAATTAAGACGGAATAAATCATCGCCATTGTGGGTGAAAACAATACCTAACATATTGACAGGACCTAACGTAACTTCAAAACTGAAATCATTTAAGAACAGGGGCCTTCTTCTAATAAAATAACCAAGTGGAAAAAGTTGAGACTTGGAGCTATTAATTTTGAGACCGGAAGCTTTTTTAAGACAATCGAGGATATCAACAACTTCATGAAGGCTATTACTATTGTGGTCTAGAATGAAAGTAGTGTCGTCGGCATACTGAAGACTTCTATGCAATTCAACTCCAGTAACAATCCCCTTAACAATACCGACTGTTTTACCCTAAGAGCAAGCGTCTCTACACAGAGAATAAATAAATAGGGGCTAAGTGGACAGCCCTGACGCACACCTCTGCTAATTGGGAAAAACCGGTAGAGTAACCGTTGTTCAACACACAAGCGTGTGCATTCTTGTAAAGAGTACTTACCCAAGTTTGTATTCTATTCCCAAAATTAAAAAAAGAGAGAGTGGCCTGTATATAATTCCATTCCAATGTATCGAATGCTTTTTCAGAATCCACTAAAACAAAAAACCTGGAATATTATGCTTTGAAGTGTGATCAGTCAAGTCGAGGATAAATCTGACATTTTCTCCAATAAATTTACCTTTTAAAAAACCAGTTTGTTGAGGACCTATCAGCGACTGGATCACTCGCTGAAACCTATTAGCTATAGCCTTTGCACCGATTTTATAATCCACATTCAACAGGGAAATTGGGCGATAATTTTGGAGGAGGGTAGAGTCTTTTCCTGATTTTGAAATAAGAGTGATAACACTACGGGATTGCTCAGGTGAAAGAAACCCCTTACGATAACCAAAATTTAGAGAATCAACTACAAATTGTCCAATTAATGGCCAAAAAAGCTTATAAAAGTTAACAGAGAAGCCATCGCTTCCCGGAGACTTATCATTTTTCATCGAATTCAGAGAAATAGAACAATCATTGAGAGTAAGTTCCCCCTCACACTGAGTTGCATCCTCTATTTCTAAAGAAGTATGACGTAAGTCCCGCAGAAAGGGGTCGGGGACAGTCTTGACAGAAGAGTAGAGGGACTGGTAAAAATTACGAATTTCCTGAAGAATAATCTCATTATCATCGACAACAACGCCATTGGGCTTCAACAACTTGGAAATTTTATTGTTAATCTTATTTCGCTTTTCTAAGTTTAAGAAGTATTTTGAATTCTTCTCACCATCCTCAACCCATCGAACAAGGGAACGTATAATAGTACCCTGTAGTTTGTAATCCAAATACGAAATAAGATCATGTAATTGCTAGGCTAATAAATGCTCATAAGGGAACTTTGCGTGACCGATATTGGTGCTCATATACCAAGGTTAGACTCATCTACACATCCCAAGTGCCAACATTTTCAGTGCGCCTCTCACGCATTGTTTTCTTTATCGTGTTATGTTAATGATAAAAGAAAGTATATGGATTGACTGAATTAACTTGCCAGTGGGAATTGGGTTACGAGGGATACATCCGTTGATTATGTACTTGTTGTTTCTTTCGAAACAGATCGAAATTAATGAAGAATGCTAACCCAGTGATCCCACCCACCCCCCCCCCCCCTGATTTATAAGGAGTAACGGTAACGTTTCGAATGTCAATTATCGACTAAACGAATTTTAAGTTTGTAGAGGAAAGTCTTATTTACCGTGATTGATTTTATAATTACTTTCTTCTAAGTTTACTTTTTCTTCAACGTTAATTCCTAAAACATTGTATTTCGGAATAAAGAATTTCTAGCCAATGGGAATTTGGTCCAAAAGACGGAAAATGTCCTTCGCACGCTTATGGTGAACAAAAAGATTGTGGGCAACTTCCCTCATCATCAATGCACCAACAAAATTTCAAATCACCCGAAAATGTGAACTGAGATCAAAATTCGGTTGGTGACCGTGCATTTGAACGAATTGTCGATATACACCCAGGGCCGTCTCGACAGGGGGAGGTCTCCCCCTCAATAAGGGGAAAAAAGAAACAGCACAAGAGCGACGATAGTCGGAAAACCTGAAATAGCAGTTAGAATGCTTCATATCTGAGTCTAGCCCATTTAATGACGTAAAAGGATTCCAAAAGTCATCGGTACAGAACGAGTTCCTCTTTGTCATACAAGCATCGACGGTTGTAGCAAATTATAATAAACAACTGCATGTGATGAGAGTACAATCGTCAGAATAACTTTTCTGGACCAATCATTTCTTGGGGAAAATATTGACTGCAATAGATGCAAAATATTTTACCAGATTTTCTTTAAGGTCACCTGCTAGTTGAAAATTTTATACACGAGATCAGCCAAACATTTTATCTTTTTGATATTACTGTTGTGAAATCACTGTCAGTGATCATGCCCTGATGTACGACACAAACGAGAGCAAAGAATTTTCGAAATCCGACATTAAAGAGCAAATTTCTTTTTTCCGCTGAAATCATGCACATCACGACAAGTATAGATTTAGGCTGAAAGGTAAATCACATGAACTTCTTATACTGAGTCTATGCCGAGAAGTTTTGACCCTTGACCTTTGGAAGGTGTATGAATTATTGATGTTATAAGGAGAACTGGACGTGGCCAACGACATCTCCCACGTGGTTCAGAACATGCAAGGGCAGTAACTTGAACACATCATACTTGCACCATTGTACAGAATGATATCTTTATCTTAATTCGTTGTACCGTGGCTCTATATGGCTGTGCACATTGTATATACAGACTGTGGCAAGTAGCGTTGGGTTTATTCAAGGCTGTATCCAATAGAGGTGAATTCTGTACTGACATCTGAGGGGACTGGCCACTGAAGAAAATTGATATTCTCTAAAAAATGAGTCAAAGTTTTCCCTCTTCATTGATGAAAAATGTTTCTCAGTAGCATAATCCGTTTTGAATCAAGAATTTTTAAAGATGAAGAGTCTATTTAAAAATGAGCACTGACACATTGCATTATGGGAAAATCTGCGATGTCACGCAGGCACATCTAGTTGAATATTCTTGTAAGATAATTAAGAAAAGAGATCTTACTTTCCAAAATATTGTAAGGTACATCTACAATGTATCCATGGCAGTTTGACAGTCTCGGAGCAAATGAAGATCCTTCATGACCAGAGAAGACTTTCTTTAAACAGTAATATTTTGAGGTAGGAAGAGATATTGGCAATGTGTTTGGATTGTCCGCAGTGTAAAATAATATCTCTTTCATTTCAGAACACCTTCGTTTGGTTAGTGGAATATTTCTGAAATCGTGAATTTCCCTGTACATACCGTTGATGATGAGTGTTTCCCTTCACTCTACACATTTGTTTCAAACTTACCTATATATGCTTCCTTACATACTTTGGGTAAAAATACCCAAGTTAGTAAAAGAAATTTGCAGCCCTTCTTGGGATAAACGTTACCCCACAATGGCTACTGTTAACGAACTTGGGTATTGTTTGAGAAAAATGCAAAACAGATGACGTGGAGTGTTGCACAGTGCCAGTATTTCTTTTGTTAAGCCTATATAGTTTGCCTCTTAATTTCTTAATTACTGAGTTTCACATTGGTAAGTGATATCGATATTTTTGAAGAAGGAAATACATGCTTCCACCCCCCCCCCCCCCTCCGGCATGTAAAATCCTCAAATGTCCTTGAAATAAAGGTTATATAAACAAGGATTAAATAAGACATATCACAGGAGTCCATCTCCTGACGTCAAAAATTTGCATACTTAGCCAGTGGTTAATCATGGTACAGAGTGTGAGACACTAATTTGCCTGTAAATTGTTCAATCTTTGACGGATTTTGATGGAATATGTGGCTATTTTTAATATTGCCAATGCCAAATGCACCCAATACTACAAAATGTCATTTTCATGTCACACGATCTTCACGAGTGCCTCTCAGGGTGATATATACTTCAGTAGGTTTATAATGTCATTTACTTTGGAATTTTTTTTCTAACTTTGTCGATATGTTTCCTTATTTAATTTATCATCAATTTTTATACCAAGGAAAATTTTATGATGTGATGCATCAATTCGTTGTCCATTTAGAAAACATTTGTATTCTTTTTATCCCGTATGCTGTTACCAAGCACTTCTTTACCTTCAAGACAATTCCTTTGTTTGAGTATACTCTGATATATAGTGAAATTAAGTTGTTGTTTTAACGGTGGTATCATCTGCAAATAATATTAAGTTTGATTCTCTGATGTATTTGTGTATGTCATTGATATAAAGTATAAAGAGCAAGGGTCCTAGTATTGAGCCTTGAGGCGCACCGATATTATTGAAAAATACTCCAGAAGTACAATTACCAAAATTTACATGCTGCTGACGATTTTCAAGATAACTTTTGAAACAGCCATGTCTCCCACCCCGACTGCCATAGACATGTAACTTTTTCAGTAGAATGTCGTGATCAATGGTGTCAAATGCGTTTGACAAATGAATGAAAAGAAAATGGTGGCGGTAGTGAGCTTATCATCTAACCAGAGGAAAATTTAGATTTAAGACGGTCATAAGTAAGTAGAGTAATTTTCGCGAAAACAGCCTACTAATGAGCATAGAGGATATCATGTAAGAGTTTAAAACTGTACGCGTAACCTATTGCCAGTTACTGTTACTCAAATATTTTCGATAAAGCCGGTAACAATGAAATAGCTCTATGGCTGGAAAATGTTTGGGGTTCCCCGGCCTTGAAAATGGAACAATCTTAGTGTTTTTTTAAATGCACTTGGAATGATACCTTTCAAAAAAACATGTCAATTATATGAATTAAGGGTTGTAATATAATATCAAGGATTTGTTTCAGGGGTGGTTATTTATATTGTCGTCACTAGGAATTTTACCAATCTTTAAATTTATTATAACAAGTCGCTCCTCATCAAAATTTGTTGGAGACATAACAAAAGGACCTTTAATATTACTAGAGATATCATGTATTGGAGAACATTGGCCATCAGGAATTTCATCATCTAACCTTTTGGCAACGGAAGCTAAATAAGTGTTGAAGTCATTGGCAATTTTATGTTTGTCTGAGGTCAAGTCTTGCCCATTTCTAAACAGCTTATGGCAATGAGATTTTTTATTGATATGGAGAACTTTGTTGAAGATTTGTCATATTCGACGTAAATTATTCTTTTTAGAATCATTACGATCTTTATAATATTCGCTCTTCGTTCTAGTAACCCCTTTACTATGCCTATTACTATAATTCACATAAAGTAATTTATTTCTTGGCGTTAGGCGTTGGATATATCTGAAATACAGCTTTTGCTAATGTGTGTTTGAGTTCAAAATGTAATCCATGGAGACTTGTCACAATTTACTTTACGCTTCGAGGGCAGCAATCATTAACTTTTAGAAGTATATCGCAAAAAAAAACTTGTACAAGCCCCCTCTGATCACATTCACCAGTAACAATGGACAATTCAACAATATGTAATTCATTACTGAGAAGTTCGATATTCCTATGAGAGGGGAACATGTTTACGTTTCCCTAACCATACGTTTATTTGGCATGGAGAAAATAGGAAGATGATCAGAAATATCAGTCGCACTTATATCACTCTCAATCCGATTAGTGTCCGTTTTGGCGTTCAGTAAAGGTCAGAGATACTTCGGTGCCATTATTGATGACTGAATACCAAAACAAGAAATCATTCTTTGAACCATTATACAAGGAAAACGTGTTACTGTCAAGTGCATTTGTAAGTGCCGTGGGAAAAGATACGTTTTGTCAACTAACATAATCTAGGCCTAGTTGTTGCCGCTAGTGTTTCGGTGATTGCTAACATATAGATATACATGCTGTAACAAAATCAAGTTTAGACAAAACTTTTCAATTGAAAAAAAAAACTTGTTACGGGCCACGTCCAGGAAAAATTTGTTACAATTGGTAGTTTGTGATCCCTGAGATGTACTCTCTTAAATTAAATTAAATTAAATTAAATTAAATCACCTGTTCAGCTGTAAGAAATCTCGTTGTGGGTCTATGGGATCTTTTGGACTTCTGTCCGGGGTGACCATATACAAGAAAAAGTTGCTGTCATTGAAATTTGTCATGGGACATGTTCCAATTTCGGACTGTTGTCTGGCCGCATGTACAGGATAACGTTGCTCTCATTGGTATTTTTGTCATTCCTAAGATGTATTCTTTCAAATACAAAAGGAATTATTCATTTTTTGGGGATCTTTAAGTCTATTTCGTGGAACCACGTACAGAAAAGTTGCTGTAACTCCCATTCTGACTGTTAGTGAACGAATTGCACATTTTCCAGTAAAATCTACCGATGTACCTTTTCGGCTGAGCAAATGCAATTTTCCCCCTCCCCCTTTGGGTCACCTAGGCCAAATATACAAAAGGCGACCTGGCAGCAATGTCATTGCTTGACTCCTGAGCCCCAACCCACACGATGAGACCATCAAACCTTTTGTACCTTTTCAGCTGAATAAACGCTCTGGGCTTCCGCACTAATACCCTGCCGGTACCGCGTAGTCGCTACGGTATCGGTATCATTACCACATGACCAGGTCGTCAGATTCTTCTGAAGGACAACGCCATATGTTAATGTCAAAGATTACAAAATACTCAAGTGGAGCACTATTATCCGTATTTGAACGATTTCGATATATTTTTGGCGCAGTCTCCAAAAATCAATTGAAGTCACCTTGTGTCAAACAGAAGTAACATCACCATAATGAATAATCAGCTGATAGTATGGGTCTTCCTCTTATGATCATCTATGCATGACGTAGTTTTATAAAGTCAAGCTGGTGGCCAAGATCCCACTGTTCTTTAATAATTTGGCCTGGTAAACTATATCGATGCCTTACATTCAATCTTACCAATGAAAAGAAAACAATACAAAGCAAACGAGTACTTTTGTCGGTAAACAATATTTGCTCCTACTTCAGTTTTTCCTTTGAAAATGTAATTTCTGTAATGACGAAGTACAGAAAGGAATAGAAGTAAAACATATTTAACTTTTCTACTAATGTTTTTACATTACTTTTGCGTCAGACACGACGAGTATACATTTCTATAAGTTACATTATTTTTGGCACTAAGTACATCGTTTTAAAATCAATTGGCAGGGACAGACGTTTGTACTCTTCCTGCTGACGTTGGCAGCTGTACGGAATCCGAGACGAGATGGTACTTTGACCAAAATTCCGGTAAATGTGCGTTTTTTGAATATGGAGGATGTGAGGGAAACGGCAACAACTTCCGAACAGAAGACGACTGCGAGAGCAGATGTGGAGGTGAATCACAAAGATGTTTGTTGTATGCAGTCTATCAATCGAATATCCGATTAAATGATCAATTTAAAATATCAATTGGTCTATCCTTTGCCCTAAAAAGTGCATATTTCCTTTCCTTGTTTTAATTTCGGCAATCCATTGTGAAAACATAGATATACATTTTATGTATGGAACAGATAATTCTTCATTCTCATTTTCAGATTGCTTTTGTTGTTACTATAACTATTGTCATCACTTTAACGACGGTGTGAATCCAGATACTTTTGATAGAGATGATAGATTCTAAAAAAAACGAGCATAGCTAACACATTTAGTTCCAACAAGTAAATCAATTGAAACTGAAAATATGCTTCGATGATAATTCAAATGTCTGTATTTCTTTACATGATCCCTATGCCTATAGCTGGTAGAGAGTATCAGGCCTTTTAGAAAACTACTTTTGGCAGGATACCTTGAACCATGATTTCAATTTTTTTACCAGATATGGGTGGTTTGCCTAACACGTGCGTTCAGTTACAAGATTCTGTCTACTCTATGGAAGATGTCACTGCCATCTTCGGTGCTTCTACGGACCTTGACGAAGTTTGTCCTCCGTTAAGAACCGGAAACCTTCGAGAAGAAGCTGCCTTACCAACCGGACACTTTGCTTCAAATCAAATAAATATCGACCCATCTCCAATACGATTGTTTCCTCACTCGGGTAAATGAGTCTTATCATACATCCGCAACTATATATACAGTATAGGGTCGCAAATTTAAGGTTAGAAATCAGGTCCTTTTTCATAATCGAGTTTTCTTTTATAAGGGAGTCATTGATATCCATCAGCAATCGTGTTTGCTCATAACACTAATCAATGTTCTGATTGTTATTTTCATTCTACGTCTAGCTATTTTGGAAGCGACTGGAGTCATTTACGAGTCCTACACCCTGGATAGATGGACTGACCCTGCACGGACTGACGAATTTTATCAATTAACCCCAGGAGTGAATGGTGCGCCCTGGGAGAAACTTAAAGATGTAGGAGCAGGCATGCAACAGACAAATTCTGGTCCTGATGGAACTCCATTATCGACTTTTTCAGGTATGGTGGTATTTGTGAATTTAAGGTCTTTGTTCCCGGTTGTTGTAGGTAAATTGCTGGAAAACGTTACTTACCTGTACCTAAATGTGATTGGTCGTTTTATTCACATTTCATGTGACGTCAGTCTCCGCTTGATAACTCTCTGCAAACGTCACGGGTTTACCGTCACTCTTTGCAAATAACACAGCAATAATGGTTCTCTATGCACATGCAAAGATCTATGAAAGAAGAAAGTGACGTCATATGAGATTTACATTGAATGAATGTAACAGTCTGTCACATGAGATGGCGTGAATGAAGTTTTAAAATTCTGATGAAAAGTTGAGGAAGAAATTAGAAGAGACTTGTACCTAAGCACTTTACAAAGTACCGATATTTAATTGGTTACAAAGCCTTTCACGTTTATGGTACATTACAGTACATTTCAAAAAGGTAATCAATAGCGTTTCAAAGTGGTTCATCAATGCCACCTCGCTCGACGTGTCCGTAACTCATAACAAAAGTTGCCGATATTGTAATTCTAATAGATGGAACATTACAAAATGAACACATATGCTGCGTCATTAGCGATTTCTTTTAAGTATCAGCTCTGGGGAAATGTTTGGCCTCAAAATTAATTACTAGAGCAGCTGTTGGTGTAAAATTTCCTTCACAGAGACGTTTAATCGCCCTGACTGCAGCTTTACACGAAATAAATAGTTACGGT
The DNA here is from genome assembly GCA_021234535.1 of Stichopus chloronotus. NCBI lineage: Eukaryota > Metazoa > Echinodermata > Holothuroidea > Aspidochirotida > Stichopodidae > Stichopus > Stichopus chloronotus. Next base: position 10,679,335 of record CM037835.1, read on the forward strand.
GGATAATATATATATTTCTTTGAGGCCATCCCACATATCCCTCTCTCTCCATTTCTCTCTGTTACTACCTGTAGGTCAAGTGAACTAAAAATGAGCTGTATCCAAATTACCCCTCAAGACTGCATGAAATCCCTTTATTTATATTTATATTTTTATATATATTTATATCTTTATCCTTATCTAACTTAACCAAACTTTTGACTTTAACTTGCTTAAAAAAAATAGTTTCTGATTGTGAAGTTTTGATTAAGATTTGATATTCCATGACATGCAGGTACATGCGGTCTTGTGAAAGGGTGGACCATATAGTCATTCATGTGTATAGCCTACTCTTATGAGCGGTGCACCCTACAGGGGTACTGTTGTGTCAGTAGTGTCACTTGTATGGGTATGTTTGTGGAAAATAGGAAAAAAAAGGGGATTGCAGTCGCCGGTAAACTTGAATGAATCGACATCGCCCTCTATCCGAATCAATTATTTTAGAAATACTTGATGAATCCTTCATCTAAAAAAATTATATTTAAGAATGACATAAATAAGGTCGCAATGCACACGACAGAAAATATTTGAATTAGCCTATCTGTTTGTGAACGTTTGTTAAATGTAAACAGTGTTCAATATCTACGCACTCGAGTATGATCATCAATGGAATGAGGTTAATTAGTGATGTATTGACATTTGAATATTTCACTTCTCAGACTCCATGAGGCCTAACAATGGAGGGTAGCTTTCTTGAATCACATTGGGTCATATTGCCGTTAATAGCAAACGTTGCAGTTTATAATCGGTCACGTACACTGAACATAACCAAAACCTCAGTGTGACCTGAATTCAGAACAATGGATAATTGTTTTTCCATTAACAATGCAATGTTGTAATCTTATCAGTAATCAGTGTCATATACCGAACATACTTGACTTTCAGCCGTGTCAGAATGATTCAACGCAAACAGTGGCAAGCACAGGGTTTGACTAGAGTGTGTGTGCGGGCGAGTGTGTTTCTGGGCGAGTGTGTGCGTGTGCGTGCGCAGGGTTGTGTGTGTGTGGGGGGGGGGGGGGGGTTGCCACGGAATGGAAACAGAAAGAACGCAAGTAAATGTGTACCCGAGTAGACAATAGATGGAATGATAATTGAGAATATTGTCTTAAGTTTCAATTAAATCTGTCATTTGTTGGTCATACTTAAAGTTTCGACAGACTGAGGTTATAATATACAAAATTATTTGATGATCAAATGATTATACCGAGCTTCAATTCAATAACCTTAGGCTTTACCATTAGATTTGATAAACTAAAAGGATGGTGCCTGGAAGGTAATAAGCTTATTGGAGACAGCTTTAGACTGGACTTTTGGGCTGGGACTTCACAAACACATTAGTAATACAGCATTTTCGTACTCTAGTATAGCTGAGCGAGTCGACCGTAACTCTCCTGGACGAAGAGAAAAAGAGTAGTGGCGGTGACGGAGGAGAATACCCGAAAGTACCTCAAGTTCAACAACGGATGGTTACTAGACTTTAATGCCGTTGAACAAACAGCATGTCCAGCTATAGACAATGGATATGACACAAGACAGGCGTGCTGGTTGAAATCGCCGATGATTTTAATATGTCAGAGTAATATGCAAATAGGTACACGGGATCACGGAGTAGGATCTACGTTAGTCTTCAGATCAGGGGATAATCCTCGAACTAGTAAAGACTGGTTAGTGTGATATACATAAATGATAGCGTTTTGCAATTTCTCTAAAAGTCACCAGCAACGTCCAATTTATCATAAGTAATCATTCAAGAAAGTTTATTACGATAGCTGGCTAAATTCGTCAGAAATGCACAACTCGAATCGCGATTTCCATAGTGGTAAAGGTTGAAGTGCACTCTATGGAACGCCGTAGAACCGTCTGGAATTCTCCGATGTCATTGCATGGACGAAGGCCAACAATCCGGATGTTGCAACATTCTACATGCAGCACCTTATCAAGGTGGGGAGGGGGTTAAGGCGTATCTATATTTCTCCCGTTGACTGACGTGGAGGAAGTCTAAGGGGGAGGGGTGTCGTCTCTCCTTTGGAGATGAAAAGTAGAACTGAATAATGGTACTAGGGTAGATTGATAATGACGCAAACTGTGGCTTCACCGTGTAGAACTACCAACATCTGGTATATCCATTTTTAAATTCATTGATAATTCACCCGGAGCATCCGACTTGACAAGTATAGGTCCTCTTGCCACCAATCCCTCTCCAAGTTTGCCCACGCCACTGACGGGAAGCTATTAAAATATTTCATGAGTATTCAAGCTGGGTTCTCGTTTTATCATCAACAAATGGCCTAAAATTATCACATTCATACTTTAATGACAACCAATGTACAGAAAGCTAAAAGCTTCAATTGTTGTGTAATTAAGAACAAACGAGACTTGCAACCAAGTAAATCTGTTTGCATAATTAAAGTTTATTTACAAATTGAGAAAAGGAATTAGTAATCACACAAGAACCCAGTGGAAGCAACACCACATTCTAGTTTTAAATTGATTACTTGTGTACTGCAAAAACCCAGAAAAGATAAGATTACGATTGTGATCTTAATTTTTTCATTTATTTTTAAATTTACACGCGAAGTTGCACATGCACGGAATTCGTCTTTTAATGAACAAAAATGACAGTAACCACTTTGAAAAGCAACGTGATTGGCATAGAGACAATAAAACAAAAATCATATTTGAAAATTAACAGTTCTTACTGTAAGCGCTTACATAATGAATATGCAACAGCACAGATCTCGCTGATGTATCAGAAACATACCACTCAAGCCGTCTCTCCTTGGTCGTTTTGGGGAATTGTAGTATTTGGTGAAAGGAAGCACTGCTTTTACAAACAACTTACGAAATGATCACACCATCGCGGCGTCAGTGATCCTGAGTTATTTTGACTAACTTAATATTTATATACTTCCCAATGACTTGATCAAAGAAGCACACCGTTTGATTTGAATGAAAACTATCAACCACTACATCATCGTATTTTACACTTTTTGTGTTTATTTTAGAAGAATTTGAAATCATATGGCAGACTTTACCACCTGAAAACTTTCTGACATTGTCTGCGGCATGGTGCAATTAAAAGGAAAGTTATTAAACCTTTGAACATGAAATTTCAATGTTTTACTTTTTGTCTGCGAATGCAATTACTTTGTGTATCTTCGTTCATTCATTTTCACCTGTGTCTGTATGGTCTGTATAGTTTAACTTTTTTTTCATATTTTGTCAGGATTGACCGGCATTCACGTCGGAATCAAAGATTCCAAAGATGCCGAAATGGTTGACTTTGACATAATGTATGCCAATTTTAAGTATTACAACGAAAAAGGCAGTTTGGAGGTTCCGTTGGTTAGGGGAAGTGCAATGTTAACGCACATATTCGATAATGCGAACCCGATCATTACACCGTACTGTCTGACAGCCATAAACGGGGAAGACGTTACATATGAATGTCCAGAAGAAGAAACCAGTGAGTATATATCTACAAAACCATTGATAGCTCGCTACATAATATGTACATAATTACAAAGCACCTCTTACTTACACGGTTTTGGAAATAAGTGATAGTAAAGTAGCAAAATAAAGTAATTATGCCTCAATTTCATTGCTTCCTAATTAGGAGCAAAACAGAATCGTTTGTCTTTAGTAATTGATTGCCTTATGATGACGATAAGTTTCGATATCCGTGTATCACTATGTGATATTGACATGTTCCTACATATGGAACTAGGTTACATACATGGTACTTGTGGGCAAAAACAGCAATCTTATAGTTGAAGTATTTGTCAAGTATGACCGGTAATTCTTTGAAAAATGGGATGACAGCAAACTGCAGTGGAACTTGCTGATTATTGAATGGAAATGTGCATAATATATATATATATATATATATATATATATATATATATATATATATATATATATATATATATATATATATATATATATATATATATATATATATATATAAATATGCAATTCAAGCAGACATAACACCTACAAAGAATGTTCGTTTATATTTTGTCGGAGTCGATCTCCCAACTTGCTCTAAAAACAAGTCCTATTTTAGTGTATTCTGTTGATGTAACTTCATTGTATAATATTAGAAAAAACTGCAGGAACTTTCATTGGATTGATTAGAGCAAAAATGAGCTTTCGAGATCAGGACGTATAGATAAATCCGTCTATGGGGAGGGGCGCTGTGAAACTTCTCCCACCCCCCCAACCCCCAGCCCCTTCCGGTATGTCTTACATGAAGAATGATGCTACAGTCTTTCAAGTGTTCTTGGGACCGAGTTACAAATGTTTCTCTCTAACGGAACGTATTCCACTGTTCTAAGTATAGGAACAAATGAATAAAGGATAATTCATTTATTGATATATTTAATTTATTGAGGGTTTGCCAACTGAACCTCAGACCGATAAACAGTGCCACCGCTGTAACTACGGAACAACTGCCCCCCCCCCCCCCTCTCTCATATTTATAGGTTATACTGAATACTAACCGAATTATTCATGTGAGTAGATACTTAGTTACCAATATCAGGACAGTGTTGCCTGAATAGAGTGTCTTCATTTTAGTAAAAGGAAAATGCAAACTTTTTAAAGTATCGCTTCAATTTTTTTCTTTCTTTTCGCAGAGGCCGACAAAGGAACCGCATATGTGGAAGTATCATGTAATAGTGATGATGGTATTTTAACTCTCATTGTGCATACAACGAAGCGAATTCCCCAACTATCAGACGTTCAGTGGGTTGCTACTGAACAAGCAGAGTAAGCATTCAAGTATTAAGTTTAATATTGCGGCTTAGGTGAGATTCTCGTTGGAAATGTGCACATTTCAGGAAAGCTTGAAACTTCCTGCAGTGATTATATGTTATCTAAGGTTTCATTAAACAGTGAATAGCATTCACAGAGAATTGTATTCGAGAAAAAGGTGGCCGCCATCTTACAGACAAAATGGTCTCAAAAATATTCAGCTGTATACCAAATTTATTCCTATCTACAACAGGTATAACCGTATAAATCAGGTATATTTAAGCATGTTCTTATTATCAGGGAGTATCATGTAATCACCGCGAATGGTTTCAGATGAAAGCCATTTTGGATTTTAATATGGCAGCCGTGGTTTTATCTTTCTCCATTTCTCAATGTAGACAAAGTGGCAAAGGTTAAAAATAGAACACATTTTTGGGGGAAATCATGAAAACTTTGCACATGCGCAGCACGGTACCTAGAGATTGGTGCGATGCAAAGTCTTAAGAGCAGTGCACATTAATTGCTCTTGAAGGGAAATAGGGCGTTTAGAATACACCAACATGACATACAAAAGAAATAGCGTTAGTCATTGTAAAACCATTCAGTCACATCACTAATCATCTGCCAAATCTTCATCTCCTCAAAAACATTACGCATGTGAAGAGTAACGGAAAATGCATCATTTGAATTTTGAAAAGTTTGGGTGAACAAATTAGTGTTAAGCAACAAATGACTGAGTTTCTATCTGTGAGAAACTATAATTTCTTGAAAAGAAGGCTACTGTCCTTTCTTAATTTGAATAATTCATGTATCATTTTGCGTCCACAAACATTGGTTTTAAAAATATAAATGTTTCCTGTAAAACAAACGCCCTATTTACCTTTATATTCGGTGAATTTCATTGTATTCTTTGAGGTTGCCACGTCAGTTGGGCTGCTCATTATAGTAGGAGTGGAGTGAGCACTTAGTGGTGTCTCATTATTTAAGAAGCTCAATTAATTGAAGCTGTCGTTAATTGGAGTAGCATCCATATTCTCGTCATAAATTCTAAGTTAAAGAGTACATATAAAATAGCCCAAATTTTATGCTACAGAACTGTTTGTCTTCACACAGGGGGAAGGTACCCCAGGACCCCTTAGGATGTTCCATATTTTTTTAGGTATTCCTGTTGGGGTAAAGAAAATCTTTTGAATGAGCTACAACTTACGCATTATGGTACATGGATGATCTTACTCAAATGATAACAAATTGACAATGGAATTGAATTAAAAAGAAAAAAATGTCGCAAAACAATGTTATCACTGTATGTCTATTTTGGATAATATAATTTCCTCATCATGGTATGTGCCATATTACATACAGGCATAAATATCTAGTATCATCGAGTTATTATTTGGTGCCAGAAAGGGAATTTGTGTCCTTGTCTGACGTAGAAGTAAAAAGAAACACAGCACGAAACAGGCAAATCATGTAAACATAGTTTTACTTTGCTTTTGTATTTTGTCGGGGTTGAAACTGAAAAGAAACACATATAAACAAGTACAGTAATGTGAGTTACAGAGCCTCACTAGACCCAATTTGTCAACAGCGTCGAAATTTAAGATCGAATGTGATTGGTGCGTAGTAGCACAACTTGTATTAGACGGCTCTTTTGTAACAAATTGCTACAGCGGTGAATCAAAGGGGACTTTGTCTACTGCTTTGACTAGGAAAAATTAGGCAAGCTATGAGAACGATTACTATTTTAGGAGAACTGGTTGCTGTATGATTTATAATTTCAAATTACGCCTACGATCTCCTGTCTGGATTTTTCAAAGCAGTTTAGCTTTCGTTAACCCCTTATTTTTCCACGAACCCCTTTGCAGACCCCAAACAGGCTCCATGACCCTTTGGGGTCCGTAGACTCCAGGCTGAGAATCACTGCTCTCGAACTTACATTACATCATAAAGCATGGCTGGATTTAGTCATTCATTACATGATGTTGTTTACGTAACATCAGGGCGTTTCAGTGAAATACTGGCGGTTACTGCTTATGCGAAGTAGGTGCTGTGGGTATCTGCACTACATGACCTTAGGTAACATACTGTGGACGTCTGACTGTGGCAAATCCTGAGAGACGCGCAATGCAGTGATGTTGGTGAAACACCTCTCTAACGGCGTCATTCACTTAAATTCATGGAAGTTATTATTTCATTTATGATCAAATACGATTATCTAAGAAAGCATTATCTTCTTCTGAAAGGATTTAGTCTTGAACATCATAATATAATAATTTTGTGCAAATTGTTAACTTTATCATATAAAAGACGGTTTATTCCTCTTGTTTTAGATGGTTCAATTCTCACCCTATGAATACGTGCGATGACGATACGTGTGACTTGGATACTGATGGCATGACCGTTTTGATCACTATACCAGGTGCATACGGTACTATGAGCTTCGCAATTAACATTATCAACATGCTGCTGATTCCACAAAGCGACTACACCTACTGGTACTCTCTACACCCAGCCAACGTAAATTGTTACACACAGCCAGTGGCTTATACTTTGTACGCAGGAAGAATGCCGGTTTGGTTCTATGAAACCGCTACAATAACAAACGCTGATTGTCTGGGGGCAGACCTGGCCGAGGCTACTGTCAGTGTCACGCTGTCATTGAGTGTTCCGATACATTCCATCGAGGAGGTAAGCAGTGACAGAAGACTTTGAAGGAACGTATCGTAATATCAAAGTCGTCCTCTTGAATGCAACATGATTCATCTCACTGTTGCACTTTCTCTCCTCTTTAATTGAATAACGACCTAGATGAAGCAAACTAGCAGGAACATGCTTATGAAAATATCTTTAAATATTCATATTGATGCAAAGAAAATAAAGCCCCCTGAAGCCTCCATAAGTCGTACCGACAAACATTTAGAAACAGTTATAATTTCAAACAAGATTAGATAGCTGAAATCATATCCGCCGCGGTTGTAAGATGCTCAATGTAAGAAGAAGAAGAACCTATAAACTGAGGGCCTAGTGCAGTTACTTTTTTAACATCATCTGTTCCTTTTTTTAAACATTGATTGACCATTTGTGTCGTTTAATGTTTACTATTGAAGTGTGGTAGCAATCCGCGTTGTGTCACTGCGATTGACCTATTAAATTGAATACGCGATATCCCAGTTGCCGAATTCTGACTCCAGTCAACGTTTATTTGTAAGTTTATCTTTTAAGAGTTCACTGTTTAAGAGGAACCTCGTTAGCAAGAGATCTCGTGGTAGCTGCCGCATGATCTGTTTTTATTTTGAACTTCTCAGGTCGACTACGTATTGGTGGCATCAGAGGATTGGACAGGAGATCATGTGTGGATCCCTTGCTCACCGGTGACGTGTCAACTTTTTAACGGCGGTTCCGCTGTGTTTTTTGATTTAACCGCCATCGGTGACGTCAACTACTTCGCTGCTAATGTACATGGTCAATTCATTATAGAGTCAGAGCCATGGAACTGGAGAAGACAACCGAAAGAGGTGTGTTCTGATACGTTCATTTTGATGATGAATTTAGACGATGCAGTTGTTATCTCATCGCCCTATGGGGGCTACATGAAATATTGTAGTCACTTGGCTAGTGGAGCTATATATTGTACTGTGCACCCATGGGAGAATGGTTGCCATGGAAGCGCTTGAAGTGGATGAGTAGCGACACCCCAGGGGTACTCCATGGTAGAGTGACAATGCGTACAGGAGGGTCCTGTTGGGTGGTATAAATGAAAACGTGTATGTGTCAATGTGTGTGCGTGTGAGTGTGTGGGTGGGTGTGTGCGTGTGTTTGTGTGTGCGTCCGGACCTGTCCAGGTTGTGGTTTTTCCAGAACAGTTTGAAAAGCATATGAGCAATCAAGTTGAAACTTGGTAAGGTTGTGCATGATGCCAATAAGTGCAAGATGTATTAGTTGTATGGTAAATTGAGTCGTATTTGCTGATTTTTGAGAAAAAAGTTCTATTTTGCCCCAAAATTGCTATTTCCAGCATATCTTGAGAAATATTTGAGCATTTAATGCAAAAGTTTGCAGAAACTTACATGGGAATGAAAAATTTCAAGGTTTATCATTTTTGTAGAAAAGAGAGTCGAATTTGCTGATTTTTTAGAAAAAAAAAAACTAATTTTGCCCCAAAATTTGTATTTCCAGCATATCTTGAGAACTATTAGATCAATTAACTTACAGTTTTATAAGTACGTACCTGAGAACACATTGTAATATGTGTTCTCAATACATAACACCACTGTAATGGTAAATCGAGTCAAATGTGTTGATTTTTTAGAAAAAAAGGCCAATTTTGCCCCAAAATTGCTATTTCCAGCATATCTTGAGAAGTATTTGAGTATGTAATGCAAAATTTTGCAAAAACTTACCTGAGAATGAAATATTTAAGGTATATCACTTTTGTAGTAAAGAGAGTGAAATTTGCTGATTTTTGAGAAAGAAAGCCAATTTTGCCCCAAAATTTGTATTTCCAGCATATCTTGAGAAGTATTAAACCAATTAACTTCAAGTTTTGTAAGTACTTAGCAATAAAGTATTACAAATTCCCATGTGCAGGCCCTGTATTGAAATCAATGTGCATGTTGGCGATGAGATATGCAACTCCTTGGATTGCCCTCTTGTTTTTTGTTTTGTTTTGTCCTTTTTGTACGCTCTTGTGAGAACCTAACTAGAGAGTGATATTTGAAACTTTAGTGAAATACTTGAAGGTTTCCACATTGGGGCCTATCCCTCCAAGTCGATTTCCTTACCGCTGTACACATCACCACGACAATTATCACTACATTCCTTATTATCATCATCTTCACCATCATAACTACCATTATCAGTTGTCATCATGAACATCATCTAGCTATTGTTCTCATAATCACCATCATCGAAATCGTCATCATTATTACATTATGTCATCATCATCACTTGGTCATCATCATGGCCATCATCATCTTCGTTATCATCATCGTCGTTATCATCACCATCATCATCATCATCATCATCATCATCATGATAATTGTTATCACTACACTTACCATCCTAAACATCATTTTGGTCGTCATCATCTTCACATTGATCGTCATCATCGTCATCATTAACATCATCAATATGACCATATCATTATCACATTGCCATCATCATCACCATAATCATCAGTTCCACCATCATCGCAGTTTTCGTCCTCGTCATCGCTATCATTAGTAGTAGTGGCATTTACTTTCTTTGAAAATTAGACAGAGTATTTTCTATTTCGATGCAGATTACATGTCCTTGGGTTGCTGAGAAGACACAAGAAATTTCAATTTCTGATAAATCGTTCATATTTGAACTTCAAGAACCAGGACCACTGGGTCTGACAGATACTCGCAAATTCGTGGCTTACTTTGATCAGGATATGTCTGTTGAGATAAACGGTGATGGACTGTTTGAATTTAAGCCAGTGGGCGGTGGTACCTTTAGTGGACACATGCAACTTGTATACGCAGGTACATTTAATTCAATACTTTGAATCTTAATTTGTTACTTATTTATGCAGATTACAACTAGTCAGTATAACATCAAACAATTTAGTCCTAATTACAGACAAAGCGTGGCTGCTATTGATCGCCCAGGCCACTCCGCACCGACTTCTCAAGACCCAACAAGACTCGATGTCGGGTCAGATTTTATTGTGGCGTGTGAATCACCATACGAATACGGTTCCATCGACTTTTGTCGGTTGTGAGCAGTCGAACATTGAACATGTTCAATCGTAGCTTCCTCTCCTCGCAACCCACAAACAGTTGTTTCTGAAATGAAAAAAAAAAAATGGCGGAAGAGCGTGTAATTCTTTGAATAGAGATACCATGCATGTTTAATCGAAATATGAAAAGCTCTCTCGTAAACCTTTTAAAAATCCAAGACGTGAATGTGTACAAGGAGCTGGTGATTATTTTCCATTGGTGGTGATTACTATCTTCTTGCCACCATGTGTACACTCAGGCTGCGGCCTACACACAATCGTATTTTGATTCTGTTACTGAGAGATTCTATTCCCATGAACATGTGGAAATCGAACAAAACTACATCCTGTGAGGTCACTTTGAATAAGGATTTTGAATTTTTGTTCTAGAAGGAAAAAGCAAAGTCGCGAAATTTGACTTACGCTGTACTACAATAGCAACCGGTTGTCATAATTTGGCATCTGTTTTGGGTAAATGTTAAAGCTATTACACTGAACACTATCATCATGAGCAACTGTCAACAACCTGTACACTGGGCGTTGGGTGGTGGGGTACAGGTGATTGATGTATCATACTTGTTGACTTGATCATTCTACAATTTCAACTTGTTTCAATATGAAAGATTCAACAAACTTATTAGTCTATGGCAAAGGGAGGAGAACTCGGGAGTCATATAGTTTGGGGCCCTTAATGAGCCCAGATGAGCTTGATGATCCCGAAACTTTCAAATTAAAAAGAAGTTCAAACTTTTTTTTGAACAAACCAAACACATACTGAAATACTGGCTATATGAGAGTACAGTATGTACTTTGTTTTCACCCATGCCTCAACCGTTGCCCATGTAATTATAGTCTACTACTGATCAGGGGCTATCCATGGTCACCCCTACAGCAACAGAGGGGGGTGGGATAGTATAAAAAATATAAACTTAAAATGTCTGTGTCATTTCGTACATGTATTGGCGCTATGAAGGCTTGCTTGGACTTACAAAGTCTATAAAGGATATATATTTTTTCGCAAAGTTCCGCAGCAGCGATAAAATTACCAAAAATTCAGATTTCTAAATGTCTATGTGTTGGCGGTATCCAGTGAAAATGAAGTGCGAGAGGTTTGTGTGCTGAAGGAATACTTCATTGCTACCGCAGGCACACGATACCCCGCTCATTGCTTATAGGGTCGGTGCGTTGTGACATTGTGTCATCGGAAGAGAAACGCCTGACCGTCTATACCGTTTTTTTTTTTTTTCATGACTGTCTTCGATGGATGAATCTCGTCGTATCATGCGTAATGTCTAAAACATTTCCACCTGTAAAATCCGCCCCCCCCCCTTTGTTTTTGCAGCCGTGCGTTAAGCTTTAAAACTCTTGAAGGTCTGTGAGCGCAAACCTTTTTATGGTTAAATGCATATACTAGCTAAAGGTGGCTCCACCATCAATTGGGGCGGATCGCCAAAGGAAATGTATAGATAAAAAACACTTCCCTGACCACCAGAAATGGCATTTCGAGCTCATTCTACCCCAATTACTACCCCCTACAAATAAATGTAGCTTAAATGGTCTTTTCCGATCAAGTTTTTCCGTCCGAATATGTTATGTCCCCTCCCCGTGGAGGTACTACTGCCCTAACTTTAATTATTTTTCTGTGTTTGCTGCGGCAGTTGCTTTTCCTTTTTCTTTGGCAGAAGGATGGGGCGAAGGGAGCTAATGGTGAGGAGGACTCTCTTGTTGCTCCCGATAGTATACTCCTCTCATGTAGAACGGATGAGTATAGCAGATATCACATTACGATAGTATTCTAAGGGTAGCATATGATCCTTTCGTTAATTCCAAATCCAAGTATGTACAAAATGCAAGTGCTACCTTTAAATATTGTCCTAACAGGTACGAGTGCTCCTGGGGATTACACAACGGCAAATACGTTACAAAAATACGCAGGCGTATACTCCTACAAGCCCAAGACTCGATTTTGTGTGGAAGATAAATATGGCTACATAAGTTATGATTGGAATAAAAGGGGAAACGATTTCTTTGGCCAGAATCCAAATCAAGATTTGCTTATGGTCGCTTTGCCTCATCACGTGAGTATTACGTCATCAAACTATGTCACTTGAAACTTGATGTTATGTAAATATTAGGACCATTTCGCAGGGCCAAGGTGCAGTATATGGAAATAATGGCTTATCCAATTTTAAGATGAACGCCCCAGACGGCACGCCGTTAAATGATCATCGTCACCAAACTAAGCCGCTTGTTTGCCTGTGGTTACGATGAAATCAAAATCTTCATTGCAACAAGCACTAACTTTAAATCTTTTACTCGATGATAAAACTCAGTTCTCACTATATGTTTCCTCGAGTTGGAATATTTACGTTCAAGCGAAGGACAGAACAGGGAGTCACCGACGGCGTTTCTTGCGTCTTTTTAAAATATATAAACATCTATATATATATATGCCATTTACTGCTCTTGCTTTTAGGAAACATGCCGCCCGAAATTCGTAAAATGATTATGTAAATTTTCGTGGACTGAGCAGTCGGACAATTGGACACTGCTTGAGTACCCTCACAAATAGGGTCCACATTGTCATTCGGAAAATTGAAAAAAAAAAAAAAAAAAGAAGGAAGATTCGGAAATTCATGGAAATAACAAATTGGAGAAAATAGTGAAGGAAACTGGATGTAAGAACTGCCTGTCATGTGCATTCAAACTGCTTTGTCATTACTGTATGTATAGCCTTTGTGAACATGAATGCTGCATACAAGAATTTACTCAACTGAAGCATCACTCAGTGCACATTTGAAAGATCCTTCTCCGAGCTCAAAATTTTCAAACCAAGACCTAAATTCACACTAACACAAAGCCATTTGGAACCCTTGATGCTTGTGGCAGTTGAAAAAGACATCGTTAGCAAAAACTGACAAAGATAACATCATAAACAGGATTCGAGTGTGTCTTTTTAATGAGATGAGTTTACTGTTCTCAATTTAAGTATTTCTTTACTACATGTACCTGTATTTCTCCAGCCATACAGTCACTGGTTGCTGAACAATTGTCTGATAATTCCCAGAACATTCCCTGCTATACAAGCCATAAATTCACAAGTAACTTGTATGTTTTGTGAGTTAATATAACAGAATAACTGGGAACTTGCAATTACGAATATGTTACTTCTTAGAGTCTTTAAAGTATAGGATGTATGCTGTCCGTAACGTGGATGTATAATAAATGTGAATTATCTTTCATTTAAAGTGACGTAAAGTGACTTTTAAACCGTATTCTTGATAACTGGCATCATTGTCAAAATCAGTCAACCCAATTGCCAATCTAGTTGATTATAACAGCACCCTCAACTTAACCACATGAAAATGCATTCAATCGCAGAGATACCATAAGTTGTCATATATGGTGACCAAATATATGATTGATGATGGTTATTAAGGTGATTATGTTGATGACGATGATGATGATGAGGTTGAGAAGTAGCAATAGCAGTAGTAGCGATAGGTATGTTGGTAGGAATAGTGGTAGAGATGACGGTAGTGGTAATAGCAGCATTATTAGTAGTTTTTAGTTGTGATATTTAAATGGTAATCATGGTAGTAATTGTAGGAGTAGTGGTACAAGTAGTAGTAGCAGTCTTTAGTGATATTAGAAGTATGGTAGTGGTACTGTACTTGTAGTAGGAGTTGTAGTAGCGATAGTGGCAGTGCTTGTATTATCAACATTTCTGTTATTGCCATACTGTTATTACTTTTACCATTATTAGGCAATATACTTTTCATCGTTCTTACGTATTTCATTTCTGTGGTTTCAGGAGGAGCAACTTGAAGTAGCTAACGTGGTTGAAGATCTACCGTGGGGATTCAAGGGTTATGTTGGAGACAGATGGATTCTCAGAGAGGACCTCCCAAAGTCTACTCTTGAACCAGACAAGGATGCAGTAACCAGGATTAAGTCTGATTCTACCAAGTTGAATGTGAGTTAACTTCAAGCACGTTCATTTGAATCAGAACAATCCTCGAAACTAATTTTTATATTTCAGTGTAACTGCCATAAAAGTCCCCCCTCCCCCGCCAATCCAAAGAGCAGTTCCCCCTAGTGATTCCCATAAACCTTTCCAAAACCCTAAAGCCTCCCCTGAAGGAATTTTCAGAGGAAATGTTCCAAGGGGGATTCTAGTTGGGCATTGTTCTTGTGGGAATTGCCCAGGGAAGTCTTGTCCGAAGGGGAATTCTTCGAAGCGAAATTTTTCTGTGGAAATTGACCGAGGGGGAGACGTACTAGATTGATGATAACCATCTTAATGTATTTTGGACACGGAAACCAACATTCAACAGTTAGTTTCATCGTTTGAACATTTAGATACCGTGGACAGGTTTTTATCCCTTACAAACCTTCCCATGACGTTTTCTTTTTGTAGTTCTGGCTATTTTTCATACTTGCATTTCCTTGAAGTCGGGAGTCCTGTGACTAGTTAAGCTCATAAGGGTTCCTTACAGTTACGTCACTTCCTTTCACAACATAAATTTACTTCTTTACATCACTAATCTGAATTTCTTTCCTTCATGAAATACAGTGAACGGCGAAGTAATTCCTAACCTAAAATCCCTTCTTACACCCTCTATTCTTCCCACCACTAGAAACAAAGGTACGAAAAGGTGCGGCAAACCCAGATGGCAAGAATGTCGTTTCATTGTCACTGATTAAACTCCCCCCCCCCCCCCCCGGCACTACCTGCAACATTCGGCCCCTATCCTTGATTGTAAACACCTTTTGTAGTCTACTTATTATGCCGCAACATTTGTGATGAGGGTAACTATGTTAGCCAGACGGGCAGCAAATTTAGACTGAGGTTTAACAGTCACAAACAAAAACAGTCACAAACAAAAAAAAAAAACAAAAACAATACAGGATGAATGTTTAATCTATCCTGCATCAAAACACAACAGCAATGAACCAAATCATTCGTTATAACTTAAGATGTATTTTACTCGGTTTTAATTACTCTTCTGTGACCCAAATGCTGAAAGCTGAAAGTAAATGGGTGATAAAACTGTCTACTCATTCTCATGGCTTAAATAAAGACCCTTGCATGTCAGGTAATTTCCCTTCTGTGTGTGAGTGGGGGGGGGGGGAGGGGGAGATCGGGATGTGTGACTGCAATAATTAACGCTCGCTTAGTTGAGGCAGGGAGGTGAACACCTCCCTGGTTGAGGTATGAGTGCGCGTCCATACTGCACTAATTATTTATCCTTGCGCTTTCCAAGTAAGCACTGCATTTGAGCGTGTACCAAGGCTTTCTGATCTGTTGTTTTTGAAAAAAATCAACATTTAAAGGGGAAATCAGGGTTTGACTGAGAAAATTCACCTTTGATTTTTCTAAACTGATTGTCCACCGAAATATAAAGACGTTGGGGAGGTGTTTGAAGGTAGAAGAAACGGTAATCATTGCGTTTAATAATTACTGTTCATACATACTTGGAAAGAGTCCTCAACTCCTATTGGCCCATTTCAGTCAGGTGACCGTGGGTTAATCGCTGGTAACCTAACTTGTTAAACCACGGTCGATCACCGGCGGATGAATACAATAAAACTGAAGATCGACACTGTGTTTTCAGTCTGCGATATATCTTGTACAAAACAATGGACAGTATTACTAGTATCAGGCCTACACTAGTGAAGTAATGTTCGATTAGAAGTTCGTAGTTCTTAGTTATAACGTTACCTAGGCCGCGCCTAGGGCCTGCTCAGAAGTAAAATGTAGGTAAATCTACGTAACAACAGCACAGTATACTGTCAGTGGTAATCCCTCTGACGTAGGGTAGCCTAATCTTACCTAAATACCAGAATTGAGTCGGGTGAAAGCTGCTTCCGTATATTTTAAACACCTTAAAAGTTTAATAGCCTACCGGAATTAGCTTTCCTTCTTTGTAAAATTCTGCTGAGACGTTCAAAAACAATTCCCTATGCAATAACATCGTAAAGAGGACCAAGGACTGCAATACATCGCCATCTTGAAGGGTCTCCATACAACCACCCGATTTATTTTCTTAAACTTCCGAAATTTTGCATAGCCAACTGAGAACTCTCACACTTGCAGGAAATTAGGGTCCGCACATCACAAGTCTTCCACTCTCTGCTGCTGTTAGGACTGAGAGTAAGACCTCAAGCATGTACATGTTTTTCTCGAAATGTTTATTCAATAAATCTGTCACTGTCTTTATCCAAAATCAGTAATCAGGCCCTGTAGCTGTACAACGCTCTGTTGCGCAGTTACGTACACACTACACAGTGAATACACGTACATTGACCACAGCGCACGTGCACACATTAGTACACAATAAGTTGCAAACGAAATATACTAAAGCACGCAAACGAACTACAGCACGCGTTGTTGCTATGTCAATTGTTATTGTTATTCTTTTTGTCTACGGGTTACTTTCTGTTTAGCGCACGAATATTGCTAACATGTTGTAAATTTGTTTACCTTTTCTCGGGGTTCCTTGTCAATAAATATGCGGTTATTTAAAGACCAAATTCCTTTCTTTTTTCGTCATTTTTTATCAAAATCTCGTTGGTATGTATGAACAAGGTTAATCAACTTTGGACCTGTGTATTAACTCTAGTATAATGCACTCTCGGGGGTTAATGCTATCGCTGGATGCACTCGGGCTGCGCCCTCGTGCATCGCTTGCATTAACCCCAGACTGAGATGACGTTATATGAATAAACATAACCGAATGTTTACCGTTCCCATGCTGTACGCTTCGCGAATGGAAGTTACCCGTATGTGAAAACCATACAGCTGTTCACTCGTGCCGCCACTTCGTTTGACGTTTTGTTTACCGCACTAAATAGGAAGCCCCACCTCCTCATACCTTGAAAAGGCGATAGTATTGATTATTCATATTTGATTAGATGAATATGGATGTTACAGACTTTCGGAGTTCTTCACTGATTTTTTGCGAATTTGACTCGCTTCTCGAAATTGTCCACATGTTTTGAGATAATCTCAATCATATTTGTTAGTTATAACTCATTGCACGATACCACTTGGGGAATTGTAGTGAAATAAATTGTGAAAATGCCCCCTGATTTCCCCTTTAATCGTTAGTGCTGCAGAAGGATACACGGGTGTCTGAAAATATACTGTTTTGAATACGTATTTGTGCTTCTAATATTGTCATATATGTGAAATATAAAGAAGAAACATATACAAAATGCTCCCATATCAAAGTAAACGTGTTTTAAATACCAACAAATTGAAATAAAATGATCTGATACTTCGATGTCCTCGTTAATGAAGATGTACTTCATTGGTTGTACTTGATGCCCCTTAACGCCGCCAGGCACCGAACTATAACTTTACCCTGGTAACCTTTACTGTGATTCATACAATGCATTTATTTACTTTTCTGCAAACGATGTGCAGAAGGGAATTACATAGGAGAAACCAAAACTAAATTCCACCCTCGCTTCAACAATCATCAATATAACGTCTTACAGGTTTTTTTTTTTTTTTTTTTGTAACCGATCACTACTCTTCACCTTGTCACTCAATACAAGATTCAGAATGTTGCATTATAAAAACCAAATTTAGGGACGACTACCACAGGAAATCCTAGGAGATTAAACTCATACTAAGAATTAAAAGTCACGTGCAGGGGCTCAACAAAGATCTAGGTACTTTGAGCGATTTTTTTCTTTTCCAGGCCAGAGGATGAACTTCAAATTTTGTCACTTTTTGCTTAGATCTATGAGGAAAAGGCAGGACCTCGAAAAATCAGTCCCTTTCAATTTGTTGGTATTTAAGGCACGTTTACCTTGATATGGGAGCATTTTGTATATGTTTCTTCTTGATATTAACATTTATATTTATCGGTTTTCTTCTATCCGATGTCAAAATGCCCATTTCAAGATTTGAAAAATTTGACTTGAAATAGATATTTTGACATTTGATAGAAGAAAACCGGAATTTTAACTTTGTCCTAACAAAAGTGTAGACATTTTGAATTTTTCTTTTTTCTTACCTTGTCCCAATTGAACAAAGATCTTGTAGTGTTCTGTGTCATTGTCCTTTGTGATAACTCGATGTGTTGTTCATATGTATATTACTGTTGATCTCCTCGAGGGACTTATACCGAGTATCATGCATTTTATGATTGCTTCGTAAATAAAACTGTTATAGCAGATCATTCCGTCTATGATCTGGGAGTACGTGGAATGGGATAATGGAATTTTTAAGATAAATGGCCATTAGCGGGGACAACTGAGGCTTATGCCATTAAAATCAACGCTCCAAAGAATTCCTCGTAGTAGACTGCGATCAGGCTGTGAATCGAAAATAGCTTGGCTACACACTTGGTGCCGTGGACACCCCAAGCCTCACATGTAAAACGTAAACAATGTTAACTACTGCCTTGTGTAAGTGATAAGAAATATCGTGGCTTTCGCTTATACGTTACTCATAGAAGAAATATGTCAGGCAGGCTCTCGAATAAACAAATTATCTAAACGAAATTGTAATATTAGAAAGCAGATATTGTAATGAAGGTAGGCCTAATGCTTTACATGACCATTCTCTCTTTGTTGACAGGAAATTCTCTCTGGTATCGAAAAAGATTCGGCATTCGAAACACTAGTAGAGGATTGTACGAGGGAAGGACCTCAGAGCTACTGGGCTGGCAAGAGTATCGGCATGGTAACACGCTTAGCAACTATATCAAGAGCTTTTGAGACAAATCACTATGTAAAGCTTGATGAATCCTTACGCACATGTCTGGATCTGTGGCTTGGAATTGTTGGAGGTCTCCCAATAGAGAATACATTCAGGTAAAGTTAAACGGAGACATTTAAATGGATGCTTATCTGGTAACGATCCAAACCGCGTACTTAGCGACAATGGACTTTTTTTTTTTTTAGGAGGAAATTGAAAGGGATTTGTTTTGGATGACATTATCACATTGCCTGCTATTGTAATGAAACCAGAATGCACAAATGCATTGTGGTTTCTATGATTATATTGAAAGGATTTTTATAAATCTGATACCCTATATGCTGACTGATATGTATCATGTCTCAACATGCACAACTGCATACTATAATTACAGTGATGCAACACCTGCACATTACATATGAGATCGAAGCTTCAAGTTTCCCTCCTTGAGATGTCATGTTTACTAGCTTGTCACAATTTGATCCCTTTTGATCCCAAATGACCTTTGACCATAAAAACAATGGGGTTGTTCTACTCAATATGATGCACCCACACATTACATATGAGATCTGTCATTTTCCCTCTTTGACATACTCTGTTAACAAGGTTTTCCCAGTTTGATCTCTGATTGCCAATGACCTTTGACCTCCACCAACAACTACAGGGTTTTCTGACTCAGTGTGGTATACCTACATACTAGATATGAGATCTGTTCAAGCTTCTCTTGTTGAGATAACGTGTTTACAAGGTTTTCAGTTTGACCCCTGTTGATCCCAAATGACCTTTGAACTACACCAACAACAATATCGTTCTTCTACTCAGTGTCTTACACATTCTTCTACTCAATGTCGTACACCTACATACTAAATGAGAACTGTCCAAGCTTCCCTCCTTGCGATATTGTCTTTACAACAATAGGGTTTTCCTACTTAATGTGGTACATCGACACACTAAGTGTGAGAGTTGTCGAAGCCTCACTTCCTGAGATATCGTGTTTACAAGGTATGGCGTCACAAACATACACACTCACACATACATATGCATGATTACAAAGGTTACAATCATCATCGAAACCAAAGAGCATTTACCTTATCATTGAATCGACAAATCCATGCAGGGGAATTGAATCGAGTACTTAATTCGTAACACATCTCTAATTAGTAGCGGTGAGCACAGGTCATCCACTCACTTTGTTTGGGAGATGCCAAACTGATAGTATAGTGATATGGGGAGTGTTCTTAGCAGAGAAAAAATGTTTCTGTGCCTGAATGCCCTTATGAGAATTTAGTTATAGGAAATTGGTTGGCCTGGTGCTGTTAAGTGCAACAAAAATTAACCATTGTGTAGCTAACTTTCTTCTAATAAAACTCCTTTTCATAGTTATAAATTCTATACACAATTTTGCCCACCTTCGGCTGAGACCTTAACCAGCCCCCCCCCCCCCCCGTACAATCCACCAGTGGTGATAGGAGCTACTAGGTGCCAAATAGTACTAATTTTTGTAGAGAATAATGACGCTAATATAGTGCTGAAACATTGATGACCTGTAGGTGAGGAGATATTACCTGCAGAGACAATGAAAAATTGAAAGGAAGACTGACTCGAGAAATAGAAAAGGACAAAAATGAAATTGGTATAATTGATGGGTCAAGTGAGAAAGAAAAAGAGGAAGCGTTAAAATATTAATGTTTGACATTGCTTGACGGTATATGTGCAATCTGCATGTGTATGACCAAGTTACGAATTTTTTTTTTCAATTCAATCTTGCAATCAAGTCATAAATTAGAAAAAAAAAGTCCATGATTAAGTCATGTTCAATTGCAAAATCACAATTTTTGCTTTCCAACTCACACGTTTGTAATTGTTAGTCTAATTTCTGGAATAGATTGTTTCTATAGACCAATAAGAAGTGATTGGTCTTCCAGGTTTGAAAAAAGTTTTATATATTACTTTTTTTTGGTATACTTCTGTACCTTTTTGTCAATCCTTTTTTGTCTCTTCATCTCTTAGATATAGCTGAAGAGGAAAATGTTTGAACAGCTCCTATTTATCAGTGTACTACAATTATAATGAGAATAATGTTTGGCAATATGGCTCATGAACAAGATATTAATACTTTGTAAAAAGAGGAAAAGTTGAATTATTGTAATGCGTTAAAGGAAGACGTTAAACTTCCAAACGGACAATACAAGGTGTTAACCTGTAAAGAGAGACATAGGGGCACAAGTTCCTCCTGTCCCTGCAATTGTTGTTTGTACAATACATAGAAGTCTGGCGTTTGTTTCTTTCCTTTGTATCTACCTCTCTGGTCTCTTGGTAACTAATATTCATGTCGACATTCACATACACATTCTATGTATCGATGCATCTAGGTATGATACCGTTTGGGGAGGCATGTGGATGCGAAGTGCAAAACTGGACGAAGAAATCTTCCCGTGGACAAATTTTGGTTTTGTGTCTTACGCCGATCATCATTTCCATCTCGGTTACTGGATGTACGCGATTGCATACTATGCTACGTATTATCCAGAATGGGCGAACAATGAAGGTCAGTACAGATCATAGTACAAACATTAGTTTGAGTTCTTGAATATTTAACTTTGACAGTGTCACAAACTAAGGTCAACATTCACCTCACCCCTCATTTAAGTTCCGATCCAGATACAGATAATACATCAAAAGAACATCAACCTCGTCCGCATTATGGGCACTTTTTTACTGCATTCACAAGCTTCAAGATTCACCTTCTCCCCCCCC
This sequence comes from Stichopus chloronotus, assembly GCA_021234535.1. Taxonomy (NCBI): domain Eukaryota; kingdom Metazoa; phylum Echinodermata; class Holothuroidea; order Aspidochirotida; family Stichopodidae; genus Stichopus; species Stichopus chloronotus. Next base: position 10,701,345 of record CM037835.1, read on the forward strand.
CCCCCCTTCATCCATAACTGTCTACCGTCAACTTGAAGTTTCACAGTATTCACATTTATCAATATTTTCCTCACTCGCTTTACCATCCTTCCCCTCCCACCAGAGATTGCACTATGGGTAGGCCTAACTTGATTGTTTTTGTGTTATTATTTTTCTGGCAGAAAACAGAATTCGAATAACAGCACTCGCAAGAGATGTTGGGAATCCAAGTAAGACAGACGTCTACTTCCCAACCGTCAGACAAAAAGACTGGTTCTTTGGTTCATCATGGGCAACTGGAATTGGAGGGGGCGCCAGACAAGAAGAGTCAGCCAGTGAGGTAGGATAGAAATATACGTTACCAGGAACTGGACATATATAGACAGACGTACAATTAGATACATAATAAATCAGAAAGTCTCAAGACTTTGTGATTTCTTGCCCTTATTTATGAAAAAAGATAACCCACATACCGCACAAATATTGAACTAGAGAATGTAAAGCCTATGTTCACAACTTGATTTTAGCTACGATGTCTGCTGATGTCAAGTGATCATTGACCTCCATAGAAAATGACACAAGTTCTGGAAAAATGTAGATCCCTCTCTTTCTGTACAAACTCATTCCAAAAACACTCTCAGGGATATCATGTAAACAATGTTTTCAGTTTGAATTCTCATGACCCCAAAAGTTCTCTGATCTCCACTGAAAACAATAGAGATCATCCACACACCAAGCATGAGATCAGTCAAGGTTACCCATAGCTTGATCTCCGGCCTCATTTAAGGCAACCTCTTGTGGCCTTAAATGACCTTTGACCTCCATTAGTAACAATAGGGACCATCTACCCAGTATGACCAACCTACACAACAAGTATGAGATTAGTCACAGTTACCCATCTTGAGATATCAAGGAAACAACGTTTTAACAGTTTGACCTCAGTTGACCTCATACGACCTTTGACCTCCACCAAAAACAATAGAGATCATTTGCTCACTGTGACCAACCGATACACGAAGCACGAGATCAGTCAAGGTTACCCATCTTGAGATATTATGTAAACAAGGTTTACACAGCTTGATCTCTGGTGATCACAGACCTTTGACCTCCACCAAAAACAATATTTATCATCCTACTCAGCATGACCAACCCACACTCCGACTATGAGATAAGTCAAAGTTACAAATCTTGTGATATCGTGTAAACAACGTTTTCACAGCTTGACCTTCAGTGACCTCAAATGACCTGTGACTCAACCAAAATCGATAGGGATCATTTACTTAGTATGACCAATCCACACATCACGTTAGAAGTTAGTCCAGGTTACCCATCTTGAGATATTGTGTAAACAAGATTTTCACAGTTTGATCTGTGGTGACTACAAATAACCTTTGATCTCCACCAAAAACAATAGGGATAATCTACTTAGTATGTACAATCTACACACCAAGTATGTACTCTGTATGTCACATTTTACAGGTCAGTATCGATCTGCAAAAGAACGGCTAATTTTTCAAATTTAATACCTTACAAAGTACCAAGTACAGTACAGTAAGAGCTGCGACAGCGCAAAGTCCCTGCCACACCGTATACACTGTTAACCCTAATTCCCTTTGGCGGAGTTGATTGCCCTTCTTTACAATTATCAAATCAAATCCCTTGCGTTGAGAAAGGAAACAAGAAATGACTGGTTACATTATCTACAAAATGTTAACATATAGTGCATATACAAATGCACAACGTAGCAGTGTACGATAAAATGAGAACGAATACATCGTGTAAATTTACATGACACATGCAAGCCAAAAAAAATGAAAACGTTGGTTCCCCTTTATAGTTGATTCCACACAAATTAAAGCCGTGAGTTTAAAGGAGAAGAAACACAAAAGACTAAGATATACTACAAGAAGACGTTGGTGTAGCGTCTCATTAAAAAGTAGAACAAGAGACACAAAATAATGGAGAAAGCAAGGTGTAACGTTGCTAGTGTGTATTATCTGAAGTCCAGCTACCAACTCTACTCATGTAAACAAAGCAGTTGGTCACTTTTATGCCACAATACAATAGAAAGTGATATATAGGACAGGCCAGATACAGGTTCCACACTGACCGTTATTTATTACGGCAGGTAGTACATTTCCAAATATGATATGTTACGACATGATAGTAATTACTGAAGTATGGAATACCACAGTTGGCTAGTTAGAAAGATCCTTATAAAGACCGAAACTCTGTAACGGCATTCCGGGGCGATGGTCACAAGCCACGATGGTTCACAGAGACAAATCTTATAAGTATTACCCTCTCACCTGTCCCCTTTCCGGTGAAAAGTGTCTGAATCCATGTCAATTGCAAACTGTCGCCTCATAGCTCTGACTATATGTATGTCAATTTCACTCAGATTTCATGCATATAGTGACTATGTTAACATTGTGATGCACCTCTGTACACTATGAATAATAATATGTATAGAATACTCTTTCGTACTGTTGAAAGAGATTGAAATAAAGTCCGTTGAATTGAATATTTCCTGACTATCTCACTCGTTAGGCAATCAATTGTTACCACGCTCTCGGTGCCCTCGGTGCTGCTATGAATGATTCTGTCATGGAATCAATGGGCCGGCTCATGTTAGCCACTGAGCTGAGGGCGACTCGTTTCTACTGGACTGTCCGGAACAACAATCAACACATTTTCCCAGCGCCCCTTCTCAAGTATGGCGTCCTGGGCCAACTACAGGAGGACGGAATATTTTACTACACGTTGAATTGGGAGTGCGATCCAGATCAGTTCCCACAACGTCATGCATGTATTGTTGGTATACAACTGATACCAATCATGTCCATCTCCCATTGGTATGTGGACCAGGTTAGTGATTTTAAAGAAATTCATCAGGTAAAAACTAAAAAAAGGTTGAAATTTCGTAAGGTTTTGGAAGCTTTTTCTCTTCATTTGGTGAAAACTGTATCTCAATAGTGTGTTTTTCACAGTGGTGCACATGCGAAATGGGAAATCTATGTTAGGCTCCATTTCTACTGTCAATCCTTTGAAATCATCTTGTTTTATATGGCTGACCATTACTTATAAATTTTCTCTTCACTAGCATTAAGCCAAGAAATACTTTTTATCCATCTTTTTCAGGAGTGGGCGAACAATGTTTATGACATCTGTAGTTGGGCGATGGATCCTTTATCAGCTCCTGGAGGTACCATGATAGATCAGACCTGGGACACATCTGAGCCAGTCAGCACCAAGTGGGGTGCTTTCTGTCAGACCATAATGGCCAAGAAAGATGCTGCTAGCCAGATCGCTGCAGCTGCATACACAGTTAAACTTGACACTTCCGATTTAGAACCCGGAACTGGACTGGCCAGTAACTTGTTGTTCATTTATGAGTCAACTTAAGTTCCTGATATTTTGTTTTAAATCTAAGTTGTTCCAGTATGTAGTATGTAGAAAGCTTGGGCAATTGGCAAATGGGAGGGTAGAATGGAGTCAATGTATCCAGTTCATCATTAGCTAAGTGACTGATGTTTGTAATAATTTCCACTCCACAATAGTTAACAGATATTATTTTAAACATCTTCTCAATGTACCATGTATATGAGAATTGAATCCCATCAAGAAATTTAAGTTGTATTCATTGTACATGTCTACTCACTGAAAGATCCAACGTGTGTGTGCATGTGGGGGGCAACAGGAATCTTGGTCCCACTGAAAAAAAAATGTGCAATTTTTCATGGGAAAAGAAATTTATGAGAAATCTAACTTCATAACTCTACAGTTTTGTCGCACCAAATTGCAGCTAAGGGCATTCAGATATAAATACTTTCCCCTATCCTCCTTTTACACCTGTGTCACTGTACCACCAACTTGGCCTCTCCCAAAGTAAACCCTGGATCAACCAGAGTGAGCACTGTCAAAATTAGCAAACATGAGGTCGGTGAAGCCACGACATGATACAATAGTGATTACAGGTATCGTTGTCCACTCTCTTAAGATAGCTATGAGAGGAAGTGGTGACTCTTTGTTCAAAAAAAAAATTTACAAAGCTTGCACAGAGTGCCGATTATATAACATATGCCACTAAAGTTATAGCTTTCTCCAAATTGCTGTGTATTTTTTCTTTCTTTTTCGCTTTCAAGAAACTCCATGCAAATGATGTGCAAAGAGTAACACAATGTTGATATAACATAATTAACCACTTCATACAATGGAGATGCCCAATTAAAACCAACTCTTGAGACAGTCCAATAGGCCTTTTAAAATCAGTTCCTTTCAGTACCTTGCCACCACAAGTGTCACAAAACACTCAATTTTTAACTGATTGACAGGCCAGCATATATTCAAAGCGAGTTGGTGGCAGCATAGTAGGGTACACTACATCACTCTTTTCTGCTTTTAGTTTGTTATCACAATTGATTGAGCTGGTTTCATAATCAGTGTACCTATCATTTTATGTAAGGTACTTAATCTTGATCTCACAAATAGTTCCAAGATTGTTTGATTGATAGCAGAACCACTTCTACCTACCTGTGAGTACAAATATATTTAGTATGGTAATGCTTGCAGTTAGAAGTATGAGAAAGGGTTTAGCATGGAGTCATGTAACAGAATGCAGTCACAGGGAGTTCAGGCAATGTTCACTAAATTTAATGCTGCTGGTAAGATTCTTACACCTTGATGTCCTTTGACCTCACATGATGTTGACCTTCATCAAAGTACAGTCAGTGACAATACCACAGCTGCTCAACAAGAGCAATGGACATCCATCATTTAAAATCCTGTGTGTTTTCACTGACAAAATACAAAACAAGAACAAGACAAACATCTACAATCTGATCTTCTGTGTTCTACCTCACTCCCCTCACACATTGCTCTTCTTTCCTGCCCCCCCCCCCCTCACCAGACTCCTGCAATGAACAAAAGTTAAACAGTAGAAGAGCAATTCTTTTCTTGATAAATGCATTTCAAAGGGCTTAAATGACTCCATCTTGATTTTCAGGATCAAAACAACAACTGAGCACCAATAAAAGTTTGAACGTAGCCAAGATCTAAGTCAATAACAAAGCAGCTGTTTAGGATAGCTGCAACATTTAAGACATCATTTTGAATACACAAAAGAATGCACTTCCATTAAATGGCATTAAATGCACATTAAATGTATCACATATTCCAATGATTTACTGTGTCATGTTTATGGCTGTATTTTGATGCTAGCAGCTCCTTCAGTCAAACAAGTTTCTAGCGTACAGCATGTGATGTGTCGATACACGCTAACGTTTTCAGAATCTAAGCCTTGATCAGGAAAGACTTACAATAAGAAAAAAATGAAAGGTTTTTTATACCATTTGAAAAGAAATTTATTCCAAGCATTATGTATATGGATAGTGAAAGTGAGATCCATAGACTTTTGCACTGTTTGTTATATTCATAAGTGCACACAACAAAGCTTAAAAATTTTAACCTTCATGTGTAATCACAGATACCTTAATAAATCCTTGAAATATCAACAGCATGTTTTACTCCATGTTTGAAGCTTATCAATTCCATCATACAATTCCTAACTTTACCATTACATCACATGAGATCTAGAGCTTACTACCTCTAGATACCAGGTGATTTACTGGCAACAGTGAATCACGTCACTAGCTGCCATAAGTGCACTCAATATACAGCGGCCGACCTTTACTGACCTGAGTGACCTCAAACGAGGTTTAACTCCATCATACAAAATAGGGATCATCTGCTTGGCAAGGACAAAATACAGATCACTTTTACACATTGACCAACCAAGCTTTGAAAACATCATCTTTGTGGAATTCTCAGACCATGACCTTTGTCTACCTCAGATAGGACATATTAGAGGTAACTTCAGCTAATGAATATTCAAAGCAAGCCAGAGTACATTTTCAGTCACTTCTGTATGTTTACAAGCAGGTATCACATTATACTCACACACACACACATATCCTCCACATTGCATATATTCCATTTTAAAAAATACCAAAATTGTCAAAATGGCATAAAGGTTCACTGGATTATCAATCTAGATAAAAAAAAAAAAGGATTTTGACTATCAAAGAAATGGAACAAGATTCATTGACTGATTGTTAAAATGATGAAAGTCTAACTTTATAGAAGATGTAACTGAGTGATCTGATATGCAACACAAAGTATAGTCACTGGTTCCAAGTTTGAACAGGTTCTCTAAGTGAAAACACCTCTAACGACTGTTCAATTCTGTACCATAATGCGCACACACGAACGATTTCAACGTGGCAACCACTGAAGAGGTCAATCCCAGAAAAACCGGCAGGACTCCGACCATTTTCAATTCAAAGATGACTTGCATGAACGTGTTCACTTGAATTATTCGAGAAGATGACTTCACCTCTCTGTACAACAATTTTGAAATGCACTAAGAAATGAGGTAGTTTGATGCCAACAAGTTGATGAAATTCACTTGCATTTGTTAGACTGCTCAAGCAGCAAACTGTCTTCTTAAAACAAGTCATCGGTTTTGTGACCCTTGGCCTTGATGAAGGAGAATGTCACTTAGTTTGGATTAAATGTTCAAACTTAGGAACCCTAAGCCCATCACACCACTGACAGATCTAATATCAAACAATTTGCAAGACATTATTCTGTTGATGCAGTTGATTTCAAGTGATAACAGATGTTAAAGGTAGAGTGACACGCATCTAGAAAAGCGCTTGCTCTATTAAAAGGTTGTAGAGTAATACGCTCGATTAAAATCCGTTCAAAATGTGTTTCTGTCTGCTACCGTTTTTGAGATAGGACTATTCAAAGTACGATGAAATTGCAAATATGACGACGTGGGGTGTCGCAAAGTGCAGGTATTTTTTTTGTTTGTTTTACAGGCCTACATATACTAGGCTTCTTAATCACTGGGTTTTCACATTTGTAAGTGGTACCAAGGTGAAAAAAATAAACATGCTTCCCAAACAAAGCCCTCTGCATGAATAAAATTCTCAGTTGTCCTTGAAATAAATGTTAAGAAATCAAAGGATAACATACAACATTTCAAGCCAGTCCATCTCTTGACATCATAAACGTGCATATTTAGCTCATGCTTATTCGTGCTGAAGGTGTGCAGCAGGAATTTAATATCATCAATAACTGATGAAATTTGAGGCCATTTTCAACATTTTTTATGATCAATACAACCAATATTCCAAAATGTCCTTTCCATGTCACACACAACTTTTTGATTTAGTATCCTAACCAATTCAGGTGATCATCATAAGCCATTATTAGTGGGATAGCTAGTGGCTTTCATGTTTAACACATGTTTAAAACCATCAAAGAACAACCATGTGAAAATTTCCTGTCAAAATGACTTTGAAATGCATGACTAACAAATATGAAAAAAGTCTTTATCTCAATTTGCAATAATATTTGAAAAAGGCAACACAAGCAACGAGTTACAAAGACAAGACTTGAACTGATTTCATGTTGAAAGTGACCAAACTCTATGTTTGTGTAATGTATCAGATGTTATACCATCAACTTGGTAGAGCTGTCTAAACATATATACAGTGGTGTAGCCCTATAGAGGGTCACTATAACTTGACAGCAAGGAAGGTAAAATTATCCTTACATACCACAGATTCTAGTACTTCTGGATTCATTCCTAGCAGTACAACATTACCGTCTATGTAATATACGGCATGCTTGATGCTTGTCATGTAAAATTTTATTTTACTTTACCAGCAACGAAGAAATTAGAAACCTTATGGACTCCACAAGAAATATAGAGTTCTTCAAAGTGTTTTTTACTAATAAAAAGTTTAATATCTATGTTTTATAAATAGCAAAGATGACAACATGACTTTCACCTACGTTTAGTCATAGAATCTTGTAAAGTTGTACCAAGATCTACGATCAGGTGATGTTCATGCTATACGCAAACTTCTCCCCTTGGCCTTTCACACACACACACACACACACACACACACACACCTACACACACACACACACACACACACACACACACACACACACACACAAAATAGGTCAAAGATCTTTTACTAACGTCCAAAATATGGTAATCAATTTTTAACTAGGGGGCTTGCCATGTTCTGTGAAGTGTTTTTTTATACCAAAGACAATATGCTTTGAACCAGGATTTTGCCCATAAATAGGTGAGGACCTTATGGTGCCAAAATGTATGTAATCTGCTACAACCTGATGTTTGAATTTCTTCTGTGAATGGTCGATGGAGCTACATTTGCTGGGTCGAATTTCCATTCCAAGTGTTGTTCTCATCATCATCATTGTCATTTCTATTGTTCAGTCTGTGAATATTCCCCTCTTGTCTGGATATAGATTCTCCTCCGTCTGAAGGCGATGTTGGACTTCTTCTCCTGACATAAGAACTGCAGGAAATTGTGGGAAGAAAGAAAGAAAGAGCAGGTTTATTTCATGGACATATCACTGACATTTATATGATGGTTTTTTATGTAAACAAACGGCTACATACCTGAATGGAAAAGGACATTCACAAAGTTTTGACAATGAATCATTACTGTTAAATGTGAGACGAGCATATGGTGAACATGTCAATCATATTTCATCTAAACATATTGTTTACGTTTCAAGATACTGAAATTTTGGAACTCATAAAATATTGATCAGGAAGGTAACCTCTGAGATTGTGATGACATAACCTGGACACTTGCAATAGGAAAGCTTTTCTTCTCTGCATGACTTATTGTCAAGTATTTTTTTTAAATTTTGACACAACCTGTTGTTACTTTAGAGATCACACAACTAAAATGAAGTATTGCACTTTACAGAAAAATTAGCAATTTTTGAATTCCTGATTGAAACAACTTTTAATCCAAAGAGCGACCTTAAGAACCTTGCACTCATACTAACAATACATTACATTACACAATCGCTGCACACCATAGTTGGACATCACTACTATAACATCAATTTGATCTATGCTGACTTTCGAAGTTCATACTGTACAAACACCCAACACATCTAATCAGCATGGCATTCACATTACATTGTTTGATTATCACCTTTATCAGGTTTTGGCAAATTGATACATATCCATCAAAGAAACTTATGGCTATTGGCTAATGCTCTGGACAAAGCTCCTTGCACACAAAACAATACATTAGATAATGCAAACTATAAGTCCTATCCCCAAATACCCTCTTAAATTTGTCTAACTTTTTTTTTTTTTAGAAAAGCCTGCTGTGATCATCGACAACGCTACACTGATGTTCATGTCTAATTTTCATATCAAACTGTTGGATATTGTTTGTATGAGGTAATAATTTGTTTTAAAATGACACACATACTGACAACATAAATTCATGACCGTCAGATACATGACAATCATTTTTCACCCTCAGATGTTCACAAAAAAAAAAATCTGAACATACTTGACTTTAAAACAACAACCTGAAGGAATATTGCAAACAATACAAGAGAAACCTAGAGTCATAACAAATACCATGGAAGACGTCACTGCTTGGGTGTTTGCATAAAGAATGAACGGTCATACACTACCAGACATCTTTGCTCAAAGTTTGCTGTTAAATAATAATCTCAGTAAATGATGAACTATTTAGATATTTGTTCAATTTTTCAAGTTTGATAAGATTCCATCAAATAAAAATTATTGACTTTCAGTTTAAGTATAATGAACAAAGATAAGGAAAATCCATGGAGCTGCATTCTTTCTCAATATTTTCTCCTTAGTTTATGACATTTTTTTGCTTTCATAAAAGGAAATGGTATTGACATTAATTACATTGAGAAAACAACCCTGTAATTTTGATAGGGCTTTCCAATACAAACTTGCCACACAGACACACCAACATGCACACACACACAGCACACTTCACAAACCCACACTGACATATTACAACCTCTCCTACAATCATGAAATTCCGTTGAACCGCATGGTGATCAACTGTGGGTGTCCACTTAATGCCCCTTCTACTAATACAAGTACTACTATTGTAGCAACTGTTGTTATGGCAACTGAGGTGGCGGTACATTAACCAAATGAGCAAAGGAATTGCAAGGTTTAGCCCTGTCTATGAAAGCCAAGAGATGTTCATTCAATTGGTATTAAACATGGCCAACATCCAAGCATTCTGATCTTACCTTTTAGGTCGAGCCCCCATGGTGTTATAGTTCTGTGCTTGAGAAGGCTCTTGCGGGGAAGCCGATGTCCTCTCTTCAGAGGCAGGGTTTTCTATCCTTGTGCCAAAAATAAATGTGTACAGAAGATTCCACAGAAAAACAATAGGAGCAAAGATCATGGCTATCAGTCCTCCTCCACTTGAAACAGCATTTGAAGAACTGGACTTCCCAGAACCCTGTAAAATAAAAATAGAAATCATAGCAGCTCCCAAAAGGTGAATAGTCTCTTCAAATATTGACCAGAAATTAGGGGCACTTGATTAATATTTATGTCTTTCTGAAGTACAACGAGATTGCATGAGGTTACCCTGGTATTATGCAACACCTTATTCATGCATACCTGTGATTAATTCCTGCAATGCGATTGACTGAAAACCATTAGAACCTGGTTTCTAATGGGATTGGAAACTGATTACAGTTTCAGTACAGATAACTGCTACAGTAGTTGTAGAACATTCATTGTAACTTGTATTGTAGATGTCACAGAAATGGTTACCACAGTAACATATAGTAAGGGTTATGAGACTGTCTACACAGTAATTGGTTGTGCACTACACTGACGTTAAGGTACTGGTACGAGAATGTACGTATATATGATACTGGAAAGCCACTACAAAAAGGAATACCAGCAGAGCTTATCTACTTTGAAATAATGTTTATAAGACTTGGGGTACACTACTCACATACACAACCAAATACTGTCACAAACAGACACCTACTTGACTGCATACTGCAGTTTATTAAACAATAGGTCCTTTGCTTCAACATCTTTGCCATCAATTTCATCTATGTTTATTTTAAAGTCAGGGTTATGTTTATGTAAATAATCTGACATTTGGAGTAGAATGAACTTAATTAATTTTTAATGGCAATGTGATGCAGATTGCTGTCTGAAAAGTAACAGTGTCAGAGAACATTCTGTCCAGACATCATACTGACAGTCACTACCCTTTATAAATAATGACTACCTGTTTTCTGTTTTACCTGGGCATGATATTCAATAAATAATCACTGATGAATTTGTCCCACAATATAAAGCTGAACAGAACAACTGTATTCTCTCAAATCAAGAAGGCTTTGACTAACAATTTTACTTATACCCCAGAACAACTAGAGTTCAACCAATCACAGAGGAGATCACAGAAATGGAAGAAAATTCTTGAAAGATTTTCTTTTTCTTCTTTTGTTTTTTAATGTCAAATTTCAATTGAAATTACAAACACTTCACACTTTGCATAATTCAAACCGACAGCATTAGATACCTGCCGTTGTCCTATAGCTCACTTTACAAGTGCATTTAAGATATCTTTGACTGCTACTACTTTGAAATACCTCCCATGCTAACCACTAAAATCCACTTACTGGCAAAACAATTACTGCTGCAGATGGAGCTAACTGCAAGTCAAGGAGTGACCTATCCATGTCAGTGGTACCAAACTGTCGTCGTGGGAAAGCGGTTGACATGCTGAAGTCTTCAAGTGTGCCACCAATTTGCTGCAAAAGCGGGGAAGAGATTAAAAAAAGTGTGATACTACTTCAACAAAATGACTTTGTAGGCATCAAAAATTATGTTCTAAAAATTCATCGTGATAGCATTGGGGAGGAGAGAGTCATACCAGATTGCAAGTTTCCCTCGAAACTAGGAGAAGAAAGCAAACAGAACAGCACTTCTCAACCTCTATGAGGGATGTGAGCTATCAAATAACTTTGAGGGTCTGATGCTACTTGAATTTTGAAATAAGATATTACAATGAGAGACTACAATGAGAAACCTCACTGCATGTTTTAAAGTGAACTTTGAGAGACTGCTTCATATTTCACCTAAGGACTAAGCTTGCATGGTTGCACTCCATAAATATCGACGGCTAATTACACTTAACATGTTACCATTTCACACTAAATGAATCAAGCGTTTTACCCATTTTATTCACAAGATTAAAATACTGCCCTCGGTGCCCTAGGTGAGATGTCATGCACAGAAGACGGGCATTATGAAAACACACATAGCCATGCAGGCACAGCATTCTATGGCAAAGCTAATGATTCCATTAATAATAATTCAAAGTCTTACTTCGGACAGATACTGCCGAGCCTCTCCTAATGTTGCTGACGATGGGAACTGATGGAATATCTTAGTGCCGTCAGGAAGGCGAAACTGGATCCTGGCGCTCTCTCTGTTAGAAGCAAATTTTTACGTCATTACTCTCAGGTGAAAGCATGCATCCTTTATAATGATTCTGAACATGATCATGTGACTAAAATATTGACTCAGGTTCAAACAAATTTTACTTAAGTTCAGATGGTTTTACACTATCTTTGCAATTTACTTTCAAATTGCTGTCTTGGCCACATGTTGTTGTTGTTGTTCATACTCTGACTTTATACCTATTACCGTAGTTGCTGTCTTTGCCATATTTTGTCAGTTTTCAATTTCAATGTATTTAATTCCAGTATAAATACTCAAATATTTATAAAGAGAAGTTAAACAGTAGAAACACAATTAAAACAATACCAAATATTAAGACATAACAAATCAGTAACACAGCATTTAGAAACAAGAGAAATGCAAAAAGACCTGTAACAAGTCATCTAAAATTTCTGAATGAGTAAATATTGGAGCCTTGTAAACAAAAGAATTCTTATACAATCCTGTACTGTGGCAAGATGTTGGGGTTTCTTAGCTATCTGCTTTATTGCACATTTAGACAGGAAAGTATGCAAGGCCTGTTGCAGATCATTATAAATTTTACTAGCCGTTCTTACAAACTCAGTCCTAGCGGATGCATATACAGGTTTTTTTTAAGATACCCATAGTTTCAGTGCATTATTTTCGAAGTATATTTTAAAAACTTGGAAATTCTCTGTCTTTTTGCAAAATGAAATGGTACCAAACTAGCACAGCATACATAAGATGGGGAAGAAATTACAGATTGAAAACCAGAAACAACATATGCAAGACTAGAGACAACATGATATACCTTGCTAATGACATTAAATATATGTTCAAAAAACTCAATTTATCATCAATGAATAGTCCCTAAATATTTGTGTTTAGAAGTACGTTTGACATCAGACCCCTGTATTTCCACATTAGTAGATTTTGACAATAAGAACCCTTCGTGTTTGATGTTGTATTTGAAAAACTTATTTCTTTGTGCTCATTTTCTACCTCATAGATTGGTTACTTCTTGGCCATATGTTGTCAGTCTTCACAACCTGACTTACTTTTTTATTGCTATTGCGTCAAATGCTCGTAGTGTTCATAATCTGACTTACCTATTGGCTGCTGCCTTGGCCATAATTTCTGCCTGTTGTTGTTCTGAGGCAGCCTCACGTCTTGCTGCTTTAACTTTCTCATCTTCTGCTTTCATAGCAGCATACCTGGCTTCCTTTTCAGCTCTGTCCCTAGCAATCTGTTCTCTAACTTTCTGTTTTGCTATCCTGTCCTCCATTTTCTCTTTTCTTCTTTCGGCAGCAACCTCCTTAGCTTCTTGCTCCGCTCTCTGCTGTTGAAATTTCTGTACAGACTGGCCCACCCTTCGCCTCTCAAGTTCCTTTTGTTTTGCCATCTAGGAAAAGACAGCAACCCCAAGAATTGCATGTATCTCCTTCACTGGAAATGCACCAATTTCAAAATAATGCATGTTATGAAATACAGGATTCAAAGGTTGAATTGATCACATTCTACTACGTGGACAATGATACATACTCAGGCCTTTTCATTTAAGGTGAGCTATAGCTGGGCAGCGCCTAAACTTGCCTAAAATGACTTTGAGGCCAGTCATTTACCACTCACCTTGATTGTCAAAAAAAGGTCATCTACAAGAGTCTGACAAGCTTTCTGTTGCACGTAACATCAGTAACTAGAAAGTACAGTACTTGGAAGGTGATGAAATGTTGCATGCAAAAAGTATCTAGTTGACACACTATCAAGCCTATGACATTATCATATGCCAGTGTAGTATATTAATTTCGACATGTGACGTTGAAAAATGGTATTGGGTGTACCAGCTACTGTATGGTCTGTAGAGAAGGTTAAATCTACTTTGGGCTGTGCAATATGTAAGGATGCAAGGGATAATGTTTAGATCCTGTCAGAGCTGGTTTTGGCTGGATCTAAATTGAAATGTGCGCTGGACTAGATTTTTGCAATGGTTGTAATATTAAAATGTACATGGTTTGTAAATTTACAATGTACATGGTTTGAAGGTTTGAGCGTTGTACAAGTTTTTTTTTTTTTTCTTTTTGTTGCTGTTCTCTGTACATGTTCAAACTTTACTATGGGCAGTAATAAGATAATCCAAGTCAATGGACACATTGTAAAAACACTGTAGTGTTGATGATGCAACAAATCAACTCTGTTTATCAACCTATCTTAAGAATATTCAATGATCACTAAGCCACATGCTTCACTAACTTAATTTGCATTGTCAGTTTGCTAGTATCAGAATGTGATATCGATAGGTGAGAGTTCAGTTGGACTTGATGACCCACAGGGCAGATAGGCTGGCCAGCCTGACCGTAAAATTTGATTATTGTTTACTAGAGTGACCACAGAATAGCTCTCCAGCTAAACCCATTCAATTAGAGTGCCGTGTGCAAAAAAGCAACCAAAAACCAGATTTTCCTCCAAAAATTACATTGCAACTCACCTATAAATTAATTCAGTCAAAATGTAATTAGGTGGAAAAGAACACATCTATCCCAAAAAACACACTGAAACATTTCAGACAAATATCTAAAAAAATGAAGAAAAAGAAGGCTTTTGAAAAAAATTGACGACATCAGCCTCATTCTAGTACCTCACACACTTAATGTGTGAGCTAAAAATTATGAAAACAGCTCCCCATAGAAGCTCTTAGGAGAGCTGTTGCGTACTTGCCTTTGATTTTCAAAAGTAAAGGCCTGCATACTACATGTTACATTGACGAGGATAGATTTTGAAATATTTCATTCCAACCACAGGTCACTGAGTGAAAGAAACTCATGATAAAATGTGATACAGCATTGGTTGTTTTTTAATATTCTGCCTTAAACAATGGTTGCCATAGAAACTTTTTCAATGTATGCTTGACTTTTTTTACTTTCCCATGCATTATATCTGTAGAAGCCATACAAATAAGCTCAATTTTTTCTTTGTACATCAAGCTCAAACATACTGACAGATGTTTTACCATTGATAAAGGAGGATATTGAATCCTTGTTAAAGGATGATATTGTACCCTTGATAAAGGGATATTGCACCCTTGATAAAGGGGGATATCGTACCCTTTATAAAGGGGGATGTTGTACCCTTGATAAAGGGAGATATTTCACTGTGAAAAGGGGGTCAAGTCTGATGACTGTTGGTCAAACTCACTTTAAAACGTTTGCAGCAGAAATAAGCTTTTCTACCTTAAATTCCAACAATTTTATTACAAAAAGGGCACAATGAACATGACGAACATTCTGCCATCATGAACATCCTTGCCCAGGTTTACGATAATCGCTCAAATACATTTCCAACTTTCCAATTTCTTTCTGTAAGATTTGTCTTATTTCTAGGGATACCCAAGGAATCTTCATCCACACCTGCTTAGACCTATACCCTTAGGATTGCTTAGATCAAAGCTTTGATGCAAGGTTTGTTGCCAACAGTCACGTCTGAACCACTGTCTCACAAATCAAAACAACTCGTTATCTCTTTGGAATCAAGACAGACTGATTTATAAGAATAAGGCATAGACCTTTTCACATATATGCAGATAATGAAAATGGTCACAAGACTATCTTTTGCTGTAGCATTTTATCAAATTTCCTTTTCTACCCATGTTCAACAAGTTGCACAACATCAAATTATTCCTACTGTGACAGGCACTGGAATGGGTTGAAGCTGAAAATTGATTTTCAAGAAAAACAGCTGGCATTGTTATAGCTATACACAAAACTTTCTGATTGATAATTTACAATGGAGCAGATAACATGGAATATTTACTGACATCTTTGAAGCCCATTGAACCTGTAAGTGGTAAACAAAAGGGGTGATCTTAGTGGAACATAGGCTACTTCAAAGGAAGGAGTTTCTGTTGCATCTCCTTCTCAATTGTACCTCCCTGGTAAAACTAACCTCTCTTTTTTGAGCTTCTTTCTTTGCGTGTACTTCCTCCATTTTCTTCCTTAACCTGGCAGCTCTCTCTTGGACACTTTCTTTCTCCTCAGTTGGAGGGGCTGGAGAAGTTGGTACAACTGGAGATTGTGTCTCTGATCAATTAAATAAACACATCATCCATAAGACCAAATAACAAAACAAATACCAAACCGGTTTCACAGACAAAACCTAATGAATCTATCTGTTTGGTTTGAAAAAAAAAATCCTGTAGGATTTGATAATGTTTTTATAGACACTTGTTTGAAAATTTTCAGAGCCCAGCTAACAAAAACGTCAGTGTAATTCACTTACATTGCATGCCAGTTAAGTTGCAAAACACTTGCCTGGGGACCATTTTAGAAGCTATGGATACATACACGGATGATGTCATGCCTGTCACGGCTGGTCAAGCGTAACTGGCACTAGCTCTTGCCAACTTGCATGGATCCAAAAACTGCTAAAAACTTGCGACGCACAACATACCATTTGACTACAAAATATGCCTGCAAATCATCATGAGAATCTGATTTTGAGCATTGTGGACAGTTGTATTACGATATGCACTACAATCATACAAATTCTGTGGAAGTACAATTCTACTACAGGCCTATTCATAGCACTTACGGACATGCAGAAGAGTACTGTATTTTGCAAGCTCTCAGCACAGATGAAAAAGAAAAAACAATAAATAAAGTATAAAAATAGGGGAAATGATGAGGAAAATGACTGAAAAATGGGGTATATTGTATATGAGGTATTAAAGTAAGGCACATTTTTCAGTTCAAACAATTAGCCAGCACTCAAATTAGGATGTCGACAACCCTGGGCATACATCAACACTGTTTCACCTTGAGTTTGCATACAGTTTTGTTGACTAGTATATTACAATATGAGCACATTAGTACTAGCTTTAGGTCAACAGCGGTAAATAACATTAAGTAATGATGGTAGACTCATTTGAGAACAACCTCAGCACCTGTCATTTATCGAGATGCTTGCCAACTGAGACTGAACTATAAAACTTACAGGTTATCTTACAAAATGCCTGATCCCACTGACAATAATCACGCTGTACAAAGAATAAAAGAGAAAAGACACAGCATCTAACCTGGTGACGACTGTGTTGTGACTGCTGGCTGTGTACTAGTGGTTTGGTTAGTGGATGCACTTTCTTGTCCTTTAGGAATCTAAAACAAAGACAAACAAGCCAGAATAATCACGGAGTGTGTTCTAGGAGAGGTTGATTCACAGATGATGTCACACAGTGCCTATTATATAACTGTATACTGATGGTACCTTAAATGCAACAGTAAGCAGGCTGTCACTCTGTATATAGAGTGTGTTGATACAGCTGATGTTACAGTGAGTACTGGATAGTTCCTGCCTTATGTTGTACTCTATGGGATACCTCACGGATATTACGGTAAATACAGTATACTGCAGAGTACTTCACTGATATTACAGTATGAAGATTATTACAAAGTATAGAGTACCTTAACACAGATGCATGTTACATTAAGTACCTTATGGTGCCTAGCTGGCAGAATGCAATATGAACAATAGTGTGTCATA
Organism: Stichopus chloronotus; assembly: GCA_021234535.1. Lineage (NCBI taxonomy): Eukaryota > Metazoa > Echinodermata > Holothuroidea > Aspidochirotida > Stichopodidae > Stichopus > Stichopus chloronotus. The sequence goes on from CM037835.1 coordinate 10,719,217, forward strand.
ACTTACCTTAGCAGCAGCTGTCATCCTTTCTATGAATACACTAGGCTCAACATGCCCTGCAGTAGCCTCTAGAAGTACTCCACTTTCTCCAGATATGAATGAAACGGAAGGCACAATCAAAACAGGGTCTGAAATATATCTACATGTTAAAGAATCTACAGTTAGAAATATCAGTAATAATAGTTTACTTCAGTTAACAAGAAAGTTGAAGGACTTTGATTCCTTGCCAATATTCATGAAGAACATAGTACAACATGTACATACTGTACCAATTTTGAAATTCGAACACAATATCATTTTAGTGAAAGAAGGCCTTCACTTAGCTTTTTCTACCACTGTGTGTACTAAACAGTTGTGTTTTCACAATCTGACCTCTGGTGACCTCAAATGAAATTTGACCTCTACCAAAATCAATGGGAAACATCTACAGTATTCACTATCACCAAAACACAATCTAAGTATGAAATAAGTCAAGATTACACTTGTTGAGGTACCATGTTTACAAGGCTTTTACAGTTTGACCTTTGCTGATCTCAAATAACCTTTGACCTTCACTCAAAACAACAGGGCTCAACTACAGTATTCACTATTACCAAACCACAAACTAAGTATGAAATTATTCAAGATTATGCTTCTAGAAATACCGTGTTTACAAGGTTTTCACTTTGACCTCTGATGACATAAAATGACCTTTGACCTTCACCAAAAACAATAGCGATCATCTACTCACTATGACCTACCCACATACTAAGTATTACATTTGTCGTGATACCCTTCTTGAGATATTGTGTTTACAAGGTTTTCACATTTTGACTTCTGATCTGACCTCAAACAACCTTTGACCTCTACCAAAAATAGGGATCATCTACTTAACATGGCCAATCCACACACAAAGTACATTACAACATTAGTCACATTGACATTTCTTGAGATATTGTGTTTACAATGGTTTCACAATTTGACTTCTGGTGACCTCAAATGACCTTTGACCACCACCAAAAACAATAGGGATCATCTACTCAATATGATCAACCCACACACTCAAGTATGAGATAAGTCAAGGTTACGCTGCTTGAGATATCGTATTTACAAGCAAGGCGTCACATACACACACATACCACTTAGGGCGCCGAACGGGGACATGAACTTTTCGTCACATACAGTAATCGAGGATATCCCCACTTTGCAGACGATGTCCCCAGTTGGTGGTATTTACAGTAGTCTTGCATGTATCCTCGATTCACGCCAGAGACAGCATTGTGTGAATATTTTTTTTACGCACATACACCCCTGTACACAGGTATAGAGCCCTAAAATAGGTAATTAGGGAACAAATTAGATTGACCTATAAAGTTGAGGGCACATATCTGATACGCCAATCTGCATCATGTTAAAATATCTAGAAATATCCAGAGTAGCACTGACATTAGTGCCCATCACCAATCTCAGACAACTACAATAGGCCTAAACTTAGAGCTCACAAAGGATAAAGATGAAAAAAACGTTGGAACCAATTGGAAATGAAATTGCTATTCTGATATACATCCCCAACTCCATGAAAAGTACATTTGATGCAAAACACTATCCTTGGTACCCATTAACACTGAATCCCAGGGTTTGTGATCACCTGCTGGAAGTCTGAGATCCTGATTCCTTGAACCATAGAATGTTGACATTACATTAATAGCAGCCATAAGGAGATCTCCTGCTCCTGAGATCATACAATATGAAGTTTTAGAGTGATGTTGCTCATAATCGCTTTATTTACAGCTTTATTTACGCTTTATTTACAGATTACAGTCCACAATCAATAATGCAGAGCAGCAATGTGCACATCCTTCTTTCTCACTGCAGAAATAATTTCAAAGAAATCTGCTTCAAAACTATGTATTCACTCTTCCCATGGTTGAGAAATACACAGCACGTACTTGCATTAGTCAAAAACCTGTTCTCGAGCTCATGTACTCATGGCTAGTCTTCCAGTATATTAAAAACATTAGCAAGATGGTAGAAAATATGCTGTCCTAAAAAAAATGCTGCACAAGTTTTGCCAGCCTCTTAAGTAAGCCTGTATGCAGTGATGTAGAATTAATGTTGGTCAGCTACAGTACTTTTTCCCCCTAAGCTCCATGATAAATGAGTTGCAACTTATTCTGTAATTATGAGCTTGGTATGTACAATACACTGAATCCTCGGTTCACCTCAAATCTGTGGTGTATTTACACCACAGACAAATCTCCCAGAAATCCAAATTTGAGCTGAGGATCCAGTGAAAACAAAGTCTACACAAACCATGCTATCAGCACAATTCATGCTTGATTTAGGCTTGTAGAAAAGGATACAACACTGAGAGAACATCTTGCATTCTGAGCTGTAAAACAAACAAGAGAGAGCTGATGTAACTTTAAATGCCATGTCAACTTTAAAACCAGAATGAGTTCCAACCATAACACTGCTGTCAACAGCATAACTTATCACAAATTAATGCAATAAAAGCATAACATATTTATCATTAGCATAGTTCTGTGAAAATGTGTTTGAGAACTTTACAAAATGCCACAGCATAGCTGCATTTAAAATTCTCCCTATATACTACAGATGCAGTAGAATTTCTGGTATGAGAGATTTGTTCGGATATTTAAAGCTGGAATATGAGTTGTACTGGTAATACTTCATGGAAGAGAAAGTAGAGGAAAAGATCACATCACAAAACCTGAATGAGAACTATGCACTCATATTCCAAATTGTTGAATATGAAAATTGTCTCGACATTTTCGTTGTTCCTGCAAAATTCAGACTCACCATAACAGTAGCAATTACTTACCGTTACTTGAAATCAAACAGACCAATTGGAAATGGATATGAATATTAATCTATATGCAAGTCTAGGGCATAAACATATTTTGTAGTGGCTATAACATATTCTGTGGAATTTGACTTCACTGATAAACTTTCAACTCATATTCCAGCTTTAGTTATCTTTATCGGGGCCAACAAATGACAAGGCTGTGTAATTGTTTTGAAAAGAAAAGAGTGATTTTCGATGTCCCACACCCTGAAAATTGCTTTACTGAGAGAACAGTATAGTGCAGCACAGTAGGAGTAACCCTAGTGTCACAGATACTGTACATCTACAGTGCGATCCCAGATTCTGAGTAGTGTTGCAAATGTTCAGTTACAACTGCACAAGTGGTTGGAAGTTAAACCAGAATGAAGAAATGAATTGTGGTTTTGATGATTTCATTATGGAAAATTTGGTTTCATGAATCTGACGTTTTAGATACTGTGAATTAGTGTAATATGCTTGGCTATTGTAATATTACAATAATTTATCAGATCACCAATTGAGATAATGACATCTGCTGACCTACATTGGTGGCTGATACTGTAGGTGTTCATCTGAAAATGGACAACAGCAAACTACAGAGATTGAGCATCCCTTCACACCAAATATCAAATCTGAGCAAGCTTCACTTGTTTACAGGGTCGTCATTGACTTGATGCCTGTTGAACTCAAATGACCTTTGACCCTCATAAAAAACAATGGGCTATTTGCACATAATAAGGTACCTCTACATACCAAAAATGAGATCTATACACACTTCACTTCTTGAGATACTGTGTTTACAAGGTTTCATTGTGACCCTTGTTGACCCAAGTAACCTTTAACCTCCACCAAAAACGATAGGCCAATTGCATTCAATAAAGGACACCCACTTACCAAGTATGACATAGGTTTGTGTTTCCCCTCTTGAAAAATTGAGATTACATGGTTTTCACTTGCTGACCCCAAATGACCTGTGACCTCCACCAAAAATGATAGACTTCTTGCACAAAGTAAGACACACCCACATACAAGTTTCCTGTCTTCAGATAGCTTGTTTACAAGGTTTTCACCATTTGATCCTACTGACTCCCAAATGACCTTTGACCTGCACTAAAGATGATAAGCTTCTTGTACTAAATGATGTACACCCACTCACTAAAGTGAGATCTGTACAAGTTTCCAAACATGAGATATCTTGTGTACAAGGTTATCACTATTTTACCCGTGTTGAACTCAAATGATCTTTGACTTCCACCAAAAGCAATATGGCTTCTAGTCCTCAATAACGTACACCCATATGCAAACTATGAAATCTGTACAAGGTAGATTGTGTTAGCAAGGTTTTCACTATGACCCCTGTTGACCTCAAATGACCCTTGGAGTTCCACCAAAAACAATGGCCTTGTTGCACTTAATCAGTTACACCCAAATATCAAATGTGAGAAGTTTCCCATTTTTAGATATTGTGTTTACAAAGTTTTCACTATTAACAGGAGGCTTCTAGTCCTTATTAAGTTACACCTACAGTACATCCCACATACAAAATCTGTACAAGTTTCCCTTCTTGAGACATTGTGTTTACAAGATTCTCACTATTTGACCCATTGACTGCCACAATCTTTATAATGCAAAAGCAAAGACATTTACTGCATACTGCTTATCTATATACTGTACTTGTGCGAAAGCAAGATTTTCTAAAGAAAATACAACAGGCTTCAGAACTGTTATAGCTCAACAATAAGGAGAGTACGATGATACAAACATATAAACAGAAAAGATAAAATATGATGACTTTACCTGTCTTTGGAAAAACGCATGGCTACCAATCCTAGTTTCTTACAAGCTTCTGTTACTTCTGCAGAATCCCAGGTTTGGTCCATCTTTCTGGAATCATCTGAGTCATCTATCAAAAAGGGAATGTTGACTTGAATGAATCAAGATCTTCTCCTATTTACAATTTTACATGCAAACAAAGCGTGGCTTAAGCGAACAACTGTCTAACTAAATTGCCTGTCGACTGGAACGTATAGAAAATGTTCCAGACATCAATATCTATGTAAAATCAATAAGACAGCAATACATCTTAAGGATTTTATTTGAACTAAATGATAGAGATCACTGAGAACTGGACAATGAGTTTTGATGTACCACAACAGCCTTATCAGGCATCACTGAAAACAGTGAGTGACTTAAGTACTCAGACAGCATTTGCTAACTTTCATTATGTCAACCTATCGTTCCCATTAGGAATAGCCATATATGCTTAATTATTAACAAGTAACTACAGTAACTAAATAGCCACCTGTTTGTAACTTGTTTGCCTAATAAATGGCAACAAAGCTTAATGTAGCGTGTACACACACACGATAACAGAGCGACCACAAACTGTCACAGACAATTTTGCACACTGAAATCAATCAAAACCTCACCATTACCATTACCCTTTCGCTCACAAGGCTTCCAAATGCAGCTCAGATACACCGGATAAACACGAAAAATCATACATCATGCACAATTTGTCCATTTGAACGGATTTAACGTGCACTAAACAAGCTAACATGTGACCCAAGTTGCAGTGACGCTAACGTTGGAATATGGTTAATTAAGTGATTTCCAACATACTAATGTGGTAGAAAAGCAATATATTCTAACTTAAATATTTTCAATTTGCTTAGCAGTATCTATGTAGCAGTAACTCTTACTTTGGCGGAATTTTGAAAGGTTTGAAGTTATGTAAGTACACAGTAAGTCGTATTTTTCATAATCATTTTTAAAAATAAACATTTCCATTCACATGGATTAAGAATCTTTATTTCATCACCTTTCAAATGATATAAAATTTAGCCACCCAGCTCACCCCGAAACTAGTGATTAATTAGCCTAGTTTCATAAGCTTTATATGTGACAAGTCTGTAGGCACCGATACTACTAGTTTAGCTTTCACCTCTCACCACCACGAAAGCTGGCGCATGTTTCTTTTTCAAGATTTTGTAACATTGGAGAAACCAAAATCCTACAAACGGAACAAGGTTGTTTAATCTTTCAAAAATACTATGGTATTGAACTATTTACTGAAACCCACCCAGCTCATTCCGAAAATGTGATGTTTCTTCGGGAGATCTGAGAACGATTTGTTAAAATATAACACACATGTTTCAGACGGAGAGGGAGGTGTGTCAGTAACATAGACTGTGATTGGCTGAGCATTATGAATGGCACATGCGAACAGCTGTTCAGCATCGTAGTAGATAGCTAACTATGTACAATCTTGTTGCGTGCTGTTCAGTGCTAATTTGTAATGGACAGTAAATGTTGCCTGAACGGTTGAATGATATTACGAAAAAATCATACCTCAGCCAACTGGTCACTGATTTAAGTGCTTTTTTTTGTTTGCTAGTTTTACACCCCATTTCATCGTTTTGTACATTTGAATAGGAAGTATCTTTCTACTTTTTTCTTGTGGTCACACTACTTAATGTACTTGTCATACAATAAGTTGGTTGATCTGTGTAAGTCCACTGCCTGATATGTTAGGAACTACTGATGAAACCAATTACAAAATTTACAGTACCGACGTGACAAAGTTAAAAGTGTTAGTGAGAGCCTACAACTTAGTTCTGTTACTACTGTAGGGTATTATTAAGCGCACAAACTGTGACATAGCCTACTAAGTACATCTGTGATAACAATCCTTAAGTTAGACTTGAATTTGAAAGTTGAGGATCAGGAAGCCCCATATGGGCTCATCAAGGACCCTATACCATGTTGATCGTGAATGAACACCGGCAAGATTCATCTACTCTTTTTGATTAGACTAGTGTCCAGAGGATATCGAGGCAGCGTGAAACCAGACAATCGCCAATGCAAACCAAAAGCTGCTCCCGGGACTTTCATTTCCCATAGGCTGGGAGGGGTGGAAAGCCTGCATCTGCCCAGCTCCCCAGCCCACCTAAATCGGAAAACAGGAACCCAAATAACCCCCTCAGCACCACTGTAAACAGTTTTACTGAACAAGTCAAATTTGAATCCCCAGAAATTTTCCAAGTGGTTCCACCAGGATTTGATCCAGGGACCCTTTGATTGCAAGACGGACACTCTAACCACCTACTCTAACCGGACACTCTAACCAGTAACCACCAAGCTAACTCTCCATCTTTGACCTATGGCTTGACCTATGCCTAAGCCAGGTAAGCAAAATAGCGTTACAAGACAGTACTAGACTAGCTAGCCTAGAGCCAAATGTTTAACAAATACCCCAGTCGTGATATACTAACGACACTTTGAAATGAAGTTAGCGGAAAATATTAAAGATGATGCCAAATCTTTTTTTGCATATACTTGATCCAAATTGAAAACTAAAGACAAAGTTGGCCCACTTTTGGACTCAAATGGTATCACAATTGCTACTACTGCTAATGTTCTGAATGAACATTTTGCTTCTGTTTTTACGAGTGAGTCAGGGGATTCCCTGCCTAAACCTAGGCAAGTTTTTGAGACAGGTCAGAATGAGGAATTATGGAAAATAGTTTTTGAGCAGGAAGTTATTTGTAATAAGTTAGAAAATCTTATGTCTGACAAAGCACCAGGTGTCGACTCAATTTATCCAAGAATTTTAAAGGAGACAGCTAAGGAGCTGACTTTGCCTTTGTTTAAGATTTTTAAGAGCAGCATGGAGAATTCTTCTGTACCTGAGGATTGGAGAAATGCCAATGGTGTACCTATTTTTAAGAAGGGAGCGAAAAGCAATCCTGGCAATTACAGGCCTGTAAGTCTTACTTCTCAGGTGTGCAAAGTAATGGAATCCGTTATTAGGGATGAACTGGTTAATCACCTCAGTGTCCATAAGCTAATTGGTTCTTCCCAGCATGGCTTCATGAGTGGCAAATCTTGCTTATCAAACTTGCTCGTTTTTGTGGATGAAGTAACCAAATATGTTGATCAGGGGCTTGCTGTAGATGTTGTATATTTAGACTTCCAAAAGGCTTTTGACAAAGTTCCTCATCTTCGTCTGATTGCCAAACTTCAAGCACATGGTGTTTCTGGACTTGTGAGTAATTGGATTAAAGCTTGGTTGTCTGGTAGAAACCAGAGGGTGCAACTTGGTGGTGCCTTTTCTGATTGGTCAACCGTTTGTAGTGGTGTACCTCAAGGGTCAGTGTTAGGACCAGTTCTGTTTACTGTCTTCATTAATGACATTGATGATGACGTTGCAGGAAGTATTATTAAGTTTGCTGACGATACTAAATTGTTTTCTAAGGTCCATTGTGAAGGTGATGTTGCTTGTTTGCAGAAAGATTTGGATATAGTGTATAAATGGTCAGAGGACTGGCAAATGTTATTCAACGTTGATAAATGTAAAGTGCTTCACATTGGCGGGAGTAATCCCAATTCTTCATATCTTATGGGAGGAAAGCTGTTACAGACCATCGATGAAGGGAAGGATCTAGGTGTTATTGTTCATAAATCTTTGAAACCAAGTAAACATGTTGCAGAGATAGTTAAGAAAGCCAATAAGACACTTGGTATCTTGAGCAGAACTTTGATTTTCAAAGAAAGGGAAATCCTCTTGCCACTCTATAAATCGTTAGTCCGCCCCATCTTGGAATACTGTAGTCCGGTATGGAATCCTCAGTTGAGGAAAGATGTTAATTTAATCGAAAAGGTTCAGAGGAGGTTTTCACGTATGATTCCAGATGTGTGTCATTTTTCTTACGAGTGTAGGCTTGAAGATCTCGGGCTTATGTTATTAGAGATGAGATTGAGAAGGTTTATGGCAGATCTTATTGAGGTTTACCGGATTATTAGAGGCTTCGAGGATATAGATTCTAAAACTTTTTTTGAAAGGAGGCATGGATTTACCAGAGGTCACAGCCACATGATTTATAAGGGTTCCTGCAGACTGAACACCAGAAAGAACTTTTTTACTCAAAGAGTTATTAACACCTGGAACCAGCTACCACCTGAAGCTGTGGAATGTAAATCAATTAATTCATTCAAGTCCTTCCTTACCAAAGACCGCTTAAGAAGACTAATGGGGGATTATATGAGTCTTGACTCCGTTCCCCGTCAGCCACCTGATTAGTCAGGTGGCACACAAGTGAATACAGGTGAATACTAACGACGTAACGTTAGGCTAACTTGAAAGGCTAGCCTAGCCTAAACCCTACCTCTAATGTACACTACGTAGAGAGTGTTTCGCTTCTTTGCTTCGGCTATGCCAACAGAGACGTCTCCTTCAAACCACTCCATCCTCCTGACACAGATGAGTAAAATAGTAATTCTTATTTGAGAGCCACGATTTATCTTTTGTTTAAAATGCCGTTAGCGCACGATCGAGTGGAACTGGAAATAAGAGGTTTCGACGCCGGTTAACCCGTGAAAAAAATCTAGGCCTCAGTACGTAAATTAGCAGTGCACACGGTACACGTAGACTTAGGCACAGATACGTCAGCCGGACTGGTACGTGCATGCGTACATAGTACGTGGATAAGTGATTCCGCGATATAAACAGTCGCAGCTTGTCCAAGTCATTCAACTCAGTTACGGTGAGCAGCAAGGAGAGCTCACAAATGCATTGTGGTTTCAATGATTTCAGTATGTGTTTTGGTTTCAGTGGTTATTGTAAAAGGCTTTGCAATCATGGATTCGTGAGTATGCGTGTGTATGTATGTATGTATGTATGTATGTATGTATGTATGTATGTATGTATGTATGTATGTATGTATGTATGTATGTATGTATGTATGTATGTATGTATGTATGTATGTATGTATGTATGTATGTATGTATGTATGTATGTATGTATGTATGTATGTATGTATGTATGTATGTATGTATGTATATGTGACGCCTGCCTTGAAGACACGATATCTCAAACAGGACATAACAGTGAATGTCGCCTGAACAGTTGAATGAATATTACAAAAAATCATACCTCAGCGGCGTCCGGTCACCGATTTAAGTGGTTTGTATGTATGTGACTTTAGATCGAGCGTCGCTTCGTTTTACTCATGTGCTGTGTGAAAGCTGCGAGCGTTTGACAACGGTTTCAATAGGGTATTAAAAAAAAAGAAACGCTTGCGCGGTGTGAAAGCACCTCCACACAACTGAATATGACTTTGTGTATGGCCGAGGTAAAAAACCCGAAAACCTCGGCAAACGTAGAAAATGTAGTAAAGTTTCTGACTTAAAAATGAACACATGCAAGTCTTTCGAAAATTTCCGCGTTTTTGACCGTCCTCTAGAGGAAACCCGAAAACCGTGACAAACTGACTTGGAAGAAGTCTGAATACCTTCACCCTTTCCAAAAAATTTCTGCATCATGTCTCAAACTTCGTTATGTAGGAGGGTCGAAAAACCAAAGGAAAATTTCTCTCCGCCAAAAAGGAAAATTTTCGGTATGGTTGAATTAATCTATTCTGTTCTTCTTTTTTTATTACGAATCTGACATACCGGTATTTCATAAGGCGAGGTTGTGTAAAGCCGCCTGTTTTGGCAATATTACCTTAATTCATCATGCCAAAAATAAAGATGTCACAACCACTATACACACTATGACACTTGCGGACCTTAGATAATGATTGATGAGTATCTCATGACTCAACATTCACATCTATCGTATACTTAATAAGAGATATGTTCAAGCCTTCGTTTCTTGAGATACCATCTGAGACTGTCTTTCACGAATTGGCCCTTGTTGATCATAACGGTTTCCATCAACTACAATAACACCAGGCAAGCTGATCCCCTGCACTCACTTGAAGGAAATGTCAAAACAACTTAGCCAGAAATAGTCTACATTGCCACGCAATTTCACTCTGGAATCCAACTACGTCAAAGGACAGGCCTTCTTTATAGTTTCTCTTAGGAAAAAAGTTACTTCATTAGCATACACCAAATGGTATATCGATTCGTTAAAGTCCATTTTACTGTTTTATGGCTCATCATCTGCATTTTCTCTTTTGGTGGGCGGTGGTATGGGTGTGAGATAACGGAGAGAGGGGAGATATGCTTTTGTCCGTTTTTTGTCTGTTTTTTTTTATTTTCTTTCCCATGAAGTAACCTTCTAGTTCTATGAGGAAAACATCGATTTCCCTATCAATCTCTTTATGAAACCAGAACGTACAAATGCATCGTGGTTTCGATGAATTCATTGCGAGAATTTGATCATGAATCTGACATTCTGCTCCAGGCAAGGAAGTGTAATATGCTTGGTTATTGTAATATTCTAGTAATGAATCATTTCACCAATTGAGATGTTCAGTGATATCTGCTGACCCAAGGTGACGACTGATACTGTAGGTATCCATTGGAACAAGTGCAACTGAATACTACAGAGGTATCCAAGTGTTTCTCTACATACGACATTCTACTTGACCTCTGTTAAACTCAAATGATCTTTGGCCGCCATCAAAAACAATACGTTATTTGCACTCAATAAGGAACATCTACATACAAAGAACGAGATCTGTATAGGCTTCCATTCTTGAGATCTTGTTTACAAAATTTTCGTTCATTGACCCTTGTTGACGCAAATGACCTTTGACCTCTACCAAAATCAATGGGGTTCTTGTACTCAATAAGATCGGCCTTCACCAAACACAATACGCTCCTTGTACTCAACAATTCTCAGGGTTATATGAGATTTGGTCATCGTCTTGAGATATCTTGTTTACAACGCTTTCCCTTTTAAGCCATACTAACCCTCAAATGACTTTTGACATCGACCAAAATCATCAGGATTCTTGTACTCAATATGGTTCACATGCACACCAAGTATGAGAACTGTACAAATTTTCCCTCCTGAGACTATTGTTTACAAAGTTTACACTATTTGAACACTACTGATCTCCAAATAACCTTTGACCTACACCAAAAGCAATAGGCTTTTTGCACCCAAGAAGGCTCACCAACATACTAAATACGACATCTGTAAAATCTTTCCGACTTGAGATATCTGGTTTACAATGTTTTCAAAATTTGACCTAATTGACAAAACTTGACCAAATAACCTTTGATCTCCAGCAAAAGAATAGGTTTCTGACCCTAATTAGGTTAACCCACGTACCAACGAGAGATCTGTACAACTTTCCCGACTTGAGATACTGTGCTTACAATGTTTTCACTATTTGATCCCTGTTGACCCCAAATGACCTTTGACCTCCACCAAAAACGATATACTTCTTGTACTCAGTATGATACACCTACTTACCAAATATGAGATATGTGTAAGTTCCCTTCTTTAAATATCATGTTTACAATGTTTTCACTATTTGATTTCTCAAAATCGACTTTCGTAGGTTCAGCAAGTACGCTCCTTAAAATGGTGCCGTTAGTATTTTCTTGGATTAAAAAGCGGCCTCCTTAACGTTGTTGGAAGTTTTCCTTTGTAAAATACAGGCTGAATTCAAGTTAAATTAGTTGGAGAAAGAATTTCACTGCAATCGTTCAGGTTTCGTTTTTGGTTTTTTTTTATTTTTTTTATTTTCCTTTCACTAGCAATATATGTATGAGAGTTTTCAAACAGTGTGGTACACCTATACCAAGTATACCTATATATGAGATCTGTGCAAGATTCCGTGTGACTGGATTGATATATTGCGTTGACAAGATTTTCAAAATTTTATCCATGAGAGGAACCGCGGATGAGGTGGATCTATATGACTGTATGAAGCTCATTCGAAAGTTGGTTGTCAATGACAATAACAGTGACCAAGGACGGCGACAGGGCCCTGGAGGTGAAGGGAGGGGATGAAATGAGTTACTGTACATCCAGGCACCTTGGGGTGGCCTCGTGGGAAACGTCGGTGACCAAACAGTGAAAAAAAATGTGTCAGGGAGCGGCAAGAAGAAAAATCCCCCAATTGTGCATTTTCAAGAAAGGGAGATCATTGTGAAAGAAACATGCATGAAACACAGGAATGGAAAGGGGATCCATTGCATACTGGGTCAGGAGAAGGTCTAACTAATGAAAAAGAGAGAAAAATACTGAAATTTTCTTGCATTAGAATTTTATTAAAAATTGTGTGAATCTGTTCTGTGAATCATTTACATCTTTAGAGTTCTGCAGCGTGCACATGCCTTGTAAGTGGTATCCTTCCACGCAGGTGTTGGTAAGTAAAGTTTGTTAACGGCGTTATGCAGTTAGAGTTGGTGCATAAGTATTATACAAGTCCGTTGGTCGGACTACGTTGTTTAAAGTGGACCTAAAGTCAAAAATTTCAAAAATATATTTTATAAAGCTTGAAAAAAGCATCAAAATGTTCCAACTCCCATCTTCACAGGGCATTCCTGAGCTGAGATATATAATGTTGAAGTCAATTCACTAAATTCGAAATGGTAGATTGCGCAATAATTTGTGATGTCATTCTTGTACTACTCAAATTGCCATCTTTGTTTTACTTAGTTTCTTCGAACGCCATCACACATTGTTCCAAAATGCGATCATTGTTTTATGGTTATAGGGTGACTGGGCTATAATAGCCCTCTCCTTACAACATGCTAACAAAGAAACAGTAATTGTGTCAAGGTCAAACAAACATTTTAATTTCAAAAGGAAACAAAAGCAGGTAATGTGAGTTGTACAAGAAGGCCATCACAGGCTATTACGCAATCAATGATTCCAAATTTAGTGAATAAATTTCAACATTTTATATCTCAGCTTAGGAGTGTCCAATAAAGATGGGAGTTGGAACATTTTGATGCATTTTTCATGTTTTGTAACATATATTTTTGACAATTTTGACTTTAGGTCCACTTTAAAGAAAAACAAAAAACTTGCACGTTTTATTTTCTTTGACCGTCAAAAGACGGACCATCAAAGTTCTTGAAGGATCAAAGAAAACTTTACCTAAGTAGACTTTAGATTCATTTTAGACCAGTATTGCGTTGCACAACCCCATATTTTATTGACAAAACTTTGAAAGATTTGATTGTTTAATGCATTTGCTATGATTGAAAAGCAGCTAAAAAAAGTAGAGTAAACAATAGTGACACTTTCTTGACAAGTTCAGATATGAAATTAAAGGTGGATAGGTAGTTGTGATAAACATCTTACACAACTGTTTGCATTTTTGTCTTCCAAATAAGGTAAAAGGATAACTCATTAAGAGATTTGTGGCAAAATAAATATTAATGTGCCACTGGGAAATCCAGTCAGAAAATTGCCCCAGTATACTGAGAAGAGTTTTTTTAAATTTTCACATGTTGACGTCCCATAGATAATGTTCATGAGTATGTTCTTTGTTGCCAAAGGTCATCAATGTTTACCTTACCGGTTTACATTAACACTTAACTGCCATTTTTTCCCGCAAATACTTAGAAATACGTATTACCTGTTGTCGAGCCGTTAAATGGAATGTAATTAAATGCATGTGCTATGAAGTTCTTCACATCGACAGAGCTGATATAGCCCTTGGTATTCTCGTTTGAAGTCTCTAATTTTTCTTAAAGTAGAATTACCTTGAGAATGTTTGGCTCACACACCATGCAAATAAATAAGCTTCGATATGTGTTCTTATCATCTCATATTTTTTTCGGCATTTTAAATGCTATTGTTTCACATCATGGTTGCACAGTTGAAAAAGTTTCACCCCATATTGCTCTCTCTGCACGTTTGCTTGAGTGCAGAGATGCTTGTGGCTTACATCCACAGAAGCTGGGACAAGTCCCCTCCTTACAACTACTTTATCACTTCCAGTGCCTTGCATCTGGTTTCATATGATCATAGGAGACTGACGGCAATCTCAGCTGTTACTCTGCAACATGTAAACATATTGATCCACGTTGCAATATTTACTGGATATAGTTATAACAATTTTTATAGTCAATAAATTCATAATAGCAGTTTATTTCGTCTATCCTCTCCTTGAGGAGGTCTACAGCCTTCTAGGGTCCATGTGATTGTCCCATGTGGATGTGTATATTATTTGTCATGGACTCAAGGCAGCTGGAGGGACCTCGCGGTCCAGTTTCAGATCGAGTGGTGGTTCATACTCTCCATCTGTGATTATTCGTTTATATTTCATTAGAATAGCGATCTGCTTTAGGTAATCCATTATTTGCCTCTCTGTCAAGAGAAAAGAAAATATGCACCAGAGTATGATAAACAGAAAGGATGTATACTAAATCGAACACTACAGACTACACAAGAAAGTGTAAATCTGAAATATTGTCTCAAGTGTTCCTTCCTATATCAGAGCTGGCTATGACTGTATAGTGATAGAAATAGACTGAGAACTATGGCGGGAACTTAAATTTCTACGAACAAACTTGGTGTTTAGAACTGCAAAACCGTGAGAGAGAAATAACGCTATGCTAATATTAGTGTAAATTATATGAACTTGTGTCTCAAACACCCAAACTACACTGCATTGATGTTTAAATTCCCACGTGTATGGGACAGAACACTTTATCTGATGTAAGACGTTGAAGTCCTTTGTTAGCGAGCAAATGTTTTCAAGAATTTTCAAGCTAACAGAAGATTTGAAACTAAGGTGCTAACTCTAAATCTGTGGACAAGGGAAGTAGATATTTCATCAAAATTATTAATAGTTTTTTTTTTCTGATTCTTGGTAATATCTCAATAGCATGTTTGGTTAGAGAGTTGCAATTTTTTTTTAAGGGTGATACATTGAGTATCCGGGAACTTGTGATGTCCCCCATACACGACTACATCAATATCATTTGTATTTCTTAAGATCTGGACTGATTATTACAATATTTTGAGAGATGAAAACTTAATTTTCACTATATTTTAAGGTCAATATATCCAATCTGCATTTTCAAAGGGTCAAATTTCAAGGTTACATAAGGGTTTCAATTTCCACGAAAAACCAAGACGGCTAGCAATTTGCCACTGTTTCATGGTATTTTAGTAGCCTGAAAGTTAACTGGAAATCTTTCTTGATCAAAAAAGTCTATCTTCGAATAGCAATATTTTGAATTAGGAGCAAGATATTAGCATGGCGTTTCAAATGTATGTAGCTGATCATTATTGTCTTTCTGAAATCTAGGAACAACTTCAATTGTCGGTAAAATATGCCACTAATTACTGTAAAGAATAATACACAACTGTCACAGTCGTGACCTCTCCAAGAACGTCAGGGCCAAATTCTAAATTGTAAATCACTTTGTATGTTTAGCCTTTTCAATGAGAACATTGCTACGTAAAAGCGAGTCAAGTGCGCTCTAACTAGTGCTTTGATTAATACAGTTTTTCGGAAACAGAGAAAACCGTCAACTTAGAAAAACTTTTTTGTCTAGTGCATACTTCCAAAGTTTTAGTTTTCTTTTCTGTTTTTTTTTGTTTTGTTTTTTGGGGTTTTTTTTTTCTTGTTTTTATTTTTTGTAAGAGCCTCGATCACTGGCGAGTCTCTGTTCATGATCCGCTTGGCGTTGTACATTGATTGATCTTCAGTACTAGTTTACTTACGATCTTCTTCTATGTTTGATAATTTCTCCTTCATGGATTTCATCATATCAGTTTCGTTTCCAGTGTTCTCTGAAAAATTCAAATATAAAGACACAGGTGTTTTAAATATGTTATGAGTTAAATAACTTGAGAGTGGAGGGTGGATTCATTGCCGGTTAAATTTCACCTACACCCTTTAACAAGATCACGTGATCATTAATTATGATAGTTGAAGATAAAAGTGCTGAACAGTTCACTTCTCTCAGAACAATTAAAGCAGTATAGAGTACTTTGGTATCAATCTAATGCGTGTTCCACTGCATGGCTTTTCTGACAGTACATCTCCACTATGAACAGTTTTACCTAGGGTGCCACCTGAAATACCCAGGACGTTTGTCATATTACCTCGTGCTTCAAGTTTTCTTGGGCTCACAGTGAAGCATCAAATCACGAATTTTAGGAACCAATACCAATTATGATAAACACTCAGTCACGTGAAACCCGAGTAAAAGTCACTTCCGTCATAATGAAACTACCTGGAAAACTGAAGAAGTGGAACATGTAGGGTACTGCACGATATAATATGCCAGAATACCGTCGCAAAACTCTGTAAAGACGTAATACATATATAGCCTACGCCGTTTTACAGTGATTGTCTATGGGACTGAATGTGAATGGGACACAATTGCTAGATCTATTTCTAAGACGTTCAAACGTTTCATTAATGCAGAACAACTGATTTCTTTCAGATTTTGTGAAATTGGTTCATTTTTCAAGATTAAGGATAAAATTCCTGACCTCAAAAATAGTGGTTGTATATCATATTCCTTGCAGTGACAAAACTTTTGGGGATCATTACATTGGAGAATTCAAACTCAGGCTTTGTGACAGATTTGAAAAGCACCTAAATGTTGACTATTTCAAAGAATTCAGTTCCATACACGATCACTGTAAAACGGTGTTTCATAAACTTCTTAGCCCATCTGATATTAAAGTTCTCCGTGTAAAGAATTACTGGTACAAACGTAAGACTCATGGAGTCTCTTTTCATCATGGATTAACAACCAACCATTAATAGAAATGTCCAGAGTTTTAATCTTCAACTATTCTAATCTGGTATTACTTATTGCTAACTTCTTTTAATGCATTGACTTGTACTTTCACTGGTATATTGCTTTTTCCACCTTGACTATGTAACGTGTATTCTTACGAAATATTGGCGTAATATATCATATTCATTATAATTGTGTTTGGTCACAGTATGTCACTTATAATTATTACCCGAATTGGGATCCGTCGTATGAATCTTCTCTGTCATATCGCTTTTTAACCGAAACTCTGTCTTAGCCTAGAAGAGAAATGAACGAAACGACGCTATAAAGATACGCGCAGTGCATGGTCACGATAGTATATAATTAAACACGGATCCACATCATAGAGCCGGGATATAATGCCGTGCTTGAGTGGGATGGTGTCATAACATTTTAGAATTTGTAATCCAAATGGTGTTTTACGTTTTACGTATACCCCTTGAATTACTGCTGTGTGGTTGAGTATTTTTTTCTCTCTTTTTGTTGCTCCACCAGTCTCTGATACCTACAAACGTATCACCTCAGTGATAATTTAGTGAGCTGCTTTCACCAACTACAGACAGGGAATGTTAATTACTCGCATTCTAAAAGAAGGAGTAAAATTCACTCTAAAAAGAGTGTACAAAGGGACCAGTCATACTATCATACTAAGAGTGAATCTGACCCAGAGTGATATTTCATTCCATCTCCCAGCTCTGTTCTGGCAGCACAAAGGGGGTGGGGGCGGGGGAATGGGCCATGTGGATGCCCAGTCAGAACCTTTCCACCCCATTTCCCCTCTCGGCTAAAGTGACATAACAAATACGTGCATGTTATACAGAGTATGTTTATTCCATTGTTTATATTCATAATTTTGCATGGCTGACTGATTCAGCAGAGGATAACTATACTTAATACGGTACGTTCATCAATCATTTAGTGAAGTGTCCAGGGGCAAAACTTGCCTATACACTTACCAACAAATCCCGTTTTCTCTTTTGAGGGGTGGCATGTGGGCCATTTACAAACAGAAAAGTGCCGTGTAGACTGGCATGATTGGGTTCCTGCGAGGCCCATATTATGAAAAGAAAATAAAGTTCGCAGGGGGGGGGGGGCCGAAGGGGGGGGGGGTAACTTAAGTATTAGAAGGCTAGAGAAGAATAAGGAGTATTCCAGTTTCCTGAAATGCTATACCAAGTCACATGCAGGGAACATTCCACTTACCACTGAAAGCTCAGATGCAGATTTATAGTTCAACGGTAGCCCTTCAGCGATAGCAGCAATATTTACAACCAACAGTGTGGGCAGAATCACCTCATGAAGTTCCATTATCTCCGAGTTATTGGGTACATTCATTTGTAATACTACTGTGAAGTTGTAATACATGTAGCGTAAGTGTTAACTACCATACACAACAAAACGCGGGCTTCCTTCTGTTTACTGACAAAAATCGTTACAGAATGAATGCGTTAACTCGTCCATTGTGATCGAGTCCCAGAATACAGTTCTGATACCAGCAGTGTATTTCAATTCGTTCAGTTACTTGAACGTGTTAAATATTGATTAATCATGGGAAAGGACCTGCATATGGTATCGTCCAGATAGGTGTACTAATTTACAGGCAAAGGTACCTACACACAAGATAAACACCTTCACAATTTTGTCCATGCGCAACAGTATATTTGTCTGTATATTTGGTCTCGTATATGGCCTGCTTGAATCGATCTGCCAAGTTGTAGTGTCGGCCTGTCGGGTCCTGGGACAACCTAACTACCAAGGACTTTAAGGAAACTAGAAAGATGTGTTCCCGCTTTTTAAAAAGCTGAATGCATTCTGCCATCGACTCTTTGTAATTACCTGCCACTACAACTTAGATCAACGTGTACAAACGTCACACGCATATCATGCAAATTGGTTAAACGAATTGATAAAACTTAATACTGTGGCGGTGTACAACTACAACACCGAGTTCGATCCAGGACTCTTGAATTGTCTTGGTCTATTAAGCGTACTTTACCTCTTCCAAAGAAAGTGGTTCCAAATTTCACCTCAAGGCAGAAACAAAAACCTTTTGTACACGGCTATACAAACAAAATTAGTAGTTTGTGGTGCCCTCCCGTGAACGCATTTTTTTTCCACCCGCATTTTTTTTTAATGGCTTGGACTTACCACAGTGACAGATAGTAATCTCTTAAAGTGTTTAGCTATGTCTTTGCAACATGTGCACCCACCTTCAGAGCTGCATACTCCAACTATACTGTATGTATGATAGCATATAAGTAAGCAAAAGAGATTGTCTCCGCACAATTAATTTTTATGAAACATTAAAACACGAAAGTACCTTTTTCTTAACTTAACGTGTTAACTATCTGCACTTCGGTGGGCGTTAAGGAACATGCGCCGATGTAAATTGTCCTTTTGTGTTAGAGTAACTTTTGTACATCGACAAAATGTTTTTTTTTTTTTTTCTTTTTGTCCCGACATCGACTACCACTAACTCGACATCTTGGAAAATTGGGCAGTTGCTTATAAGAGTCCACCTGGAAAAATATTGTCAAAATGTCGATATGTCTCGTTAGAAATTGCCTGGCGGGTGTGATTCAGTTGGCAGTCACCTTTAAGCTGCGGAATAGCAAAGTATCACTACTCACATCGTAAATTTCAGTTAAATTCCTTTTCTTTTTCTGCAAACCTCTAAACATTAGGGGGGACATGTTATATCATGTCCCACTCTGAATACAGTGGGGGACATGCCTCCACTAAATAGTGGAAGACCCCACCGTTTTAATCTTCTTTGTTATCTTGTTTTAGTTTCGTTAGTTGCAGATTGACTGTTTTCGTACACAAAATACGGCTCTTTCATATACCTACTGAAATCATCATTTTTCAAACATGATTATCAAATTCGGTCATCGCATTGTATGAGAGACATAATAACACCGTCACCATGATTGGTGGATGTATTTTTTCACACTTCACATGATTTTCGTTCGTTTTGAATTCGCATGTTTGCGCACCTTCCTCATCCCAACCTCACACACACACACCCCTCCATAATAGTAGGCCTGCCTCTGTTTAACATCGCATATTGCATTCTGAGGAGAGAAAGTTTTCTCCAAAATGATTAAGTACAAAAAAGTCGTCTGTGACGAGTGTGACTTAAAGGCTGTATTGCATCACCCTAAGCTATATTTTTACCTCCCGGAAAGCAAAATTCCCAACTGGTTCTAAGTTACAGTACTCTTAGATTGACAGCAAATTCTAAAGATGCAGAGCAGCTCGTATTACACAGCGTACACAGGGATCCATTGTTTTGATTACACATGTGGAGGAATTTAAGACAGGCTGAGGGAGGGACTAGAGGTAGGTGGTTGGGAGAATTGAAACTGTCTGGGGTGATGAGTTTTTGTCTTTAACGACTGCTTAGGTGTATACAGGGAGGTGCACCTCCCTGGTGTATGTAAACTTTATCACCTTTTTGATACACCTGCGTGGAATGGTAAAACCATCAGCCATGCATCACCGAAAGATCGATCCACTTGATACTCGTGTTATCAATGGAATTATCAACTTCACCCTAACAGCACTCTGCAGTACTACGCTTCATTGATGATTTGCAGACTTAATTATTGGCCAATAATTACGTACATGCTCAATAGTTGGTTTTCTCTAGTCAACGGTGGTGATATTGAGCCTCGGATGATGATCGTTGTGGGAGAAAACACCTCGCGCGGTTCTAGGGGCATTTTTTTTTTGAAGGGGGGTGGGGGAGAGCTAATCACGTCTTACGATACTCGTCGCCATCGGTTGATATACATCCGGGTACCAAGAATTTTTTGTGCCAACCTTCCAGATTGCAGGAAAGGTGCCCAGACATTCTTTATTTTGAGATCTTGTGTTTCAAAAGCTTACTCTTCCTAAAAGGATAAATGATAGTTTACATAAATCATTTACCCAATTTTGGGGTGCTAGTACTTTTTTTTGGGGGGGGGGACCCCCTTCCGTGCGTAGAACCAGTTCCTTGGTAATACATTTTTTTTTTCTTTCAGCAAATTGCATACCTATATTGCCGTTATAATCTTTGTTCCGTGCGTCGGCATATATAAGAACCTATGCACTCCGGTTGGCGTGCATGTGTGTGAGTATGTGTGTCTGTGACATGTGCTCTAACTCAATAGGGTAAAGTCGGGATGAAAGTCATCCTTGTAGGTGCGCTAATTGAGAAGATGAACTCTGTTTTGGTAAAGGTCAAAGGTTTTCTGGGGGACTGGGGCCAAAACTTTGAAAACCTTTTTTTTACACGATATCTCAAGAAATGTTAAACAAAGTTTATACTTGGTATAGCCATGGATGCATTATGGTAAGGGGATGAGGCTGATTTGTTTTGGTGGAGGTTAAATCAAAGGGTAGTCACTTATTTTATCCCTAAACAGTAATATTATTGCAATACTGGGCTGAGTCGTATACACTCCCTTTCGCAGTTTCCACATACTATAATGTAATGAGAATAACATACATGTTGACTGTCAGTGATGTACTGTATACTGTAGCTCTGAAGGGACGTTTGGGGATTTTTCCTTCAAATAAAATTGAAAAGTCTCATGCTGCGGAGGTCTACATGATCCATTAATGCAATCACTGAGTTTGGCTACAGAGTTCTAATCTAGTTTGAATCATTTTGCTGTGGATCACTAAACATCTTTGCTCATACCCATGGGCGTCAGCAGGTTTCAGAAAGTGAGGGGGACACTATACTATCTAAGCGGAGCGCCACCATTGGTTGGCGCGTAGCGTACCACTGGGTACATAAGACCGCCTAGATCCCAGGTGACGGCCTTCCTGAGTCGTTTTTAGTTACATCAGAACAAGATCTGTGAGAAGAAATTTTGTCTCACAAAACTAAATTCCTACAGAAAGTACTGGTAGAAAGATGCCGTTCTGACACCAAGGGAGACGAATTACACAGCGTCCATCTCAAATGAAATATTGAAAAAGTGGCGCCATCACCTCCGGGATGAGTGGAGTGGTATATATAATACATGCATGTAGGTGCGAGACGTCAGTTGTTATGTACCCAGGTACTTTAATAGTAATAATCAGAAAAAGGCACGCAGAGCGTGTATAGCGCCTAGCTGGCACTCAACAAAAAAGATCTACCATATCCGGCGAATTCATGTAGCCTTAATCACTTAACCCCTACACCCCTTTTCGTCCGTCCAGTCTAAGGGACTGGAGGTAGTGATATAAACATAGTAACTCATCACCATCTACCTGTATGGCTTACATAATTCCCTTGGAACCCATACAAACAACATGTGTGCAAGTTCAATACATTTTCGAATGGTCTCCCCCCAATGGTCTCCCCCCCCCCCCACCCGAACGAAATAAATGGGCACATTTAGGATATTTAGAGAATGGGAAATAAATGACGGTGCAAGTGATAGATAGCAGGGGCCCAGGGAGTCCAGACTCCTTGCAGAATATATGTCACTGAGTCACTCGGTGCTTGTCCGAACACCCAACTTAGGACTGGAGGATTCACTGCAGTGTCATAAGTTCCCAAAAATCTCTATACGACTGTCTGATGATCTGATGAACTCGTCTGCGATTCTCTGTGGATTCAACCCCCAAGTTAAATTCTACTTGAATCAGCTGAGCAATTGTGATAGAAAATCGCGCATATGCATGTGAACTGCTCTGAAAAGTGGGTGGGACAAATGATATGATATCCCCTCCACTTTTGAAAGTGGGGGGACATGTCCCCCCGTCCCCCACCTGTTGACGCCCATGGTCACACCATAGGTAAAATGGTGTAAGCTATTGTGATGAGGCTTTCTACTTGTCCAATAATTACTTTCAATTAGGCCTTCTCTTAGGCATACTCTAGAAAGTTGGGGACAATAATCCCTGTGTTATGAGTCATCTGTAAATGTAAAAAAAAAGGCATCAAATGTCACATGTGAGCCATGAAGTGGTCTGAAGATCCCGCCTTCTGCAAATATGCCAAATGGTTCTCCTACAGATTGCTTAGTAGTAAATTGAGGTTATGTCACATTACTACTATGGTAATGGTGACTGCAGGGTGTTCAAGATTTTGAGGTCTAAGGTCCACATGTGTCATTTTATGAAATAATACGAAATTCTCCTTCTACAGATTGTATGGTATTACGCTGAATTGTGTTACACATATTGACGATTTTTTCAAATCATGCAAAAACTTTTCTCTCCATACTTTGCTTTACATCTTAAATGTGTAAGGTTTGCCAGATTAAAGTGGCAGGGCTCATCATTTGTGGGTCCAACTTCGGAATGGGCATTAATTACTACATTGTGCAAAGGGATAGTTTTTCCACAGATTATTTGCTACAATCTGGAGGCGTTTTTTCAGAAAAGTGCTAAGGTAGTGGAGTGCCTTTGGCTGATCAGCATTATTAGGGATAAAATGGGGCCCAAATATTTGGGGATGTAACAAATTGTAGATTAACCTTGGTTAAGACAAAAGAGCTACAGTTAAAATAATCTTCATGAGAAGAACCAAGAGCCGTTGGGCTCTTGCTGTATTGTTACTAGTATACCAATTTCATCGTGTATAATACATCAATAACTCCTGATGTAAATCATATTGGATATTTATTTCTATGTGAATGTCCATTATATTCAAGACTTAATCAACTCTATTGTGTGCAAACAAATATCATCACAAGGGACGCTCAACACTGCAGTTATTATTTCATACTGTTAACGCATTGGTACTGTGGCTAAAGTGACATGTAAAGTGACCAGGGTATTTATTCTTAAGTTTAAGTGAATACACGTTACAACTTACAAAACCAAATTGACGTTGGTAAGGCCTTTGATGGCAGCTTCTAAAATGAGTAATATAAGAGGAAATTGACAATTTATGGCAAGCAACACAGATTCTAGAATAAACACAGTTGGATTAATACGTTAACTTTGTGGCATAAGGAAGAGCTCTCCAGGATTAAAACATTGATCAAACTGTTGCAACAAACTTAATTTGTAATGCTCTTTCCTTCACGCATTTTTTTTAAATACACACACCTATACGTATCAATATGTACTGCTCGTTTGCTTGCTCAAGGAGAGGGGGGGGGGGGGGGCTTGTTTGTTGTTACGTTACGTCACTGCAAGGTCTGTAGGGAGGTTTACACATGATCTGAAATTGTAGTAACATAATTTGCTGACTTTTAAAAACTATGCAAGATGAGTTTTTCGTCTGGCGATATTAAACATGATTCCTATAGCTAAAGACTATAGAAGTGCTTATGCAGGCATAACTGAACAGTCCTACCGACCGATGGCTGTATACACTGGTGGATAAAAAAGGGTAGGGTATGGGGGCATGGGTCCAAAGAAAGGTAGGCCAAAAATATAAAATTTAAAGTATCCATAGAAATGATAGAATACATACCTAGGAAAATGGATTTTCTTTTAAGATATATCTTCAAAATTGTACATTATACTGTTGCACCAAACTGCGACTACGGGCATTCCGTAACTTATAAAAAAAGAAAGGTCAAAACGGGAAGGGTGACATTCCCTCCCCATACCAATGTGCCACCAGTTTGGCACCTCTCAGAGAAAAGACTTGAATTTGCCAGTGGCTGAATATATACTTTATAAATATTGAGGGAACTGTTCCATGCAAAATCTAATGATTACACATTTGAAATTGCAGATAAAACTATAAGGGACAAGCACTTTTCTTAATTTATGTATTTTAAACTCCACATAATCAAAGACAAAATGGACGAACTTTTCCTCATATACATGAAACATTTTTTTGCAGGAATGGAACCTGGAGCATAGCAGGTAACAATTTTGAAAAAAAAAAAAAAAAATTGCTAACATGGCAAAAACCTGCATATTTGTAAGAACTTCTTGTTTCTTAAACTGTAACGTGGCAACGTATCAGTCCATTAATCACACAATAACATTAAACCCAGCCACGTTGTGATAGACCTTTGACTCAATATTCCACTCTACATATATGCTAGTAACGCAGAACATTAAGGAAACTTGAATAATCCCCCCCCCCCCCACACACACACACACACACACATGCTCAGTGTTATACAAAAGTTTCTAAACTAATCACTACTTACAAATTGATGAAAACAATTGGCAAAGTGACAGAATGAGGTAATCAATACTGACAAAATAAACATGATTACTTACTCGAAGCACCAGTGTCTCTGTCAGTATACTGAGAGGTTACACCACAGTGATTGTTTCATACCTGTAACCATTGCATGCAGTGCCTAATCCACCATGTATTTTACATCTATGGATATCACAGCCATAGAATTCATATCTAGTGACATAGGGAGCCAAATCTACTTGTTAAATGAATATTCACTGCATTTTGTCAACTGGCTGAGAAGACTCCCACCCCCTCTCCTTACTCCCTCTCAACACATCTCTTCTTAGGTCTCCTACTAACTGGAGGATCTTGCGATTCAGTATCACCAAAGACAGTTTACTTTATTGGGTCATTAACTATTACATAAATTTATGTGAACTGCAAGAAAAGTGAGGTAAATGATAAGAATTTACAGTACTACAATCCTTCTCAATTTTAAATAATAAATAAGGACACCCTTACTTTATGTGAATTGAACAAATTGACTGCTGCAATATATCAACACACTGACGAATCCAAGTCCTTTGCCATCAGATGCAATTTAGTGCAACAAAAGTGCATGATTGTAAAATAAATTTTCTTCAAAAATATTTTGTTTTTCTTGGTATAATTCTTGATAAAAAAAACCAGTATATTTATTATTTTTGGCCCAATGGGTGAATTCATGGCTCTCGTTGCCCCTCCATTCATACCCTTAGATCCATCAGTGCATTAACATATCAACTTGATCAAGTTATGTGCCCTCCCTGTGCATTTTATTACGAAAATAAACATCTTTTTAAACCAGTATGCTATTTAAGAAAATTACACAAACTTTTGCAAGTGACCAGAGGTTGTAGAAACATAAATGCTAACTTTTAATAACTGACAAGCAGCACTTTGCCCGTCTTTATCAAACATTATCCCTAAAGACTATGGTATTGTATAAAGAGGCAAGATACAGCAAACTTCGTTGTCAGGACAACATGAAAGCACAAAAGATGGTTAAGAACTGTTTTCTTGTTACATGTCTGTCAGTCTGTCCAATTTGCCTCCTGCTATACTGTCCTGTATGGCTGCCTGTTTATCCACAAGGACACTGTACTACCTTCAATCAATGTGTCTTCAGACCAAAAGATGCATCAAACTGGATTTAAGTGGCCTTCAGCTTAGGTTGGTGTATGTCCAATGCAACAGTTTAAGTTAAATCCCATGTGTCACCATTTTGCCATGAATATTTGAGACAATGTAGACAATATTTCTTGTTGTCATTATGAGTAAATGAAGAATGGCATCTATTGAGGCACAAATTTGACAACAACATCACTGATTTAAGATGAATCACTTGCAAAACTGCTGTCTGACAACAAGGTACTGCTTTCAAGCTTCTGGCTTGATCTTTCTTGTTAACTTGGAAGTACCTCTTTAATCAGATGACATTGTATTAGTACACAAATATATCACACAGTACAGTGGTGCACAAAGGGCCAAAATATTGCAAATTCTGTGTCTTTCTTTGACTGTCAACTGCGACTTTCAGACAGAGAATGTAGGTCTACGAATACATACATATATACAAACAGATATACTGGAACATTTACATAAAAATAAACTTGAAAACCATTGCAATATTTAGTGTGACGGAACCTGCTGTAACATGATTACATTATCCATGACATCAGGATCTCAATAGCTGCTCAATACCATATACAGTATACTGTAGGTGTACAGTCGTCAAGTGCAAACACATAAAATAGAGACATGCTTACAAATTAAATTACTAAATCAAAATAAAGTCTATGTGGCAGGCCTGTGTTGACCAATCAGCAAGTAGCTTCTCACAGATACTGTACATATTTTTATATGGAATGGCAATGATGTGCAAGTTTTTGTATTCTTCTTTTCCTTTATGGTCTGGATGGACTGCACTGTAACATGAAAGTAGGTCTAGCAAAATTTCACCGCCTCTTCTCCAGCTTCTTCTGCCGTTTCTCCTTCTTTGCATTTTCTCTCCTTCGAACACTGACCGTGAGTTTGTAGACCACAAAAGCTGAGAATATGAGTAACACCAGATTTAGATGTAAACAATCATGACAATACGTATTGCAACATTCTTTGAAAATTAAATATTAACTTGAAAGGCTCAAGGGTTCCACAGGGACAGAAGTATGTGCCCTTGTTGCCTAGGTAACATGCCAAAAATTCTTGTTACCAAGGTGGAGATGTTCTCTCCTCCATTTTGATCACAATATCCTTGAAGCAGATTCATGATCTCCACCAGCACTCTTTGCAGTATTTGATAGTGCTATCCTTGACACTTATGATGACAAACAAAATTAAGTTGCAGTGAAATAATACAACACAAATATTTCACCATAGTTTGATTTTCAAAGGGAAACATAAAACCCTGATATCAATACAAATCAAGACAAAGGAGCCGTTTTTTACCCTAAGTCAGTGCAATTTAAGCAATTGCATATTGTGTAAGTTGTGCTACTTCTACTGGTAGACACTGAAGACATTCTTAAAATGGAAAAAAAAAACTTAAGCAGAAAACAGAATGCATCGTCATTTTGATGATGTAACCTGAACTTTAATATGCTGTGCAGAACATTGTACTGCAGCATACGGAAGCTTAAAAGTGCCATCCAAATAAGAATATCTTTGTCCCAGTAACTTGACAATTTTCTGCAAAATGTCTAGATAACAAGAAAATATAGCAACAAAAAACGGAAAAATGATCAATTGTTTAGTTATGTTATTTGAACAATCAAACAATTTCCTGCAAATTGTTCAAATGACAACTTGTCATATCTTGTCATTTCAACAATTTGCTGCAAAATGTCCACTTGTTCACTTTTTGACTAAGTGAGCAATTCAACAATTTTCGGCAAAATGTCCAAATGACAACTTATCGTATCTTTTCAACTCAACAATTCTTTGCAAAATGTTGACTTGTTCACTTCTTTTTATGTGAACAACTAAACAATTTTCTGCAGAATGTTAACTTGTTCATATCTTTCTAAGTGAACAATTAATCAATTTTCTGCCAAATGTTCAAATGACAACTTATCTCATGCTGTAATTTCTATTTCTGGTTTGGGAAGAGAACAAGTGGACATTTTTCCGAAAATTGTTGAAATGAAAAAACATGATAACTTGTCATTCGAACATTCTGCAGAAAATTGTGCAATTGCTTACTTAGTAAGAAAGTAAACAAGTCAACATTTTCCAGCAAATTGTTGAATTAACGGGATATGATCAGTTGTTATATGAACGTTTTTCAAAAAAATGTTGAATTCCTTATTAAGAATCAAGTAAACAAGTTAACATTTTGCAGAAAAATGTTGAGTTGTTAAGATAACACAACTGAACAATTAATCATTTTTCCGTTTTTTGATGAGATATTATCTCATTATGTGGACATTTTGCAGAAAATTGTCAACTTATGGGGGCAAAGATATTCTTATCTTGACAGCACTTTTAAGCTTCCGTAGCAGCATATCACAATAATCAAAATGTAAAGATCTTCAAAAAAATCTTATGAAAAAATAAAGGTTAAAAACAATTATGAGTTTTGCCCATGCTTCCCTCATGAAGTATTGCTCATGGATTTTCCAAAGTTACCACATACAGAATGGCCGCATAATGACCTTTGACACCCATTAGAAACAATGTTCTTCTAAATGTGGTACTATGCCACAACCTGCTGGTGCAAAGTCAACTCAAGATTTCCTTTTAGAGATATTGTGTTCACTATGTTTTGATATTAGAATAAATACCTCACCTGGCTTGAGACCTCCACCAAAAGCAATAGAACTTTTGTATTTAATGTAGTACACTAACATACCAAATAGAGTATGAGCAACATTCTGAACATGAATGTTGGTGGCCTTTCAATTAAAACAAAATAACATGTGCAGACAATACTGAAGAATATGTATTCCAAAAAAGTTTACACACTATACATACAGACTATATGCCTACAGCATGAAGCCTCTCAACTTCAAATTTGACTGCACTGCTTACATAAAACTTAGTGAGATCACTCTCTGAAGAACATTGCTTTAACAATCTACCAACTTATAACAATACTGCACATACATGGAGGATATCACAGATAAATCCCAGTGACTTGTTCAGTTACACACAGCATCTTCAGTCAAACAGGGCAATGAAGCCAGCTTGTACTATAAACTTTACTGTTAGGGTCTGTGGTGTTGTGTGTGGGCTATGGACATTATTGCTTTTGGCTGGTTCTACATTAAGCTGAGGTCACAAGCAGATGTTTTTTCAAGGTGTGTAGCAAATTTGGTAAAAAGTCATTGATACTGTCTCTTAGGTCTAACTACCTTTGGTTTGAAAGAGTGCAGCCTTCAAAGAGGGTGAAGGCTTTTTACCAGATCATCAGGTAGATAAGTGATGGTGCTACAGTATGTGTATATATTTAAGCCATCATTGGGTAAACAAGAATAGCGCTACTGCTTATATGTCAAGTCATAAGGTAAATAAGCAGTGGGGTTATGCTTATGTATGCTCGACCATAGAGCGAGTAAGCACTGGCACTATGCTCATTTAGCCAATGATCGGATAACTAAGCAGCAAAGTTGTGCTTATTTGCTGCCTGATCATCGAGGTGAAAAAGCAGTGGTGCTATGCTTATTTGGCCAATGATAGGGGAAAAAAGCAGTTTTTCTATGCTTATTTCTCCAATTGTTGGGAGAAGCACTAGCACTTTATTTGCTTGTATCATCATAAGGCAAAGAAGAAGAGGTGACCTTTAGCCTGCCACTACTTTTACACTCACAACAGAAGCTATCACACTCATAATACGCAGTCCAAAGAACTTCTACACCATCCTTACTCTAGAAACAAGTCTAAACTCTTCTCAGATATGAAGCATATTTCTGGGAGTCTCTTAGCCCTGATATTATGGTATCTCCTCTGATGTTGTTTACTTTAATGCTGATGTTTTCTTCAATGCCATTGTCTATTTTAAAGTTGTTGGTTTCATTTAATGTTGTCGTTTCCTTTAAGGCCATTGTTTACTCTGATGATGTTGCTTCCTTTACTGCTATTGTGTCCTTTGATGCTGTTGCTTCCTTTAATGCGGTTGTTTACTTTCATGCTGTTGTCTATCTTAAACTGTTGTCTCACTTGATGTTGTTGCTTCCTTTGATGCCATTGTCTCCTTTGAGTTGGTTTTCATTCTTTCATGCCACTGTTTCTTTTGATGCCATTGTCTCCTTTGATGTCGTTGTTTACTTTTTATGATGCTGTATTTATCTGAACCAACGAATTCAGAAGCTTTATTATAGGATTTCATTTACTTGAGCCATTGGTGACCGTGGGCCGTGTGCACCTTGATGTAAAGCTTACAGTACGAGGAGCGTGGCCATCCATATAGTGACATTGCATTATTTGTAGTGAAATTCGGACTTCCGTAGTGATGTAGAGAAAGAAATACAGGTATTATCAAAATGTAGGGAAATTTTACCAAATTCAATTAAAAAATATGCCCTGTGATCTTTCACGTCAAATGTGGATGTTGTAAGGCCAGCCTACTCTATTTTTCCAGAAGATTTTCACTGACAGTGCTTTACTCCTTATTATCTGTCTGTAGAGTCTTGGGTGAAATGATCTTTCTGCCAAATTTGACTTTGAATCCAAATCACGAACTGGCAACCGACATGTTCATGAACCATGTGTTCATGCACCATCCCATTCAGAGTGTGCAATGAATCAATTAATGGCTGACAAGTACATTGTATGCATGACTTCTGTAGGATCTACACAGAGGTCTTCTTTTTTTCACCGGTCACATTGGTTTAGGGGTGGTTATTGGGGGTCAGTTACTATAACATGCATACTGTAGGCATCTATTTGGGGAGGATGTTGGGAAAAAGTCCCCTCACTTTTTACAAGGTGAGAACGTTTTCAAGTACAGTACTATTCTTGACAGATATATGTATTTACACCGACTCTTCTTAAAGACAAAAACTCATCACCCCAGACAGTTTGCTGTCAATCTAAGAGTACTGTAACTTAGAACCAGTTGAGAATTTTGCTTTCCGGGAGGTAAAAATATAACTTAGGGCGATGCAATACAGCCTTTAAGCTTTCCATCACATGCTGGTTGTAGCCAAGTCTTCAGAGAATATGCTCCATCTTTTACTTCTTCAGAGTTCCACTGCATCTGTCACATACAGGGCTAGGGCTATGATGTACATGCCCGTAACATTGTTAAATTGCGCACGTGATGTTCAAGTTCATGGGATGGTAGGGGATTCTGTGGGCCTACCGTGTACACTGTAGTGTTGAAGAAGACAACAAACTCAAAGAAGACAATGGCATCAAAGAAAACAACAGCAGCAGAGAAGACAACAAACTCAAAGTAGTCAACTCCATCAAAGGGCACAACAACATCAAGTGAGACAACAACTTGAAAATAGACAACAGCATGAAAGTAAGCAACGGCAGCTGAGGAACAATGGGCAGAAACAACATCAAATGAAACAACAACTCTAACTACAAAACAGCATTAAAGTAAACAACTGTATTAAAGTAAACAACATCAGAAGAGACAACAACATTAAAAGAGAAAATGGCATGAAAGGAAGCAACGTCAATGTAAACAACAGGAATGTATTGCCCTTTCGAAGTAATGTGTTGCCCTCTCGGCCTTCCATATGATATTAGAAGTTCACCTTCACTAAATACATTCAAACACAGGCTAAAACATTTCCTCCCAGATAGCTTGCAACTGTAACTAAATATGCAGGTTTTCTCTTCGTTTTTTCTTCACTCTTTTCTCCTCTTCTTCCTGTCCCTTCTGCTGTTTCCTTTTTGGTTAGCTTGTATTTTTTTTTCTTAATTCCTATAAGGGACCAGGCTAGAAAAGTTTAAAGGCTGTATTGCATCACCCTAAGCTATATTTTTACCTCCCTGAAAGGAAAATTCTCAACTGGTTCTAAGTTACAGTACTCTTAGATTGCCAGCAAATTCAAAAGATGCAGAGCAGCTCGTATTACACAGCTTACACAGGGATCCATTGTTTTGATTACACATGTGGTGGAATAGTAAGGCAGGCTGAGGGAGGGACTAAAGGTAGGTGGTTGGGAGAATTGAAACTGTCTGGGGTGATGCATTACAGCCTTTAAACTCATTTCTGGTTTCCTTTACTTCCATCTTATATTCATCTTGTGTAATATGTAAATTTTCTATGCTTTAACATGCATTCTCTGTTTAATACTATGAACATATTGCTACAGTATTTCATGTACAAAGCTCTGTATATATGTGGATACTGGATTGTAGAAAATAGTCTTGAAACTAAAAATTTACAAGTCATTACAAAAATCTGTAACCAACATGTCTTTTATGAGGTTTTTATAATACAATTTTAGAAAGACAAAACAACAGTCATTTTGTTTTCAAACATCATTTTCCTTAATTGTGGTAATAAATTGTTTTTCTTTGCTCTTTTTCAGTAGTGATTGACTCAATATTACTCTGCGTTGTGTATTGTTCACTTCAAAATCCACTTTATGGATTAAACAATCTAGGCGTAACCAAAATATAGCACAAAAAGGAGGCACATAACGAATCATTACTGCAAAGTTTTGTGTATTTAGTGAATGTTTGAATATTTTATGGTCCCAACGTTCGTTAAGTAATTGACTTTTTATACTCCCAGTATTCAGTTGGAAAGCTAGACAGGCTGACTGCCTGGCTACACCCATATGCGTGAAGAATGCTGCAAGTCAGTTAACATATGCCATTTGATGTTGAGATTGTTTCTTACCAACCAAACAAATTACGACAATAGCAGGAATGATGAACACTCGATTATCAAACCCCTCTTCCATAGGAGAATTCTTGTCCTTGAATTCCACCATCTTCTATTATATTACCGATAGTTGTCGGTACGAACTTTCACCGGTTACTACCTTGTTTGCAACAAGAGTTGCGACTAACAGAGAGACCAGTTTCGCGATGAGAAAATGGTCCGCTAGTTATGGAACGCCAAATGTGCGTCGATGTCATAGAATTTGATAAACCAGAATGACGTCAGGCTAACTTCTGACACACTGGCCAATTAAGCCGAACAATAATTGACGGCGTTCTTGCCCGTACGGCAAACCATCCCTGCCTTCAATATTTATCTTTTTGTCATCATATATAATGTATATACGGCCCGAAAATTTGTTCGTTCGATGTATAACTACATCTTTGAAAGAAAAAAAAAACATAAGTAAATGCAACGTTTGATTTCTGAAGTTAACATGATAATATCCAGGGAAAATTACGTTCCACTGTTTGCGAGTAACGTTGTCCTAAAATTTTCGTTGGATTTGTACAGCATAAGTTAAGATGAGAAGCACAGAAGGACAAAGAACCCTAAAAGGGCAATTCACATCAAAGTAAAAAAAAAGTCCCACCCCCCCCCCCCCCCCACACACACACACGCACGGCCCTGACCGACTCGAACTAGGGATTACCAGAGCACTTTTCAGCCATAAGCCGGAGTCCTTTTCATTTTTTTTCAGGCAAAAGAAAAAAAAACAGGAAATGATAGAATTAAAAATGAAAAATGAAAGGGAAGGTAAGGTAAGGTAAGGAAAATGCAACCTTGAGCACTTCAGTGCCGTCCTCATTCAGGAAAATGATGATGGTGTTTTCGCATGTTCAGAATTCAAACTTTAAGCAAGTATTGCATTTATCATGGAACGTACAATTTTCCCAAACTTTTACAGCGGAATCATCCAACAATGTTACGAAATGGGTTTTTCATCCAAGAAATTACTGACAGCAACATTTCCAGGGAATTATTTCTGGAACTTGTAAATTTTTATTTCCGGCGGGGCTGTTTTAATGTTGATTTTCCTGGTGCGTGCCAACAGATAGCAGCGCTCATCTTCTGGCGTCTCTAATAGTCTTCAAACAATTCTCAGTCCATCTCTAGTCCAATATTCTGCCGGGGTGTACGACTGCAACAGAGACATACCGTATTTCCGCATCACACTGTTCCACACTCGTTGATGTCCCCTCATTTGTGTCCCAGGTCCAGTTAGAAAAAATCTAGCTATGCCCCTGAGTCCATTGACCCTCTGCAAACAATTCATGTGACTCCATTTGCCCCGATGAAAAAAAAGTAGAGGACTAAAGATATGCTCACCCCTCCAAATATTTACCAAGTGCTCCTAGAATATATGTAAGAGGATGTATAATGTAGTAGGATTCTTATATCATCTCAACCCTTTGTATTACCACTTTCGTATATTTCTTTTTGTTCTCATCATTAATCAAGAAATTGCAGACATGAGATCCCTAATACAAGACTAGGCACATGCAGCGTAGAAAACCCGAAAAATACCGTTTCCGTCCATTTGGGGATACGCTCCGCGCCAACCGAAGGTGGCACTCCACTTAGTTAGTCTCCCATCCCGGGTCACCTCCAAAATCATTTTCGTTCTGTCCTCCTGCTTATATGTATATTGAAGAGCTTTTGGAATTTCTGTTACACAGCGCCCAAGCTGAGCCCCCGTCCGACTGAAACTGCTAGGTCTCCACTGCGCACAGGTGATAGACCAGACCAGGGAGCTGTAACATTTCCCTGCCCAGCCTAACAAACCGATAGACCAATCTCTTTTTTAAGCTTAAAAAAATTGACAAAATTAATGAATTATGTCACTTATGCATAATTCTATCTCACTTTATTTGGAGTACAAATAACTTTGAGGGAAATTGGAAAGTCATTTTCCTTAAAAAACTGAAAACTCAGTTCACTTAAAAAAATGCAGAATTGCGTTACAAATTTACATCAGGGACTCCCTTTTTGCACTATGATGGGAATTTTTAAGAGGAAGAATTTGGTACAGATTGTCTCAATCGATTTTAGCTGTACTATCTTGTACTTAATTTAAGTCACCCTTGGAATATAAGTATGGTTAGTTGTGCCGTAACTTACTAACAGATTAAAAAAAAATGGAATATTACTTATGTTCTGATGATTTCCTCATAGCTGAAGAGACTTCAAAACATTCATTTTTTTAGCTTGATGTCGTTTTGGTTCATGCTGCATAGGGTTCGTATATCGTGTAAGCTGCATGTCAACTTCGTTAATATGTACTTGATATAATTCAAATGTAAATTCCTCAAATCAAACAAATTGCTGTCTTTCCTTGTCTTAAGAATCAAATCTTTTGAGACCTGATGGTCGAATATTCTAACTACATGGGAGTTGGCACGCGGGTGGAAAGGGGGGGGGGTAAATGTTTTCGAGCTGGCTCTTTCTCCTTGTCCTCCCCCTTGGCGAAACTACTGCTTAAATGCAGTTTATTTCATGTGAAAAATAAATCTATTCGACATAAGTGTAACTGGTAAAATTGAGGGATAAATGTAAAAAGCCTTGGGGAGATTACAAAGATATAACGCTTTGCTGGTTACAGGTGATTATGTCAATTAAACTTCGTATCTTTGGTATTACGGAAAGCAAATGTTGTAATCTGCAAATATCGATTGAAAAATATATATTTGATTCAATAAAGGAGTCAGGAACTAGCAAAGGTTGAAGACACGTTTTAAAAGGTGGGAAATAAAAGCCTCTCTTCGATATTCTTTGTTTTTAAGTATCCTGCATAATACCTAAAAAATCTTTAATTTCTAAGGAGATTGAAGATCAAAATGTCCGCCTACCTTGCTGTAATGGAAAAGAGAAAGCCTCATATTGCATTATTCAACAAACAGTTGGCCATCACTTGTCAGTCCAGTTCCGCGACATGCATTTCGTTGAGACTTTCCAGCAGGCGAGAATGTAAGAGAACGGGTCACGTGACCTATGATTAACTAAATGGTAGGGTGCTGGTACTGATACTGAAAGTGAATGCTGGGTGAGTGCTGGTTTTATTATGATCAGTGCAGTGTAGTGGGAACTTAGAGATTAGTGAGTGGAAATGCGTGGCGCTATGTAGGCTAGAACTAACACTGGCGGGCACTTTTTATGATCTTATCTAAAAATTGAAGTAACCCCCAAAACTACATGTACTAGTTCATTGAATATGCCTTGATTACAGTTATTTAGCAGAAATGCTCCCTAAACATCTTCCTGTAATGTCTCTGAGTTTCGAAGTGTGGACCGAAGATTGGCATGTCGGTCAATACTTAGTGTTCTTAGGAAGCCCCTGAAAGGCTAAATTCTATTGGACCAAGATCTTTTTGACGTTGCTCTTCAGTGAAAGAGGGGACAGAATTGGGGAAATGGCGCACCAATATTTTCAAGCTGCACTGTTCAATCACATTGTCTTTCTGAATTGAGCATAATTGCATATGGTCTAAAAATGAATATTTCACCTCCAGTGCAAAGCAAATGAAAAACAAATTGAATCATTAAAGTCATGCCTTTAAAGAAAAGAATTCCTGGAGATACACTAAATTCAAATCTAACATCAGACATAGCAGCATTTTGCGTCCAGTCCACCCAACATGATCAAACTTTTCCAAAGGGAAGGGGATACTGTAAGGAAGTAATTTGTATGTAGTATTGTTGCTTGAAGTTATTTGTATTATCTTAAGCTATGTTGTCAGCTGTTGATTTGTGTTTCACCTGTGTTGGAGCACTGATTGTACCTTACCATGCTAAAGTTTGTAATTGTTATGTTAATGAGTTATGCTTGTCTTGGTTAAGTGGTAAGCTGCACTTCTTTGCATTTCGTTGAGTCTGGATTCAGTCGGCGACCGGAGAGGCACACAAAATAAATGTTTTCCCTATGCATATTGAAATTGTTGTACGTTGTTGGATTTATTCTGTCTCCTCGTTTTCCGAGACCAACTCGGCCCACGTTTGGCTACATTTGGTGGCAGCGGTGTTTTAAACTATACTTTAATATCGTATCATCTCTCGCAGAGATTCCCCCCTTAAAACCCTACCCAGGACGACTGTCAGTTCTCGGTAACATTACATCATATGATATCACAACTTTACACTGATATACAGGCTCTGATCCGCAAGCCCTTGTCCATGCCACCCTCACATTCAAGATCAAGCCAGACCCATGAAACGGGGAAAAAAATGGGGGAAATTTTCATATCTTTGCCAACCCCCCTCCCCCCCCCCCCCCCCCCGCTACGCCACTGACTCGATCGAAGGACAGGACCAACTCCTTTTCCTCTTTAAGTTGCTGTTGAGATTCGTCTTCACCTTCTGATGATCTTTTCCCTTCGAAGTTTGTCTTAACAATAGCATTCGTATTTTCGTTGTCTTCACCATTGGCATTTACCTTTCAAGATGTTTGTCTCTAACTTTTCATATTCATTTTATATATTTTTTTCTTTTGGAGGTTTGGCTTTACCTTTTAACGTATGTCCACGCCTTTTTCCGCGGCTGACGACTGCTCCTACTTTAGGCTCTGTATGAGACAAGATTGTGCTGAATCATATACATATCAAATCAAATCCGAACGGACGCCCTCACTATAGGACTGTCTGTAGAGAAGATTTTTCAAAGATTAATGAGAGGGGAAGACAGACACACTTGTAGGGTGTTTATACAGGAGACTATGTAACGGAAGTTACGTCATATTTACGGTTTACAGGGGATGGGACTGAGTCCCCACTGGGTAGGTAAACTATGTAAACGCTAAGTACAATTCCACTCAGTAAAAATCACATTAAATTAATGCATAACCTGCATTAAAAAATCCACATCAACGGCCTTTGTTAGTCTTTTGAAAGCCGATGAAATGAGTTATGGGGGGGGGGGATTTAATAGGCGTGTTACTGGAATTGATTACAGAGCACACCTTTGATTGGTTTGCTATTGCAAAACTACAGCTAGGAAAAGTTTTAGCCACCAAATGTGTTATGGTGTCCTTCTCACCGTAGCTGTACTTCAGCTTACATTCTTACGCCCGAGTGTCCTCTCTATCTTCCCCACTTATACAATCTTTGGTTTTATGTGGACCACGACTATCAAAATGACGTCATCAGATATGAGTAATGCCTTTCTCTTCAGTTTACTTGGCCGCTTTCGCGGAAGCTGCTTTGAAAGGTACGGCGCGCCGGTGTTCCACAGACAATGCAAGAGCAGAAACGTCTTGGTAGCGTTACAATGTTACTGAAAATATCTTCTACAATGTCAAATTTTACTTCGAAATGAACACTCATATGACTCATGATCCACCATTCTGATATGATAATCATAGTTCTATGTCCATCCGTGACTTCAGTTTGCAGTAGGAGTAATATGATGAAAGAACAGATGAATACTTGTTAATTAGTGATGTTGATGGGGACCTATTTGGCAAGTATCTGTGAAGAGCACAGGAGAGGCATTGTACAGTTTACATCAGGTAATAATACTCCGTACGCGGTTCGTACGTTCGTCAACACGCTCGAATTCTGCACGGAATCGCTGCTGTCTTCGATTTCAGACAGGATGTTCAGATACAGTGTTTTAAGGCACGACAGATTCCTCGTGATCTCGATTTGAAGAGTACGTGGGATATATTCATCTGAACAACCGATTCCTATTTATAATTGCCTGCTGTCAACAAATAGAATGACAACAGTGTGTAAGTATTTTGCTAGATTCCGCCCTGTGTTTATATGCTTTGCCTTTACACAAGAGAACACTGTGTCCATCAGTAGCCACTGCCAGTGTTAATGCAGTCTGTACACTGTGTATAGACTTGTGTTGAAGTTGAACTGTTGTTACTGGTTAGGCAGCATTAGGCCCAGTACTAACTAACTGCTACTACTACTACAACTTAGTTCATCTACAAGCGTTGTTAGAGCCGAGTTAGGCTAGTACTAATAGTAGTACTTTGCTAATACTACAAAGTACTACTACTAGTAGAACTGTGTCTCTAGGACAGACGTCACAGAGTAAGCTACGACTATAGGACTTACTGTCCCAGGGTAAGTAGTACTAGTACAGTTACAAAGACTTTAGCCAGGTACAGCAAACACGATGCTTTACTGATTCGTTTGTCTCCAGACCATGTTGTTATCAAACTTAAGTTATGATTCATGCACAGTGTACTACAGTGTACATAGTGCCAGTACTGCCAGTAGGGATCATCATAATGTAGGAATTACAGGTTGTCCACATTGGAAAGCTTGTAAAATGCCCAGGGAATCTGTATCCAGCTCTATAGAATTGCACGAACCATTTTGCAATGTTTTCTTGGATACGTCCCAGACTTTGCAACAGTGCTAGCCTAAATCTTTGTGTGGCCGATCAACACTTCTGAAATTTTTGCACAGCTGGAGTTCAGTTTGATATTTTTGCATTTCCGGTCCATAATGTTGAAATTTTTGCACAGGGATCCCTTATAGGGAAATCCTTCACTCACAGCAAACTTTTCTGAAATTCTGGCTTTTCTGGCTGTATTTAGTCAAGTCTCTTGATACAAGCCCAGGCCATAGCTATGGGGCACTTGTCTGCTTTCGCACTGGTAAATCACTGCCCCCATGTTTCTACAGAAATAAAAGTTTTCAGTTCACTATATTCCCAAGTCACTCCTCATAATAAGCTAAGTAAGCTGTAAACATATTACATTAATTGTGTTTTACACTGTTAAATTGTTCAACCTTTCCTTCATTTCTTGCATTTCAATTTTTAAGAGATGCTTTACATTTTATATCAACATTGTTGCAATTGGTCATACAATTATAACAGAATGATGGAAAAAAATCTGGCTGGACTTCGAAAAATAGGCTGGAACAGGATTTTATTCCACTATCCGGCTGGATAGTCCTGCCAGACATCCCTAACAAGCAGTTTTCACAATAGCAAAATTGTTCAGCTACTATACACTAGAGGTAAGTTGGTGTAGAAGAAAACATGGAACTCTGTACTGCCACCACTTAGGGCTTCCAATCAAAACAGAAAATTCTGTTTTCCACTTCTTAAATTCTGTGAATTTCCATTTTCAACTTTCCCATTTCTGTGAATTTCCGTTTCAAACATGTTTACAAAGCGCACAGAGATATAGAATCCATATACACACTTTATCTTTAGGATGAAAACTACAGACATCAGCATAACAAAGGTTTGATCAAAAGAAATCATTCCACATTGTTTCAAAACTTAAATGCTTCACAAATTGTTGCATATTTCATGTAAACCAAACTTAAGTGCATGCATAATTTCTAAACTCAAATTGTACAGAAAGGTCTTGTTTGAAAAAATTAAAAAGATTGCCTAAAGCCATCTGAAAAGTTACAGTAATTTTATTCTAACGTAGTTAGATGTACAGGGAATAGCGAAACCACTTGGGACATTATGTGCTTATTTCATTGCCTCTGAAACTGCTGACTATTTGTAAGTTAAAGAGTTTTTATGTTATTCAATAAACAGTCAAATGTATGCTTCTGTTTTTCAGTCTCAGATGCTTTAAATGTTGAGATTTAAGATTGAATTTGTAGAAAGACTGCTTTGTTGAGGCAACGGTAGCATTAACGTCAGTAACTTAACAACCTCGAGTCTTCGAAGGCTACCGTAGGCATACCGTAGTCAGTGCTGGCGCTCATGGGGAGTGCTCGGTTGATTCAATCAGGTGTTTTGGCCATCTGCAGCTGGTCTGCTGGGGCTGACTTTCTTATTATGCTTGCAAAGTGTTACAATAGTTTCTTTGATATATCAATTGTAAAGTTTATGCAGGAAACTTAAAACTGTAAGCCATGTATATTTCTTTAATTTTCCTATTTTCTGCCAATATCATAGTTTAGACACTAAAATTGGTCAATTCCGTGAATTTCTGTAGTTCAAAGTTCAATTTCCCTTTTTTCCCACGAGTTTCCGCGATCATGGAAAATCAATGGCCCTAACCATTCATAAAAGAATGACCATATTCTGATAATTTTGTGCTTAATGCCTGCACAAGTTGAAGTTCACTTTATTTCTTTCTGTATACTTAATTGAAGATACTTGTCTTATGTAATATATATGTCTTCAACTGACTTTCAGTACACTTTCGATATTACCAATCAAGTCAAATTTTTTTATTAAAACATTGATAAGAAAACAAAAGATTAGAAAACACATGAACAAAACAATGGACACAAGAGGTAGAAAGTGAAATGTAAAGCCACTCACAGTACCAGACACAACCAAAATTAGCATAGTACAAAAATGAGACAAGATCATATTTCCTCCTATTTTCACATAATGCAATCCTCTTAGGAGGCAAACTGGTCTGCACTTGGAGGCATATGTTACACAAAAATCCAGTCACTATCAGATCAGACAGTAATGGTTTTATTTTGGTAGTAACTTCTTTCCAAATAAAACTGCAAACTTTCATGCTGTTGATGTACAGTGTATTGCCATTTTGGAAACGTATGATGTACAGTATCACATGCACCGGCAATGCTACGTGACATGTGCAGGCGCACGTGTAACGTCGCTAATCACAGTAATTTCCCAACAACATGGCGACTTGCGAGTGAATAAAATGTATATTCGTAAAAACTTCATATTTTCTTGGACGTGAATTTGTTGTACTACGGAATGATGTCTTTTTGTTTGGAATACTATATCTGAAGTGTCTGAACAATCTGGTAGGCTGTACAACAGTTTTCCTGTAAGATTTCCTAGAACTGCCCTTCCTCATCAAGACAACCCCTTCCAGTTCCAGTTTTCAAAGCAAAAACTTTATGCTTTTAGCTCTGACAACTTTATTTGGAACTTGTATTTACACAACTGCCCTCCTAAAATATTGAATGGTCAATTAATTGCCTGCCTTGATTGCCTGCCTTGAAGACTGGACACTGGAATGGTCACCATGATATGTTACCTTTGCCGAAGCTGAGCTAGAGCAGAGATGGGTCAAGTTAGAGTGTAGACATAGTGGCAAGGAGCATTGAATGAACTAATAGATGAAAGGGAAGGTGTACCAGGGTTCACTTACTTCATGAATATGAGAAGGAAATTCACCAGAGCAAACAAGAAAAAAAAAGATCCCCTTAAAAGTAGGAATACTTGGTGATATATATCCAAACCAGATTTGGCAGCAAATTTTGCACCATTTTTCCCTCTCCTCAGACCCCTCCACCAGGACAGTGATCAGTCACATTACCCAGCTTGCAGGAAAGCACCCTGACAAAAATTTAGACCTGTGGACAACACTGCTGTACTGTATGGACAGACTAGTTTAGCTCAATCTAAAAGATGAAGGAATATGTACTGGCCTGTAAGCTTTTTACTGTAGGTTTATTATTATTGCTGATTATATTGCTGAGATGCAGTACTACCTCAAGAATGTAAATGTACAAGTGAGTGCTAACTGCTTTGAAGTTAATAAATATCTTGTCAAATTTTTAAGTTGGCTGCTTTGAGCCAACTTTTAAGCCAGTGCTGCCTGAAAAAATTAAAGACTCACTTTATTATTCATGGTGAAAACCACAGAACCGAGATATCACTTACAGCACTGCATGTGCTGCACATTCACAGACGACAATTGAAAAAGAAATCAGGCAGTAGATCTATGTCATTGTAAGGACCATACTGCTGGTGAACTTGATGAACATAGTAGATACAGTACTTACAGTAGCATATTTGTTTTACCTAATGTACCTGCACTTTGGACTTGTCTCCTAAACACAACTAGATCAATAATTGGTCATTGATTGGTGAGCAGGTTTCTAGGTACTGTATGCTATATTGTTAATATTATGGTAACAACACTTTCTGTATTGGACAGTAATGAAAATAGAATACAGCATTTACTAAATTTGAGGGAAAATCAGTTATGTAGCCAGGTTGCCCTAGCAGTAACTATGGGAAAGGTAACCTTTGTGGAGGTGTACAGTTCATTGAGGTAATCAAAGTTTGTATGCTACAGATATCCCACACCATCCTAGGGTGACAAGTTTGTAAAACTTAAGAACTTTATTTTGTCAAGTCCCCAGGGCCCTATGAAGTAGAAACAGCAATATGCATTTTTAGATGGAAATATGTACAAGTGAAACTGTACTTATTTACGGTATATTACTGTATAATTCAAGAATATGAATCTTGTGAAAAGAGTTTCTTTTCTTTAAGCTGTGAATGCTTTTCTTTAGACTACAAACAGAAATGATTGTGGACATTTAATCAGTGTCTAATACACCTAATTTCTTCTTATGATATTGAAGAGGATTTTTTTATTGGGGGAGGGGGCACTATTTGCTAGAAGACTGTCCATGTGCAGTGTGTGGTATTAAAATGTTAAAATGTTTCTCATCAGCCACCATGCATGGCATTTTTTAAGAGGCAGGACAATAAAGCTGGGGTGCTCATTAAACTTCGGTTTGTTGTACGAAGATTATAAGACTCTGACTCTGAAGTAAGGGCCCATGTGTGCGTGGATGTCTCTTTGAACATGTATGATGGTACTTAAACTACCCGTCCAGAGTGGCACATACATGTATGCCTCTAACCACCAATTCATTGCACTCTACAACTTTATGTAACAAACAAAAAAACTGCAGAACAAAACTATAAAAAAAAAAGAATTCCAACTTCACAGATTTTGTTGAATACGGAAAGTAATGCCAGCTTTTACCTTCAGGTTGAACATTCAACTGAAGAGTACCCTGTTTCCATAAAATGTACTGTATATGTCAGTATGATGTCATGTCTTTATCGTGCTTAACTGTCTCTCTCTCTGGCAATTCACTGACATCTTCACAACAAAAATACAGGTTGGGTCTGACTGTTTATGCTATTAGCCCTGCCTTGTTGCACAGTTCTGTGTCTATATATGTTTCTTGTTTCTTGTTGTGGAAGACATTGAACTGAAGAAACTGAAAGAATGGAAAAAATTCTGAGGATGGTATTGTATGATATATCTTATGATGCTGGTACAATATTTTCTGAGAAAGATCAATAAAAACATTGGCAGCTTGATAAACATGTCTACAATATCTTTTGTACTGTGTTATTGTATGACAGAAATCAAGCCTACTTGCCCACTTTATTGATGGG
Organism: Stichopus chloronotus; assembly: GCA_021234535.1. Lineage (NCBI taxonomy): Eukaryota > Metazoa > Echinodermata > Holothuroidea > Aspidochirotida > Stichopodidae > Stichopus > Stichopus chloronotus. The sequence goes on from CM037835.1 coordinate 10,763,638, forward strand.
TGTGCACTGAACGAATAACATACAGCATTTGTACAGTGGAAGGAGTGAAATTGAAGGAGTTTAAGACCATAATTCAATGACTTTCCCTGTGCTTTTTTGTTTTGCAAAAAAAAAGAAGAAAAAAAATCATCAGTTTCAGAACAGAACTCCTACATGGAATACACTGTACATGTATCAAATGTGTTACATTTGTCACTTTGGAAGCAGTTTTACTGGTTTGTCATGCATACCAGCAGACCTGTTCTTGTGAATATCCGATGCACGACCTTTATTCCCTTAATTAACTGATCCTGATCTTTGACGGTCGCACCAGTTATCAAGTTTGATGAAAGTGTCCTAGATCCAATAAAAATGTCTGGAAAGGCAAAATACCTGCATGTGCTACACATTGCATTGTATGCCTATTCATGGCTTAGAAACAAATCTTTAGAAAACTTTTACCTGCATCCTGTCATTCCGGCGTGTTAAAATCTAGAATCAGTGCTGATTTTCATAGTTTCTTCAGCGGCATACCTGTCACAGTGCACATTAAAATGTGATAGTGAATGACAAAAAAGTTACTGATTATCATGAAAGTGACAACATGTACCATACAGTACTGTAAGTGCCATTTCTGACAATATAGTAGGTTTGTTGGCCAAATTCATTACTAGCACAGTTTGGTTCTCAATTGTCAAATTTTCCTAAGGAGGACAATTTATGGTGTGAATTAAAACTATGTTTAATTGCATATATATTCTAATTGTGATAGAGGAGTAATTCAAAGACATGATCAAAGTCCAGTTACTGGTGTAGTGTTGGCGTAACTTTGTATCAGTACTCGCAGTACCTATAAACAGTACTCTCCCTGTAAGTCAACTCTCCTGTAAACGGTACTCCCCTCATTACCCCCTCTGTCTCTCCCAGTATCACTTTCGCTGCACTTAAGAGAGTGTGATACCTGTCAGACCAGTTTGTGTCAGACGGTCCAGGGTGAAAGTTGACTGTTGGAAGTTTTTCATTACAAAATTTCTTCATTTCATTGAAACACAAAATTGAGACAGTTCTTTCAATCTGCTTTTGCTTACAATCCAAACGTCATTGAAGTGCAGTGCCGTTCATGTGTACAACATTCCTGCCAAGTGCTCCTGACATCATATACTTATCCACATAAATTGTCAATTTCTTCTCGCATTGGAGGAGTGGAGGTTGCTATTTTAATGCGAGGAACTTTGATATGTTACTGACTGAGAACAGATGTTCCCAGAGCTCTTAATTTACATATGCCTTGCCACAAGTTGCAAGACACCACATGTGGCAGATTCTACAAGGCGGTGGTATGTCATGGACTTAACAGTATTAAAGCCCATAAAAATATTTATTAGTCACTTGGATATGTCCTGATGGATTGTTTATCAAGCCTTGGTACTCTTTTATCGTATTGTAACAAGTGCTCTTTGGTATTTAGTTTTCTTTTTTATTTCTTGTGTATTATTGTTTCCAGAAGGCTTAAATGCTGAAATGATTATCTTCCTAACACCGCTAAACTCTGTTTAAGCAATGATTGTACATTGCTGTGCCCTTTTGTGCATACTGTACATGGGGTATCTTAAAAGTGTTCTGTGGTTCTGTTGATCAGTGTACACTAAACGAAAGCATGGAGCTACTGGACTAATTTTAAGCATGGTATTTTTAGTACTGTATTAGTATTCTCATCCCAACCTTTACAAATACATTGGGGTCCTAATCTTTCTTAAATCTGGTAACTACTTTACAAGTCCCATTGTTCCATGTAGTCTCTTTGAACTCCCTTCATCTGTTGCAACAAACAGTAGTTCAAACCGTTGCCTGCATGGAAAGAACACTGTTGTCATAGTTGTTTATACATCTCAAAATGTAAACTTGAGTTTCCCAAAAGTCATTGAGCAGTTTTTTAATACTTTTGCAGCTGCTTACAGGCACCCAAGAACCAAAACAAAAAACTAAACAAACCCCCCCCCCCAAAAAAAAAAACAGGAAAAGGTTGGTAGTTTAAGTTAGTTTAAGAAGACCAATGTGTATGTGTTATTTATTGAAATTGTTCTCAGTGATGATGTGGTGTCTAGTATCAAAGGAACTACACATAATGACTATTATGCTTGACTTAGCAGGTTAATCTGTGCTATCATTATGCAAAAGAAACCAAAAAATGCAAATTAAATAGATGTGATCTTTGTTCATACTCATATAATAGTGACTTTGTGACACACTTCTATTGTACTGTACATTGTGCACTACCATATGTTAGTCATTTTAAGCAGTTCCAACTGACCTCAGAGTACATTATGCATTTTTGTTGATAGAGCTAAAGCATCCTATTGACATGTATTACCTTGAATAAAAAATGAGAAGTTGACAGACATTTGAATTTATAAATGAAAAATTGAGCAGTGAAAAACACTCTGGTCATACCGAGTGAAACGAACCCCCTGCCTTCTCATCCAAGCTGACTTAGACCTAACAACAGCGTCCGACAGTTGACAGTTGGTTAATGAAACCCACGTTCTACCAAATGTTTTGACAGGAAAATCTAAGCAAACCATGGGAAAATCAAAAAAACGTAGATTATGAGAACAAAGATTAGATAGCTTCAGGTAGATAGCTTCATGTAAAATTGTTGTCACAAATCTAGAATTAGCTGAACAAAATTTGAAAAACCAGCCTTTACTGTACTAGCATTCTTCGAGTACTTTAATATGAAGCTAAATCAGCAATTCTGACTTGTACGCATATTGACTGAACGTGGGGCTATTTCACGATATCTTATCACTGGGTTTCCTACCACCATTCTACAACACTCCTCTTGCAATACAATGCAACAGCTGCCACCTATTTTCCTTGAGAAAAAGAAGAAAATTCCATTTTGAGCTATTTGCTGTGTATGGTAAGGTGAAGTTTGGCAATCGGATGCAGAGGTTGTGTCATTTTTGAATTTGTTAAGGAATCTTGTGCTATAGTCGTTTAATAATGTGCACGGACTAGAAAAGGTTCAAAATGTCATCAAACAGCTTCTATAAAACTGTATCAGCAACAAGTTACCTGTACCGATGGTTACAGCACAGTACAACACACAAAATGTTTGTTAAATTTTCATGTACATAAATGTGTACATTCCCTTGGTTACCATACACTCGTCATTTATTAAGCTGTTAATTAAAATGAAATGCCTCAATATTTTGCCTGTATGTGCCACCATACAGTGAGGATATTTATCTGGCCCCAAAGTATTGGGGCTTGAATTATCTGGATAAAACAGAGAAGTGATGTGAGATTGTCAACACTGAAGTGCCATACACTTGCTCCACCTTTTCATGCTTTGCAGTAGAGGATTTTGAAATTAGTTTTTGTGTAATATATCTTGTGTAAGACAGTAAGTATTTAAGTAATGTATCTTGTGGTACGCTTTGAGATACTGACCATATGAAACCACTCATGTTTGAGATGCATCCAGAACAGTGTACCGATATTACTGAGCTTTTTACCACAAGAATCTAGTGGTTTGTCCTGGCAGAGGTCAAACCATGGCCAAACACACTTCAGGTACACTGACTGTACAGTATATACTGTACTGTACATACTGTATGTGTCATGCAGCTCTGCAGTTTGACTGTGTTTTATCAATGCTTCAGATAATCTAACTGAATCTTCAGTTGGTTGAAACTTGAACTCATTCAGTTGTCTGGAAGAAATCTTCGTAACAGAACAGGATTGTGGCATTGCTTGTAAGCAAATGTTTGCTGTCTTGGAAGCTGACAGTGCCACTATATTTCTTAATATTGTTCTAACAAAATGGAAATCTTGTCAAACTATTGCCTTTGTCCCTGCAATTACAGGATTCCACTGCGAATACTCCAAATACTGTAGCATACAAAGAAAATAATTTTACTCGAATTTTGAAAAGTTAAGGTAAACAAATTATATTTTTAAGCAACAAACAACTGAATTGCTGTCTGTGAGGAACTTACTCCTTGAAAAGAAGGCCATTGTGCTTTACTTTGAATGATCTATTATTCTATGTCTTAACACTGGTTTTAAAAATATGGTTGTTTTCTGTAAAACAAACGTCTTATTTCCTTTAAAGTTTTGGGCAAACATAGGGTACTGTAAGTTTTATGTGGCTGATCAATCAGATAATACCTATTGTCTATTTTAACCTGGCAGCTCTAATACATACTCCCTGCTGAGGACAAATTTTCTCCCACTATGTACAGTAGCTGCTATAGTAAAGTGTACAACTATTAGGACTCATCCTTCCCCGTCACTATGCACAATCTGTCATTAAAAGCAAAGTGATTACTACTAAATTACTGCAAACAACCAACAAAAAGTAGGTGAACTTCCAGCTAGATTTCTCAAGGCACCTTTCCCATTTCCCAGTGAAATTTGCCATTTTAAACATAAATGGCAATTGCAAGTTACTTATGAGAATTGCTCCCCATGTGTCCTGTTTAAAAGCGCACAAAGATATAGAATCCATGCTCAGTGTGTTTCATTAATTTTACTTTTTTTCTGCCAAAATATCTTATTTGTGGAAGTTTCTCTAAAAATTAGTAAAGTCTGTGAATATCCATAGTTCATAGTTCAATTTCCATTATTTTCCACCATTTTCCGCGATCCCGGAAAATCGGTGGCCCTAGTCAAGTGCTCTTTGATTGACAGCAAATTATTCAAACGATGCACAGAACAGGTAGCTCATATTGCACAGCATACACAGCCCATGAAATTGTTTCGATCACACATGTGGAGGAATTTTAGACGGTCTGCTGGAGGGACTACAGAAGATGGAAGTGGTTAGGAGAATTGGAACTGTCGTAGACTTTGCAAAGTCTTTCTCGGCGAATGAATTCTCCTCCTTTGATACATTCCTCACAATTTGAGCTGCAGCCTACTTATACCCAACCGAGGATATGTACTCATCTAGTAATAGCGCTTCCCTGTGATCGCCGTCCGCCGGAAAGACTTTGGTCACTCGATGTAATTATGTACATATGAATAGTCACGTTTGACGTTAGGGTTAATACATATTAAAATACTACGCGTTGGTCTCATGAAATGAGCCAATAGCAGCGATCGAACAATGAGAGAAAATAATGGTACCTAGGCTAACTTTCACCATATCACCAGATTTGCCTACGGCAGAAATAGGATATCGCTAAGAGAGGCCTCAAACAGTTGAAGGAGAGTAGAATATTGCCATGATAGTTACGTAACTAATCAGTCGTATGTCCTTTCCCCATCATCACTCCCATCATTTCTCACGATGGCCGTGATTGGCTTCTACCGAATTTGGTAGCGAAAAACAATGGTGTTAGTTAAAAGTTGTGTGCATAATTAAAACGAGTGTCCAGAGTCTGCGAGGGCAGCTATCAGTGGGGGGAGTAAACACTCTTCCGGAAGAGCAGTACAGTGTGGGTGTTCAGAGGTGGCAGAACCAAGGTTTACAGAAACTTAAAGTTTCCAGCCCAAGCAGACTCTGCAGAGTCTAGAACTGTCTGGGACAGTGAGTCCCTGTGTTAAAGGTCAGCCGATCCATGTCATCATGCTATGCTGCTCGCTTTGTAAAATCTACATGTAGGCCTATGCTGTGCATCTGAAATGTATGAATTTGGAAATGTCATTGGTTTGATGAACTGCAACTGCAACAACATTAGAATGTTTTTAGAATGTTACTCCCACTTCTTTTCCAAAGATGACAAGTTTAAAAGAGTATGGAGATGTACATTGTTTCCATTTTCCACATCCCTGTGAATTGTTGTGTCCTTGTTAGAACTGTAGAGTAGCTCTGCCAAAAGTGGCTGTTGGTTACCAGGCTACAGGCCTATGCATCTACTTTAGTCAGTTCCTTCTGGCCATGTTACATGAATAGTCAGAACTTTCTTCCATTGAAAATAACTTTCCCTGCAATATCCTACTCTGTACACAGCAGTGCCGACAACAGCCCTGAAGGTGGCATGTCCAACACATGTATGCACTGCACATTGTTTAAGTGTACCTACTAGGGCAGGCTGTTTTTGAAACACAATAGCTGTCCAGTTTCAGTCCTGTTCAGTGAGTCATTACCATTCACTCCTACTGTTTGTACATACTATCACAATACCAAAGGTTTCCAGTTACTTTTAAGTGCTCAGAATTGTCTTCTACCTGACATATGAATGAGTGAAAGGTCACAATTTGGTACTGTAGTTTTTACCAAACTACCAGTATTTACCCATTCTAATTCCTGGAGAAAGACCTCGGAATAGTGTGTTGGACCTATTCCCAGTGAATTTCTTAGTCCAGCTTTGTGTGAAATGTGCTTATTATTTCCACTTTAGATTGTAACTTGTTTTCTGGTTACACAAGAGCCGGAAAAACTGCATACAAAGGTGTGGCACGGTATTCACATTGGCGAATGGTTACATTGAAGTGTGGGTAGTTGTACAGTAGGTATTTGGCCTACTGTATGTGGGAATGTGCAAACTCAGCAGTCAATAGAAACTGGGTATTTGGACAAATTTAAGTGTAGTGCTTTCCTGTTTTCAAGTTGTACATTGTAATGTTAAACATGTTACATTAACTGGGGAGTTGCCACAGAACTCCTTGCAACAACAGTCCTCAGAAAGTGTGGCCAGTTGCAATTTCAGTTTAATACTACCCATACCGATCACCAAAGTGTACAGTTCTTTCTAAATTATACACTTATTTCTCCGTCTGTATCTTTAAAGGTTCATGGTCATCGTCTAATTAATATCTCATACCACACCAGCCTCTTCTTGACAATTCTCTTTAAAGTGTAAACATCATTTGTTTACATATATACGTCAGAAAAGATTCTTGGCAAGTGTATACCAAATTAAGTGTTTGAAGGCAGTTTTTCTCCACCCCAAGCTACATTTTTGACCAGGGGTTAGCAAAATTCTCAGTTGGTTCTACTCTTTGACTGACAGCAGATTTGAAAGATGCAGAGTACAGTGCCTCATATTACACAGCATACACAGGTGCATAGACAGGCTGTGGGAGGTGCTAGAGGTAAGCAGTTGGGAGAATTGAAAGTGTCTCCTTCTATGACACATTGCAACGTCAGATTCGTTGAAGGTGCCTTGAGATATCCAGGTGGAAGTTCACCTACCTTGTTTTTTTTTTTTTGGCAGTAATTAAGAGGTAATCACTTTGCTTTTAATGACAGATTGTGTTAGTGACTTTGAAGGATGAGTCCTAAAAGTTACACACTTTACTATGTCAGCTACTGCACCTAGTCTGAGCTGACTTAGACCTAACAACAGCGTCCGACAGTTGACAGTTGGTTAATGAAACCCACGTTCTACCAAATGTTTTGACAGGAAAATCTAAGCAAACCATGGGAAAATCAAAAAAACGTAGATTATGAGAACAAAGATTAGATAGCTTCAGGTAGATAGCTTCATGTAAAATTGTTGTCACAAATCTAGAATTAGCTGAACAAAATTTGAAAAACCAGCCTTTACTGTACTAGCATTCTTCGAGTACTTTAATATGAAGCTAAATCAGCAATTCTGACTTGTACGCATATTGACTGAACGTGGGGCTATTTCACGATATCTTATCACTGGGTTTCCTACCACCATTCTACAACACTCCTCTTGCAATACAATGCAACAGCTGCCACCTATTTTCCTTGAGAAAAAGAAGAAAATTCCATTTTGAGCTATTTGCTGTGTATGGTAAGGTGAAGTTTGGCAATCGGATGCAGAGGTTGTGTCATTTTTGAATTTGTTAAGGAATCTTGTGCTATAGTCGTTTAATAATGTGCACGGACTAGAAAAGGTTCAAAATGTCATCAAACAGCTTCTATAAAACTGTATCAGCAACAAGTTACCTGTACCGATGGTTACAGCACAGTACAACACACAAAATGTTTGTTAAATTTTCATGTACATAAATGTGTACATTCCCTTGGTTACCATACACTCGTCATTTATTAAGCTGTTAATTAAAATGAAATGCCTCAATATTTTGCCTGTATGTGCCACCATACAGTGAGGATATTTATCTGGCCCCAAAGTATTGGGGCTTGAATTATCTGGATAAAACAGAGAAGTGATGTGAGATTGTCAACACTGAAGTGCCATACACTTGCTCCACCTTTTCATGCTTTGCAGTAGAGGATTTTGAAATTAGTTTTTGTGTAATATATCTTGTGTAAGACAGTAAGTATTTAAGTAATGTATCTTGTGGTACGCTTTGAGATACTGACCATATGAAACCACTCATGTTTGAGATGCATCCAGAACAGTGTACCGATATTACTGAGCTTTTTACCACAAGAATCTAGTGGTTTGTCCTGGCAGAGGTCAAACCATGGCCAAACACACTTCAGGTACACTGACTGTACAGTATATACTGTACTGTACATACTGTATGTGTCATGCAGCTCTGCAGTTTGACTGTGTTTTATCAATGCTTCAGATAATCTAACTGAATCTTCAGTTGGTTGAAACTTGAACTCATTCAGTTGTCTGGAAGAAATCTTCGTAACAGAACAGGATTGTGGCATTGCTTGTAAGCAAATGTTTGCTGTCTTGGAAGCTGACAGTGCCACTATATTTCTTAATATTGTTCTAACAAAATGGAAATCTTGTCAAACTATTGCCTTTGTCCCTGCAATTACAGGATTCCACTGCGAATACTCCAAATACTGTAGCATACAAAGAAAATAATTTTACTCGAATTTTGAAAAGTTAAGGTAAACAAATTATATTTTTAAGCAACAAACAACTGAATTGCTGTCTGTGAGGAACTTACTCCTTGAAAAGAAGGCCATTGTGCTTTACTTTGAATGATCTATTATTCTATGTCTTAACACTGGTTTTAAAAATATGGTTGTTTTCTGTAAAACAAACGTCTTATTTCCTTTAAAGTTTTGGGCAAACATAGGGTACTGTAAGTTTTATGTGGCTGATCAATCAGATAATACCTATTGTCTATTTTAACCTGGCAGCTCTAATACATACTCCCTGCTGAGGACAAATTTTCTCCCACTATGTACAGTAGCTGCTATAGTAAAGTGTACAACTATTAGGACTCATCCTTCCCCGTCACTATGCACAATCTGTCATTAAAAGCAAAGTGATTACTACTAAATTACTGCAAACAACCAACAAAAAGTAGGTGAACTTCCAGCTAGATTTCTCAAGGCACCTTTCCCATTTCCCAGTGAAATTTGCCATTTTAAACATAAATGGCAATTGCAAGTTACTTATGAGAATTGCTCCCCATGTGTCCTGTTTAAAAGCGCACAAAGATATAGAATCCATGCTCAGTGTGTTTCATTAATTTTACTTTTTTTCTGCCAAAATATCTTATTTGTGGAAGTTTCTCTAAAAATTAGTAAAGTCTGTGAATATCCATAGTTCATAGTTCAATTTCCATTATTTTCCACCATTTTCCGCGATCCCGGAAAATCGGTGGCCCTAGTCAAGTGCTCTTTGATTGACAGCAAATTATTCAAACGATGCACAGAACAGGTAGCTCATATTGCACAGCATACACAGCCCATGAAATTGTTTCGATCACACATGTGGAGGAATTTTAGACGGTCTGCTGGAGGGACTACAGAAGATGGAAGTGGTTAGGAGAATTGGAACTGTCGTAGACTTTGCAAAGTCTTTCTCGGCGAATGAATTCTCCTCCTTTGATACATTCCTCACAATTTGAGCTGCAGCCTACTTATACCCAACCGAGGATATGTACTCATCTAGTAATAGCGCTTCCCTGTGATCGCCGTCCGCCGGAAAGACTTTGGTCACTCGATGTAATTATGTACATATGAATAGTCACGTTTGACGTTAGGGTTAATACATATTAAAATACTACGCGTTGGTCTCATGAAATGAGCCAATAGCAGCGATCGAACAATGAGAGAAAATAATGGTACCTAGGCTAACTTTCACCATATCACCAGATTTGCCTACGGCAGAAATAGGATATCGCTAAGAGAGGCCTCAAACAGTTGAAGGAGAGTAGAATATTGCCATGATAGTTACGTAACTAATCAGTCGTATGTCCTTTCCCCATCATCACTCCCATCATTTCTCACGATGGCCGTGATTGGCTTCTACCGAATTTGGTAGCGAAAAACAATGGTGTTAGTTAAAAGTTGTGTGCATAATTAAAACGAGTGTCCAGAGTCTGCGAGGGCAGCTATCAGTGGGGGGAGTAAACACTCTTCCGGAAGAGCAGTACAGTGTGGGTGTTCAGAGGTGGCAGAACCAAGGTTTACAGAAACTTAAAGTTTCCAGCCCAAGCAGACTCTGCAGAGTCTAGAACTGTCTGGGACAGTGAGTCCCTGTGTTAAAGGTCAGCCGATCCATGTCATCATGCTATGCTGCTCGCTTTGTAAAATCTACATGTAGGCCTATGCTGTGCATCTGAAATGTATGAATTTGGAAATGTCATTGGTTTGATGAACTGCAACTGCAACAACATTAGAATGTTTTTAGAATGTTACTCCCACTTCTTTTCCAAAGATGACAAGTTTAAAAGAGTATGGAGATGTACATTGTTTCCATTTTCCACATCCCTGTGAATTGTTGTGTCCTTGTTAGAACTGTAGAGTAGCTCTGCCAAAAGTGGCTGTTGGTTACCAGGCTACAGGCCTATGCATCTACTTTAGTCAGTTCCTTCTGGCCATGTTACATGAATAGTCAGAACTTTCTTCCATTGAAAATAACTTTCCCTGCAATATCCTACTCTGTACACAGCAGTGCCGACAACAGCCCTGAAGGTGGCATGTCCAACACATGTATGCACTGCACATTGTTTAAGTGTACCTACTAGGGCAGGCTGTTTTTGAAACACAATAGCTGTCCAGTTTCAGTCCTGTTCAGTGAGTCATTACCATTCACTCCTACTGTTTGTACATACTATCACAATACCAAAGGTTTCCAGTTACTTTTAAGTGCTCAGAATTGTCTTCTACCTGACATATGAATGAGTGAAAGGTCACAATTTGGTACTGTAGTTTTTACCAAACTACCAGTATTTACCCATTCTAATTCCTGGAGAAAGACCTCGGAATAGTGTGTTGGACCTATTCCCAGTGAATTTCTTAGTCCAGCTTTGTGTGAAATGTGCTTATTATTTCCACTTTAGATTGTAACTTGTTTTCTGGTTACACAAGAGCCGGAAAAACTGCATACAAAGGTGTGGCACGGTATTCACATTGGCGAATGGTTACATTGAAGTGTGGGTAGTTGTACAGTAGGTATTTGGCCTACTGTATGTGGGAATGTGCAAACTCAGCAGTCAATAGAAACTGGGTATTTGGACAAATTTAAGTGTAGTGCTTTCCTGTTTTCAAGTTGTACATTGTAATGTTAAACATGTTACATTAACTGGGGAGTTGCCACAGAACTCCTTGCAACAACAGTCCTCAGAAAGTGTGGCCAGTTGCAATTTCAGTTTAATACTACCCATACCGATCACCAAAGTGTACAGTTCTTTCTAAATTATACACTTATTTCTCCGTCTGTATCTTTAAAGGTTCATGGTCATCGTCTAATTAATATCTCATACCACACCAGCCTCTTCTTGACAATTCTCTTTAAAGTGTAAACATCATTTGTTTACATATATACGTCAGAAAAGATTCTTGGCAAGTGTATACCAAATTAAGTGTTTGAAGGCAGTTTTTCTCCACCCCAAGCTACATTTTTGACCAGGGGTTAGCAAAATTCTCAGTTGGTTCTACTCTTTGACTGACAGCAGATTTGAAAGATGCAGAGTACAGTGCCTCATATTACACAGCATACACAGGTGCATAGACAGGCTGTGGGAGGTGCTAGAGGTAAGCAGTTGGGAGAATTGAAAGTGTCTCCTTCTATGACACATTGCAACGTCAGATTCGTTGAAGGTGCCTTGAGATATCCAGGTGGAAGTTCACCTACCTTGTTTTTTTTTTTTTTGGCAGTAATTAAGAGGTAATCACTTTGCTTTTAATGACAGATTGTGTTAGTGACTTTGAAGGATGAGTCCTAAAAGTTACACACTTTACTATGTCAGCTACTGCACCTAGTCTGAGAAAATTTGTGCTCAGCAGGGAGTACAACCCTAATACTGTATGTATTAGGGTTGTGAGGTTAGAATAAACAGTACCTGATTGATCAGCCACATATAACTTACAGTATCCTATGTTTGCACAAAACTTTAAAGGGAAATAAGATGTTTGTTTTACAGAAAAGAATCATATTTTTAAAACCAATGTTAAGACTTAGAATAATAGATCATTCAAAATAGGAGAGCACAATGGCCCTCTTTTCAAGGAATGAGTCACTCATGGCAATTCAGTTGTTTGTTGCTTAAAAATATAATTTGTTCACCTTAGCTTTTCAAAATTCGAACGATGCATCATCTGTTTCTCTTCACATACATAAATTTTTAAGGAGACAAAGCTTGTTCAGGTGTTTGTTGATGAGACTGAATGGTTTGTATGCTATTTGGAGTATTCTAAATACCCTATTTCCCATTAACCAGAAAATCATGTAGCAAAGCTTTCAGGCAATTCATAGAAGGTTAGCAAAAACAAATGAAGCTTTTCTGCAAATGAAACTGCATATACTGTAGATTTTTCTAATACCACAGAATGGATAAATGAAATTGCGGTGCTACAGAGTTAAGAGGTCTACATCAAGTGCTTCTCCCCAGTAGCAACTTTTTTAACATCCACTGTAGCTAGTACCAAACAATGAAAGGGACACAAACTTGTCAAACATTGGATAAAAAGGGCAAAATACTGTACCTTCGCAGGTATGTTTTTACTTTGTGACCTAGTTTCACAAACCTGACAGAGGATCTTTGGGCAGCACACACATTTGCTTCTACCACTCGCATTGCTACATTGCAAAATTACATTCCTGTTGTAGGACATTCACATATTGTAAATGGTGACTGTCTTTCAGAATACAAAAGTGGCACAGTCTGAGTCAAACTGGTTGGAAAACACAAATGGTGAAATGTGATAGTGCATTAATGCACTGTCCCATTGTCCATCACAAAATCAGTTCTTTCAGTCACACAGACAGTCTTTACTGAGTACTGTAGGTCTATGTTGCAGCCAAAGCTACAAATTCGGTATGGTAACTTATTGGCTTGACTGAGACAAAAGATGCAGACTGAGTGACGCAAGAACTGTCAACTCACATAGCACACAGAACGTTTTTACAGGACTTACAAAAGCTTTATCATTAACGACCGTTGCAGCTTAGCAATTTCACTACATCTACAGGCCATGTTCCAGTACTGTGCAAGTTGCAACTCGCGACACGTGTCGTCCGTGCAGACAGAACTTGTCACAGATACTTTATAGAGTTCTGCTAATCCTGCCACATCCTGCCATTCTCCGTAAAACTTGACAAATCTCAACTGCAGTACAGCAGTGCTGTATTTTTATGCATGCATGCAGCCTCTCTCTATTACAGGCAGACTTGTAGCAGTTAGCAGATCTGTTACTGTTTGCACACGCAATAAACAAGGATCTTGTTGGCCATTCGTAAATTATATTATCATGTCTCCTTGAAGGGGTTGCACAGGGTTTTATCAGGAGGATTTTCGGCAGTTGTTTTACAGCTCATATTGTTTGATAATAATGAAGTATGTAACTCTTCGTTGTCTGGGTTGCCTCCTTGCGGTGGAATGTCACTACTTGTTGAACTGTTTTGAGTGAAAAGAGTTGACAGTATTTGATCGCAGAGGAATCCTGTAATTGTACGGACAAAGGCAATAGTTTGACAAGATTTCCCGTTTTGTTAGGACATTATTAAGAAATATAGTGGCACTGTCAGCTTCCAAGACATCCAAAATGTGCTCACCAGCAATGCCACAATCCTGTTCTGTTACGAAGCTTTCTTCCAGACAACTGAATGAGTTCAGGTTTCAACCAACTGAAGATTCAGTTAGATTATCTGAAGCATTGATAAAAAGTTGTAAACAGCACAGTGCATGAGTGTGCTACAACAACTTTTAAGGTGACGTACACACACTTTTTGTACTCTCTTCTTCCAAATCAGACCTGTGTAAGTATCTCTGTTTGACAAAACTGTGATTATTATCTGCATGTGGGAAATTCAGTCCGAAAGTGTCTCAGCTGACAGTAAAAACATTAACTTCTCTTATGTTGATGTCCCATAGATTTTATTAATGAGGATGTGTTTATGCCTCTCTCTAGCCTTGTGTACTTGGAATGTTGTTTGGTTGAGAGTCATCAATTTTTGCCAGAACTCTGGAAGTAAACATTCGTGAAATTTAACCAACATTAAAAATTCAAACATTAATTTTTTTTTGTCTACACTGGGGTATTTTCTGACTGAATTTACCATTGGCAGATCATTTTCTACCACAAAAAAGTTGTTTGGGATATGCTTTTTCCTGTCCTGATTTGGAAGAAGGAAGTGAAAACTGTTTTGCAAGATAGATACTGCAACTATCTATCCTCCTTTGAATTATATAAGACTGAAGCTTTTAATGAGACCTGTATGAATGGCAAATTTGCAAAGGACAACATTTAAAAATAGCAACCATGATACCCCTCAGTGTGTCTATCATACAGTACATGGATGTTGTTCAGTGCACCATTATTGTGGTACTGTAACAAAGATACATTATTCACTTTCTCATGTTCTTCTTTGGAATGAAAAGCATTGTTACTTTCTGTCCTGCATAGTAGTCCAATCACTGCCTTTGTGCATTATGCATTTGTTAACACTTTGTGTCAGCCTGTGAGAGGGGGGAAGGGGATGAGGATGAGTTGGAGTCATACAGTATCTCACCAAGAGCTGTCTATTATTCTGTGTTCTAACTTCTTACCTCCTCCTGAGATTTGAGAAAAGGTGTGTGTACGGTAGATGGACATTTTAGTAATTCACCTTCTAGACTCCACAGTACCACTTCTAGTGTGGCAACTAGCCAATCTGTCACAAATGATGAGATTAACACTAATACACTTAACATACAACTGTTTGGTCAGAGAGGGTTTAAACTCAGTCATTTTTTGTGACCGTTTGAAGTAGTGCATGCATCAGTGGTCATATTGATCCATGGATTGTCCAGGGTGCTTCTGAACATATGATTCAAGCGCTCTATTGGGGGTACGTAAAATTGATCGACAGCTTTGAAAAATTCAACGGTCCTGTGTTGGTGTGACAACAGCATTGATATTCCTCTGTGTGTAACATATTTGTTTTCAACACATTAGTCAGGGCAGACCTGCATACTTGAGTGTGAATCACAGATCTTTAATAGTAATGTGCAGTATGTGTTCAGTACATCTTTTGGACACCCAAAGTCATGAATTTATCGGACTGGACAGACTGTCCGCATTTGTTGTTCGCTCTTTCATTGGGGTTTAGAATTGTTCGTGAAATTGCAAGAGTTTTTGTGGTAAGTTTAATTAATCTTATGCCATTTGACCAAGTTATCAAGTAACTGGAATGTCCATGTGTGTTATAAACAGATCTTCACTGTAGTATTTCACTTAAAGTAGTATTAAACTTAAGTTTTCAACTTAGAGTAGTATTGAACTTAAAGTAGTATTCGACTGGCAGGATTTCTTTTCACTCAAAACAAACATAAAACAGGAACAGGTTGTATACAAAAAACGAAATGAACCATTCACAGTATGTTGACAGTTTTTTTTGTTAAAGGCATTTATACTGCATATTTGCCCTTTGAGGGGAAATAAGAGGAGAAAATAAACAACCTGGTCTACTGGTTAGATGCAAGGTTGATATTGTATGGTACTGTACACAACTCTACTGGCAAATGGTTGAAGTCATGCTGTTTAGTTGGCAGCAGCTGTATTGTTTAATCAGTGTACAATGGCTGCAATCTGTTTACTTTATGTCTGGAATTTTAATTTGCTCAAATCTGCAGAGAACTGTGCTTTAATTAAGAAAGTGGTTGTTTATGGTAATGAAAGCATCTGTCAGTAGTGAAAATTTAATCAAGTTACAGAAGGTTACCAGGATGAACTTGTTACTTGTATTGCTTCAGTTCACGTGAGAGAGAGGGATAACGTTAATGCTTTGCACGAACTGTGCTCCATGGTTTTGCCTGTTGATGTCTCCTGATTTAAGAGACGATAAGACACCTTAGCATAGAAAAAAATGAAAATGATGTGCACACGATATTCTTCCAAGGTTGTATGTGTCACTGTCTATGATTTTGAATTTTGCCAGTGAGTTTTTGCTCTGCAAAAGTGCTAAAGAAAGCACAGCGGCCAGAGTCTTCTCTAGCAATCAAGCCGAACAATTAGCGTTAGGAGTGGCAAGTAATAACATCCACCTGGGTCCTGTCACAAATGTGTATAGTAAAGGTAAACCATATTTGATAGTCATCGTAGGACTGACATTTATGGCCATTATAGAGCTTCAGGTATTTGGGTTTCACCTGGAGGTCATTCTTTTTGATGGGCATGTTGACACAGTAGATCTGTGTATTTAGGTACATTACAGTAGGTGCTGCCTGGTTGTATGTCCTTCGACAGTTTTGCAAGTTTGCATGCAGTAACTGTAGTGGTTCTACTGTAGTTCTAGATAGTTCACTGCTGTTTTGCAGGTGTCTCTCAAAGTTCTGTCGATTTCAAAGGATGCATGCTGTGAATTCTAGACAATTAGAGCCAGGCCTGGCAAAGCTCAAGGAATTCTCAAAGTTCCTGATTGGAAACCTTTCATTTCCTTGACGACAGACTTGCAGTGCAATGCGTTAGTCTTGATTCAAACGAAAAAGATGCAAAGGAAGTGTGTCAGATGAGGAACATCACATAGCTTGAAGACATAATGAGAACGGGAAGATCAACTGTACCAAGTTCAGTCTCCCTGTACCCTCTCATTGAGCACCATTGCCAAATTCTAGCCTGCGGCAAGAGGGTACAGAAGGGATGTGTCCGCAGTCAAGCTGTCTGCCCACCTGTTGGCTGTCATTTGGCCTCATTCCATACACTTACGTTGCACTTTATCTTAACTATATGTAAACTTAAATATTGCAAAATTCACATCATAAACATAAACGTACTTCTTGGCGTACACTAACGCTTTATTGATTCCTTGCTGAAGGTGAAAGGAATCTTTGTGATGGTGATGTGTCTGTGTATGTGACACCATTTTGTAAACACGATTACTTAATAAGGGTAACTTTGACTTATCTCATACTTTGTGTGTGGGTTGAACATATTGATTAGATGATCCCTATTGTTTTTGATGGATGTCAAAGGTCATTTGCTGTGACCAGAAGGCAAATTGTGAAACCCTTGTAAACACTATACAAGCACTATCAAGAAGCATAACCTTGACTAATGTCATACTTGGTGTGTGGGTTTAACTCAGAGCAACCTCCCGAGTGAAATTTTAGCACTGTGTCATTTTTGAGTACAATATTGTGTTGGCTACACTGCAAGCTACGCTGCAATACACCAACTGGTGATTGTATGCAGCCTTACATAGCCTTCTCATTGATCACAATAACATTTGTAAATACAATGACCTGAGCACAGTTGGCACAGTGACAGCTCTGGTAATGCTAATCCTCGGGTAAATGCTTCCTGTATAACCACAACCCATTGATCCAGACTGAATGCAAAGTACTTGGAATTTTAGAGGTAACTTTATAAGAAGTGAAAAAGATTTTGAGATTCACACACAGGTCAGTGAAAACCAATGGGAAGATAGTTTCCTTGGTGTAATTGGAGGATGTGTCTGCATGTATTCTTGCAAGGTGTGTTTGTTAGATTAACCAACTGCCTGGTGAAAATGACTCCAGTCAAATATTGTACATTTGCTCATTCCCTTTCTACACACATACAATGTGCCCAACAATATGGATGCACCCTTACCTAACGCAACAACCCACCTACCCTGTTCTTGACTTTTGTTCATCATATGTTCGTGACTTGTGTTCTATTGTCAAGCTTTTACTTTTCCTTTCTGATACAATTGTTCTCTGTGAACTTTTGTGAACAGATGAGTTCAGTTTATGGGATGACGACTATACCGTGACCTGTAAGAAATAGCCTGAAGTTATAATGTCTCTTTCTTTCCTGTTGCAGAATGAAGATGTCATTGCACCCTATCCAGTGGAACTGATGGATTGTTGAAAAAGTTTCTTCCAAGTTCTCCCTGTAGAATTACTTACAAGACCACCTCTTCAACCAACTGTTAAACAACATGGAGAATAAGAAGAGTTATTTGCTTACATTAAGTTTAATGAAAAGAAACTGCAACAGAACATTACAGATAGGTAAGGCACACCTTTTCCTGGTTTTAGCACCAGAAGAAGAATTTTCCTCATGCTCAAACTAGTCAGTCCAACATGAGCAGTAGTTTGAGTAGAAATTCCAATGTTAGAAAAAGTTTTAGATTAGAAATTACCCTAGAGAAGAGCTACGTGGAAACTTCTGGGTCCCTCGCTTCACCGGAGGAAACCTTGAAGTCTGATCTCCCAGTCTCATCCAAAAGGGAATTTACAAATGCAAAATCCTGGAGCAGTGATCCAAAGTTAGTGAAGGATGCTCCAAGTCCAGTCGTGACTAAAAAGTCATCTTCATCAGGAAACATAGCAAGGTCTCTGCTCTCCAAAGGGAAGACAAGTAAGAAGCAATCTGAAAAGACTATGAGCCATTACTGATGGTGCCAATGCAGCTAGTAGTGGTCAAAAGACAAAAGCTAGCCCTGTAACTAGAATTAAAACTGTCATTCGCTCCACAAAAGAGACCATCATTGAAAAGCTCCCTGGTGGTTCATCTAAGACCTCTTCGTCATGGCTGAACCGCTCACGACCAAGAAGTGTAGGTGCATCTCAGCGCTATGGTGTCCATTGCAATGGCAATATACACCCTCGGGAGCGGAGTCTGTCACCGCCTCGTGAAAAGAGGACCGCTACCAAGGTAGACCGCAGCCGTTCCTTCAACCTGAAGAGCCGTTTTAATGTTGACGGCTTTTGTAGCGAAAAGGTGCGAAGTGTGGGAAAGGAAGTCACGAGATTCCAGTCCTGAGAAAATATTACCGTTAGATTTGCCTTCTTCAGAATCAGACAGAAAATCACTGATTAAGCAAAGGACTGCTATGCTATTTGAGCCAAAAGCCTCAGAGAGTTCTTTGCCTAACAAAAAGCAACTCCTTTTAGATTTAAATGGTAGGACACCTAAAGGTGCTACTGGCCAATCCAAACAGGCCAAACCACAGTTAAAACCAAAGCGTGTGAACTTGTTCAAACGTGGTTTGCCCGTGAAACCTTCCGAAACACATCACAAAGATCCATCAGGTCCAGAGCCACAACTCCACAGTCCCAGTTCCCCAACTGAAGAAAAGGTGGTGAACGACAGCCAGTCCACCATGGGGAAAACTTGCAGCGTACATCAAGAGGGAAGTGTGATAGAGGATGATTATGGCATTGACTGTGTTGAAAACAGGGTATGACCAGCAAACCAGTTGCAATGGTGTCACATCTTCCTTTCCAAATCACTCCAGTAAGGACAGATCACCGGATAAGAGATCTGCAAGTTATGAAAAAGAGAATCAGAACATTGTCTTGCCAATAACTTCCAAGCATAGGACCACAAACAATTCCTCCAAGACACAGGAGGCTGTGCAATCAAACCGTTGTGTGCCAAACGGAGTTTTAACGGAAAGGTTGGACAAGAACTTCTCGTCGAACTATGAACTTACCTCGAAATATGGCGAGGTCTCCAAACGACAGACTGTCGCTACGCTTAATGGGGTTAAACTAGTAGAGAGTGTGGTGGAAGGGACAGAGGACATGAAAAAGGACCAGAGGGTCCCTCCCCCTGTGGAACACGTCAGGGTCGACGATGACGTGTTTGAAAACTGTGAGGTAACTGACAAGAGGGAGACGGTAGTGACCTTGAATGGCGTCCAGTTAGTGGAGAAGGGTGCTGAGAAGGATCCAGAGAGAGATGGCTACTACTTCTTAGATATTGTAAATAGGACTCAGAATGAACTGGCAGAACTGTCTCGGAAAGCGGATGCTGATTTGGAGTCAGCTCTCCCAGAGGAGGGTAAGTGGTTGTCCCAGTTAGTCTAGTTGTCTTCGGACTTAACCATGACAGTATTAATTTCCAATGTTTTGCCAGTGCATCACGTTATGTTGTCTTTCACAACACATGCACTCCAACACCACTGTGTCTGGAATGCATGTGTGTGAGCTTTATTGGATGGGCGAGTATCGTTGCAACGTAAATAACACGTCACGTCATAGACATATGCTTAACCCTTGCTTATACTTATGCAGCGTTTAACATTTCTACATTGTTAATGTGACAATCTCGAATAAATGGTGTAGATTTTAGAATAGGACATAACTTAGATGGAGTTAATAAAGAATAAACACAAGAATTCTCAATGTTTTATGATTCAAACTTCAGCCCTGAGAGCCAAAAGTTCTGGACACTTTTGAAAATTGATATTGTCGGTCACAGAGAAAAAGTCAAACAAGTCCGATCTAGAGTATAGAGGGCGCGGTACTAAAACTTAAGTGGGATTGATGTAACAATATTAAACAATGCATTAGTTAAAGCAAGGCATAAGTAAATACCAACACTAGTAAGGTTTGGAGAAATAAGTTTTACTGTTAGGACATTTCAGTAAGACATTAATCATTGTTTTTAAGGGAACTGATCTGTAAACTTTCAAATGTCTCCTTATTGGTTTTATCTGCCTTTGCATCCCTGTTTTGAAACTGTCTGGATCAGATGAGTCGTGAAAAAATGAGCTTCAGGAAGTGAGCGTTTAGCAAGAACCAAGAAAGTTCATAAAAGGATCAACATGTATGTTGTACAGTCAATAAGCAGGTTGATAATCTACATGCAATCTTGAAACACCATTCACAGAATATTGCACCATTGGACCTGCTGTAAGTTTATCTGAAAGTGGGTGGACAATTAGTGTTGTTGGTAATGGTAAGTTCATGTTTTGGGACAAAAACTCATCAGCCCAAACAGTTTCAATTCTTCCAACCACCAACGTCTAGTCCCTCCCTCAGCCTGTTTTAAATTCCTCTGCATGTGAAATCAAAACAATGGATCCCCGTGTACGCTGTTTGGTATGAGTCACTCTGCATCTTTCGAATTTGCTGTCAATCAAAGAATACTGTAACTCAGAACCACTTGAGAGTTTCGCTTCGAGGAAAGTAAAAACGTAGCTTATGGTGATGAGTTATGGCCTTTAATGTCTGCACATCCAACTGATCATCAAGTTCTGAGTGTGTTCTGAACAATTTCACTCAGGCCTGGTTATTTGCAAAAGTTGTGAATGTTATTATTGGTCTCTATGTTCAGCCGACCTTTGATTGAAACATTCAGTTCAACAGAAAACAGCTGCTCAACAAAAACAGCTGGGCAAAGATGAAACCGCATTATTTAAATTTCATTAAAAAACATTCTGTATTGGCCCTGTATGTTAATTTTGACATAATCTCCAGCACTGCACCTCTTGCACTGCATCCCTGTGCTTTATCAGAGAGTTTATATTTCATGTCTTCTTGCATTCTTCACCAGAATGTTAAGGTAAAGAAATTTGTGGCAAGTGCAAGGTGTGTACTGTAATCGTTTAGTAATATGAGCGTGAATGTGGTCTGGACTTGAAATTGTTGAAAAAATGTTCTGTAGTAATTTTGCCATAAGCAATATTCAAAAACGATGTCATGAGCACTTTTCCCTTAATTACCAAACGATATCACGATATCACAGTGGTACTGTAAGTTGCACCATCGAAGCACACCTGAATAAATACAGTATGTGTAAAACTATGGATTTTGTACAGAAGTCACATTGTACAAAGTAATTCTAACCTTAAATTTCAGATTTGACATTTTATTTGCAAAGCAAAGTACAGTAGTTCATAAACTTTAATACACTCTTAGGTCTGATTTCTTGTTCCATATGGTATTAAGTACAGTATGTGATCAATATCTGTTCTTAGAACCAATTTTTTCCCTGACGTGTACAAACAATATCATTTGGGTCATTTCACAAATGATTTCAGGAGCAAAGGGTCATAAAGATATTGTTTGCCAATATTGCAATATCACAACAACACTACTGTGCTGTTTACATCAGTTGGTCTGTTTTAAAAAGTGTTGCTTGAAAAACATTGTCATGCCAGGGACATCAGAAATGTGTCCGATGCATGTGCAATGTGCCACATATAACTTCTCTCTGCAGCTGCTCTGGTATTGTCCTTTGTGCCTCTGGATGGGGCACAAAGGTCACAAATATACATTTGACTGTTAATGTTTGACTCATTAACAGACACCTACACACATAATATTGGGAGTCAACTAGTTTCTGCAAAATGTTGCATTAGAGTTGATTGATGGTACTGTATGCATTTCTTTAAATTTACACACCCTGCAAACATTTCGCGTAGATGTGGATGATTATGATGTCCTTCACATGACTCAGCATCGCTAATTTCCCCATTTTCTGCACATTTTATGGTAAATACTTTGAAGCTCTGTACCATGTACAGTATGTGCTGTAGTGAAGTAGTGTTTCTTGTTTTTGTCATCTGATTGTCTGCAACTGCTCCTCACTTATTCCAACTTTTCTTCTTTTTCGACTGCAGTGATTAAAAGCACATGGTGACAGACTATCATTTTATAAGTTTTAATGTAAAGAAATTTTAGCTAAGTTGTCTTTAATTGCAGAACAAATTTGACCTTGTAATAACATACAGTGGGCTATGTAACTTGCCAACAGTGCATGAAGAAAAACAAAAAGGAAAGGAAACATACATGTACTGTACTGCATGGTACTGCAGCTTCATCATAACTTTTGTGACCTTTAAGTTAATAGTAGTTTCATTTTGGCATTTGTTCTTACATGTACTGTACTGTGTAAAGTCTACAGTGCGTACTGAGATACAAGATGTGGATACACACTGTTCTATATTTATTTGTTGTTATCTGTGCATATTTATTCATACACCAACGCTATATCACTTCTGACTGATTTTACAATGACCCTGTGTCCTTTTGATCACTGCAACCTTTGAAATTGCAGAGTATTTAATCAAATAGTATGGACTACAGTACAGTAGGTGTACTGTAATTACTGTACACATACTGTATATACAGACATGCAATTGTTGTCTTTCAAATGGGCTCATCACTTCCTAGAGGATACTGTAGGTGTACCAGTTTTGAGGGAGAGCCGACATCACTGTCTGCGCAACCCTCCAACTGAACCATAAAATGCATGCGGCAATGATTAATGAGTCAAAGTCAACTTTTAATAAACAGCTGAAAGTTTGACAAAAGCCTTTCTTAAAGGGAAATAAGGCGTTTCTTTTAGAGAAGACAACCATAGTTATAAAACCAATGTTTGTCGACACAGAATGATAGATTATTCAAAATAAGGAAGAACAGTAGCATTCTTTTCAAGGAATAAGTTTCTCACAGATAGAAATGCAGTTATTTGTTGCTCAGCAATAATTTGTTCACCCAAACTTTTCAAAATTCAAATGATGCATCGTCCATTACTCATCACATGCATAATGGTTTGAAAGGAAGAAGCTTTTGCAGATGTGTATTGATGAGACTGAATGGTTTAATACTGACTACAGCCATTTTCTTTGTATGTGATGGTGGTATATTCTAAACGCCCTATTTCCCTTTAAAGTGGAAATTTGTATCAGTTTGGGAATTACTCTGAACTGTGGATCCCACTGTTAGGACCAACTCCAAATTTCACACCCCGATTCCTTGGACCACGTGATGTTTCAATCAAAAGTTCCTCAAGAAGTTGATGAAATGTTAGCCATGATCCTTCCAGGATGGATGTCTGTCTTATTGCTAAATTTGCACTGTAGTGATAGATCATTGTAGGAGAGTCTGTCTGTCTAACAAAGTTCTGCTGCTCTGTAAAGTCTCTATTTTAGGTCTATAGTGTAAGCTGAACCATGCAGCAGCTTGATTGAGTTGATTGACTGCAGCATGCGCGACTTTCAGGTCATTCACTGTCTGCATACTGTACTGTAGATCTACAGTATAGGCTTTTGCTGTTGTATTGAAACGCAGAGCATGCAACCCAAAAATGTATCCCGACTACACATGTGGTTTATTCGTCTCAGAAATGTGTTCAGGTACATCCTTATTAAAGTATTAGATAGTGTTACATAAGGATAGTTGTTCAAGTGAAATGAGCAACACAGACCATACGTTAAACCAGGAGAGGAAATTGTCAGATACACCAGTACAAACACGAACTTCCTTTCAAAGTCAAAAGCGTGTTTTAATTAAGGTTTATTATTTTCAAGAAAAAAACTGTTGCAAGCTGTCTTTAGTGCCATATGCCTGTCTGAGTCGTAAGTTGGGGTACATCAAGGAAATTAAGTTTGGTTCTGCCATGTACACTTGTACCGTATTGCACTACTGTACATACATGGGATAGCTTTACAGTCGTGTTCGTAGTGCTCTCTTTGTTTGTGTTAGTCGTACTGTTTGACATGATGTTGATGTTTCTCTATGAGCTCATGTGGCGACATGTTTTGGCTACCTGATGTCATGCACAATAATCTGCAAAGACTTACTGTAAGTGGATCAACAACGTTGGGAGTTTGTTAGAAAAATACTGTGTACATGGACCCTCCCTGTGATACAGTAGGACCCACTACACTATCTCACGTTGCAGGGTATACATGAGTTCATTGCATACAGTGCTTTTGACAGAGTTAAAAAACTACAGTAGCCGTAGGCTATTGTTGTGATTTGCTTTTGTTCCAAACTACTGGCTGCCAAGCCATGACTTTTTCACTTGTATCAAGACTCGCAGGTACATTTAATGGTGTTCCTCTGAAGAAGTCCTTAATTTTGTCCTTGATTCCTTCAGTATTTCAGTTCAACATGCAGGCAGGTATTGTACTGTACAGTACTGCAAATGAAATTGATGATCTTTAAGTGCATGTGACATGAAAAACACATTGTGGAGTATTGACTGAATTAATCGTGAAAAATGTTGAAAGAAGCCTCAAATTTCATGAAAATCCATCAAGTATTGACCATTCTACAAACAGATTTTTGTTTTTCATTTATCTGATGAAATGAACATGGGCAAATGTGCAAATTTGTGACATGGAGGGAGGAACTCAGCCTTGATATGCTCTTTGATTCCATGGCTCATTTCAAGGACAAAATTTTGAGAATTTCATAGGCCACATAGGTTTTATTTTGTGAGCATACATTGTCCTGTTTAAAAATATAGACTTACCCTTGCTTCAGTAATGCATACATTTAGCCTTGCTCTTAAATGTTCCAGCAAAAGACAAACAAGAGCGGACTAACCTTAGAGGGCATGGTGCTAGCATCAATTCGGAAGACATTTAGAGCAAGGCTAAATGTATGCAGTAGTGAAGCAAGGGGTAAGTATAGGGCAATTCCATGCAAAAGTGGACCTAACAACCAAATTGTAAAAAATGTCCAATATAAGTAAACTTGGCATTTAATTGAAGCTAAAAGTTTGAATTTTCTAGGGCTGATAATTCTTCCTCACAAAAATCAAAATTCATCCATTTTACGCGTAAGTAGTTAGCAGAAATCAAAATGTCAAGATTTCCACAAAATGTGGCATCATTAAGAGCTTTGTAACAACTGCAATAAGATTGCTCTTCTTATTCGTACTGTACTGTATAATTGTTTTATTGTCATAAATTTTCCACATATGAGATCACATTATGATTTCAGCAATTTCTTCCACTCTAATGACCAACTAATTAATGTTGTTTCATTAGTACCCTAATTAAGACAATTTTTTAGTTTGTGTAAGATTCACCCATTGGAATGGAATAATTGTTACGATGCAGATCACACCCCATTGAGGCCTACAACTTCCATGCATTAAAGTTGTACAGTATCCCACATTGTTAAATTAGAAATATGTCACAGCATTACTTTTTTGGTAGCCCCTGTGACCAGCATTCAATTATAGGAACTCACAATATAGTTACTGTGGTTGTTGGTTCTTACTGTAATTAACAGTATCCTACTGTTAAGTAATGATTGTTTGTAAACTGTCTGGGTGCCTATGATGGTGCAAGTAGGAAATCCAGAACTGGATTGTTTCTTTTGTTGTTGGAAAATGATGAGATGGTAAATATGTCAATTATGCAATTTCCTACCTCAATTGAGATGGTAAATATGTCAAACCTGAGTTACAGTAGTATGAAAACATGACTGATGAGACCCAACAAGTTTGGCCAACAACATTGTTCTATAAGTTATGCATGTTAAAACTGATGTAAGTCTTAATAAAACAACTCACGTGATTGCACCAATTTCAGAAACACGCATACATGTTAATAATGAATAATTTAACAATACTAAGTAATACTAAATAAACATTTGTATTAAATTGAGACACAATTTCCTCTTTTGTGTACAGGAAGCATTTGCTGCTCCAATGTGATCCAAAGTGCATACAGTAGACAATTCTGCTTTCTTCACAAATTCATGAAACTACTTCTTAAAACATCTAAACTAACTCTTATCTACAGTAGATGGTACTACACACATTCTGACTACTGTACCATCACCATTTTTTGATCAGCTTGTGTAAGGAATTCAGAATTTCCTCAATATGTACTTTTTTTTTGTCCTTTCTGCTCATGTATGTATAGCAGCTGGTACAGTAGGAAGAAACTGGTGCTCTTGCTGATGGAGATACACTGAATGTGTGTGTCTGATTGCAGTCATACAGTATGTGGTATTAAGTAGGGAGAGATCTCTGGAAAAGATGGGAAGAGATGATGGGGCGGGGGGGGGGGGGGGGTGTTAGAGTGGTAGGAAATTGCAAACATACCAATGAGACCATGATATCAATGCTTTTTTTATTCTTAGTTTTCCAGTTACAACAACACACTGAAAGAACTTCAAATGTGTCTTGTTTATGGTGACATCCTATAGTTGTCTTTATGCAATGTGTGAATGAAAAGTAACATAGCGTTTTACATGGAAAATGGCTGCCAGTAGCAAAATTCTATCAGTTGAGCACTGTGAATTTTAGTTCATGAGATCCAAACATCGTAATGGTAACAGGAAAGTGTAAGCAATAAAGTGTCAGACTGAACAGATCGAATGTGTTTACAATCACGATGAGTTGAGTGCAATTCCAGATTTATGTGCGAAACACTACACTGTGCTGTTCATTAGAACGTATGTATACATCTATAGAATTAGAAGTGAATGGTAATCCCATTACATTTGAAACAACAAACACATTGCATTTAATAATTGATTGCCCCATTACAGTGACCTTCATTGCCGTTGCATTGGCCGCAATACTCCAGTTTTGATGAGAGGTTGCTCTGTTTTGTGATACACATATTTTAGATGAAGGATGAACCTCTGCCGTACAGATCAGTAGTGTATCACTGCATGGACAGTCAGTGTGTCAAACAATTGTTTGTATCGTCTTCAGTTGTAATATCCATGCGGATGGTCTTGGTACTTGATGGTATAATTTTACAACCTGTTCCAGTGAGATTGGAATTATTCTAGGTTGACAGGAAAGGATTCTTGACTCTGAGTGGGTTTAGAGGAAATAAGCTCATTACAAAATGCGTGTTGCCCGAGAGATCCCCGGCAACGGGACAAAGCATTTCCATGGTCTTACTGTACAGTACATGTACAGTATTTCTTTGTTTTTTTTTTAATACTTTTTTGAGGCTTTGTGGATTTTCAGTACTGTGGGTAGAGTAGCTATGGAAGTGCAGTCATTTAGATCTACATAGCACCTCATCTGTGCAATTTTAGTGAGGCATTGAACTAGTAATACAGGGCCGGATTTCAGCTTGGACTAGTGGGGCACGTGCCAATTGGCCCTAACAAAATGACAATGTTCTGTGGAATAGAGTATTTGTGCAGATCATCCTTTCTAATTTTCGTTCTGTACAGTAGGCCTAGATGGAAGTCTGTGGAATTGAGTTTGAGTAGGGGTGAGGGGTTGTGAAAGTGACCACAAACCTTTCTGTCAGTTTGTGACTTGTACCACTGCAGTCTTGTGGAGAATTATAGTCAAGGGCCCTCCCCCAAATAATTTTGTGCCCAGGGCTCCTTTAAAGTTAAATCTTCATCAGTACAGTTCAGTACGTAGTGTGGTTTTCATTCATCAAAACATTTCTTATGTTACTGTATGTCCCAAGTATACAGTAGCTGTGTCATGCTCATCCCCTTCCTCAACATTTTTGTCCGGGTAGAGATATTCCTGCTCATCTTTGCAACTTTCTGATCATACTGGGCAAGTGTAGACCATTTGAGAAGTAACAACTTGTAGCCTCACCTGCTGTGGCATCATCAAGGGGAAGATGGGGTGGATGGTTGAATTGTCAGCTGAAAGTGACCTGACAAATATTGTGCATGCCTGTTCCATGTTTGTATTCATAATTTGGCCTTTACCTTTTTGCTCTAGGAAATCCATGAGACTTTCTGACTCTTGCTAACATCCCTAGGAGGCTTCGCCTCTGGACCCTATGGCGGTTCCTTAGTTTTCATCTTGTCAACTTAGAGTAATAATGTAGTGTAGCAGAGTGGCAAAAATATACTGTTACTTTACCTATCCTGAGATTTAATTTTTCACCCAGAGATATGCTAAAACCTCAGAGCTTCCAGGGAATTTTTCCCCGAACCCCAACTGGTGCTTTGTTTCTGGAACCCTAAGTTGAGCCCCTGGATACCACTTGCCAAGCTTGCACTCTGCGCTCGATATTTTTTGCCCCTGACCGTTTCTTTTGACAACCATTTACAGTACCTGTTCCCAAAATCCTAGTGCCACCACTGCTGACCTGGTTTATCTTGGGAGAGATGTGGATGCGCTTTAACTGTTGTCTTTTTCAGTCTGAAGCCGCCATCTTGATACCAGGATAGTGTAGCTTTAGTGCACTTACACTACGAACCGATTTACAGCAAACATGACTCCTATGCAGTACATGGAGTTTGGTTTCAGGATGTAGTACACAGTTCAGTGGTATCATGCTAGATGTAGCACAGTGTAGTGATAGGTAGATCCATCTACAGGAGGTTGTTCAAAGAATTTCACGTACAACACAGTACTAAGGGAAGTGTCTACCGTAAGTACTGTGTAGTTGTGTACTGTACATGTGTGAAGACAAACATGTTGTTTCCTTTGTTGCAGTTTCGTTGTGCTGTATTTATAGTAACAGTCTAGACTATTAAAGTTCTGTTACAGTGCATGTACCCCTGTCCAGGCTTCAAACCATCAAGGGATTGTCGTTGGAAGTAAATTTGAAGTTTAAGTGAGAACAGAGTGCACGAAAAACTTTCCAGTACTGTAGGTCCAACAAGTGAAAGTGTGCAGTATTGTCTGTGTTATTGTTCCTACACACCTTTCATTATTATTGTAGATAGATGGAAGTATTTTTCATGAAAAATGAAAAGGGTCGGTACTGTAGTAAGAACTTAATAAGTGCATAATGATCGAGAAAGGTTGAATCTATGCATATTTCTGCAGTAGTTTTTGCCCATGTGGGTCTACAGTATATCGTCCGTGCCCTTGCTGCCTTGCATACTTGACATTGTAATGAGATCTTAATTGATGGTATGCCATACTATGCCTACTGTAGTTTAGGAACTCGTTTTGATTATGAAGGGAGCATCCTACAGTATAACCATGTGTCACTGACATCCCGACCATGAGAAAACTTGAATAAAGTTTGGTTACATTTATTTATTTGTTTTGTCACAACTTGCACAATAAATATACGCCAAAAAAAGTAAGAGTTAATTTGTATACATTTAGAGCAATTGTGATGGGAAGTGTACCATAAAGCCAGAATGGCTTAACAGAGTGGCGTACTCCCCGTACAAGTAGATATGGTGATAGTTAATACTTAAGCACAAAGAAAATGAAAAAAAGAAATACAATACTGTACAAGGCCAAGGAAATGTATCTATACATACAGTATACACACACATACCAATTACATTCATACATATACATACTTTCACATATGCATGCATGTATAAAGTACACACATAAATAAACATCTAGCGTATGGGATACTTAAAAGTAGATAAAGTGGTGTACTATTATATATGTTGCACTTTCACTGGAAGTACAGATTCTCCTATGAAATTTTAACTTATTGCGGATTTGAGACCTGCAGGTAGACAGTTGAGTCTGTGGTACTATACCCATTCTCCATTTCAGGGAGAGGCAGAGCCTTCCATGACTGCAGTCAAACTGATGAGTTTAGACTATGCTTACACAGTTAGCTTTTAACAGCTGATAGTCTTCACACTTCACATCCGTAGGGAATAGCTTATCTATAGCTAAGCTACTTTAATACATTGACTTGAAAAAGTCGATACATGTAACGTGCTTAGTGTGTACAGTATGTTGCAGCATAACTGTAAGGGATATCTTCAGAATATATACAGTGCTGTAGGTCGTGAAAATCCTCCATAATTTCAAGTTAAGGAAAAAAGTGTGTCTGTTAAATTGACTTTTCTTCAGTTGTGGATAAACTTGATCCCCTCAAGACTGCAGACATCTTAACCAAATTCAGAGGCTCTACTTTGTCGACATTTGGTTTAGTGAAATGCGAATTGAACAGTATGGCTGCATGGTTGTTGTACTGTACAAAACATTGTTTGATGTGTGGTATTTACAATAGTCAAAATTGTAGAGTTAGTCTACTCTGGAGCTGTCGGACAGAATATAATGTACAGTGCCCTAATTGTGAAGTGATGATCTGTAAGTATGGTTCAGTACCACACACAGTAACTGCATAGCACAGTAAGTTTATATCCCTCTCCTCAGTCATTCATTTAAGATACTTTCAGTTCTTTGAAGAAAAAGTTTGTTCTTATATCAATTGGGATAATCTGTTTCAGCATTATGCTGTACAGTGCATTGTGTGACTGTCTAGGTACAATTCTTTTGTTGTACAGAGGACTGATTGATCTGTACCCCAGTCTTTTTGGACCAAATTCTAAGAAAGACTCAGGCTCAGGTCACTTTGACTGAGCCTTGTCTGTAGTAGGCTTTCTGAACTCCAACAAGCAATTGATTTGTTTAATAGTGTACTGTGAATGGGTTGTTGGTTTGAAATTTGTCACTGAACAAGCTTTGCAGAATGTAGACTGTATAGGGTCATCTCAGTGGCCACTTTGGATCCATGTTGTTGTGACTGGATGACCTTTAAATTTAAAAGTTCATTCCTAGTTTTCATGAACTAAATCTGCCATCCCTAGTGTAGCTACCATGAACACTTGTTTATTGGTATCATAGTCTGCTGTTCATGTGTTTATTTTATGAATTAACTCAAAATGTCCCTGAGAACAATTCTGGTGCTGCGTCCTCTAGGGCCAGGCTCGCCCTGGTTTGGCTTTCGCTTTGGCGTGTCTCAGCGTGTCTTTCAAGCGTTCCAGACCTTTTGAAATTCAATGAATCATACAGGGTACCCTTGATGTATGGGGGTGTGTTGTTTTGCTGGGTGAGTAATATTGAGAGGGTAAATATATGAAGGATTTGATTTGGTGGATTAAAACTAAACCAGTACAATTGCCATAACTTCTTATTCACAAGACTTCTTTCTGTTTGCTTCATCTTGTTTTCAGCAAGTGGACGGTTACGGGCAGCAATTGGAAAGACCAATCTTTTAACCACCAAAAAATTCAAACAGTTTCGAGGACTCTGTGATGAAAACGTGAGTGTTATCCTTCATTCATAAAGTTTTGTTGTTTTCTTCTTCACTGTTCTCAGTCTTCCATGAGATGGTGAATTTGTTTTGTGTATGCATCACCAGTCAGCCAGTCCTACTGGAGACACCATCTACCAATGGATTGGCAGGTTATCACTGCTGAGGCACTGTGTGTCATACCGTTGAAGTGTACATGTGTCATGCAGCAAAATATAATTGCCAAACTAGTAGCATGGCACAGTAGCTTGGTTGTCACATATCTCACAGTCAAGCCACGTGAGTCATAGTCCTCAGTTACAACGTGCTCTGCCCAGTGAGTGCATTCTGCAGTGATTCGTAAACAGGTAGAGCTAATTGGTTTTCCCCGGTGTGTATGTGTGTTGCAACATGCAATGAATCGCCATCCTTCTGTTGTAAGAGATTTGACATTTCCAGCTGGTGCAAGTAGTTGGAATGTCTACTGCCAAGAGTAAGTGCAGGAATCGGCAGTCGTAGCTTGCCGAAGAATGCCCATAATTTTTGTTCACAGTGGTTGCCATTTCTAGTAACACAGTACTAGAACTCCACCCTCTACTGCCATTCTGAGAAAGAAAATGCAGTTCTGGGTTGAAATGAGTTTGCAAACTTCACGGTATGGTCTGTATCTACAATGGCATGGAAGAATTTTCATCTCTTGGGAGATGGCACTTGTAAGTAGCACATTGTCACGGCCAGAGTGAAAGCCACACAAGGACGAGCCTAGGCTAGAGGGTGCAGTGTCAGAATAGACTTTGGTTGCACTTTGAGCTAGGTCAAACTTAATGCATCAGCAAGCATATAAGATGTAGATATAAGTATAGATAAGCATAGTCACTTGTGAGTACTCGCACCAGTGAGTTGTGGGGAATCCAAATGGCTTGAGAGAATTTTAATCTCTTGGAAGGTGATAAAATCAAACTTACCTGTAGATGTGAAGAATATGAAGTGAAATCAACCCACTGTCAGGTTATCGCAAGGAGCGAGTTTACGTGAGAATGCAAACAGAAGTGCACTTTTATGCCAGTTTGTTGTGTGCGGGTTTCGTCGTTATCCTGTACATTGGTGACTTTAGGAGAAACATCTAAGTTTGGAAGAATCAGTACAGTCGCAATCATACCCAACGCACTTAAAATTGTCCATTAAACCAGAGCAGCTTTCACTTTGTAAAGCCCCTTTTTGGAGGGACTCTTCCCATGGTTGTGCATGTACCAGAACGCATTGAAAGATTGTAAACCAGATTTACTGTAGAGTCTCTTAAATCGGCAACAGGCTGGATTCAGAATAAACCGTCCAGTGTAGCACTTACGTACTTTCTGCTATGTGTTCTACTAATTACTACCTTTTGAATTGCTATCTCAGCAATGTTTTCTCACTCTCTACACCACACCTACCACAGTTTGTTTTCCATCATGATGGGATTTTGTTTTTCTGTGTTCTCCAATGTTTTAGTTACACTCTTCCATCCGCACAGCACATCACTGTACGTTGAGTCATCTGTGTTCCCCTCCCATTTGCAGTATGATAAATGTATGCTTAAAATGTCATGGTAACAGTACTGCATTGCAACAGATAAAGATGTAGACTCATTATGTCACTGACATTCAACAATGTAACAATCATCAAGCAAATGAATTTATGCTTTTTGAGAAATCTCCGCCCAAACTGTCACAGCATACCTTGATGTTAATGCTGGCAATTGACTTGAACAGTAGAACGAATGTTCTTTCATAATCGGAAAATTGTGTTACAAAGAACTTGCAATTTTTCTGCCCTGGCATCATACCAGAGAATGGAAACTTCCATTTCTGTTTAACTCTATCATCTTGAGTAAAATGCTAGAATATGCTAAAGTGGCCATGAGAAATGTTTCTTCAACACCAGTGGAATGTTTGATTTGTGAGGACAGCCACAACAAACTATTCATCCCACCCTCCCACTAACTGTATTACACAAAGGGAAGATGGGAAAGCTTGGTAGGAAATAGAAATGACTTTCACTGTTTTGAATAAAATAGTTAATGTTTACATTATTTAGAACAATGTTGGCTGCTGTTTGCATAGAAACGTGGGGTTTTGTCTCTTAAATTGTAATATGTTTGTTCATGAGGTGGCATTATGGTCAGCTTGCAGAATGTAGACTTAAGTACTTATGTAGTTTTAGTGTATGATTGTATTAACTTTGAACTGAGAGATATAATATATGTATGTACATGGTATGGTGATATACAGTACTACTGTACAGCGACTAGTTTGTTCATCTTTCTAGTTGCTATATAAGAATCCACATTGTAGTTACAGGTATAGTGACATGCTTGCGGTACTGAAGATTTCAAACTAATCAAATTAGATCTCTACTTCTCCAGTCATTAGATCTCTTCTTCTCCAGTCATTTTGCTTAAATCTGTAAGAGAGCAGATTATCTCCTATTGGAGAGAGATGAAGAGGAGAGAGGAGAAGGGGATGTAGGAGAAAAGATTTATGGAGATTTTGGGGAGGGGGGGTTAAAACCCTTTGTAAAAGTACAGTACTCTACTATGAGTGGAATTCGAGTACTAGTGTACATGGAAAGAGTAAAGTTACATGTCTTACAAGATTTAATGTACAACAACTGGCAGTAAGGTGTTTGTGCCTTATACTGCTGTGTACTCTGTATGCTTCCATATATGTGCAGTAGGCCTATTATTAATAGGCCTACTGCACAAGGAACATAATGCTTTAACCTTCAAAATGTGTTTCAAGCCCAACAAATTAGGAATAGGCAGCCTTTTGAAAACATAAGTGAGAAATTGTTTGCTGTGCTGTTAATTGCACCTTCACTCCAATATATCACTGGTAAAATATGCAGATGTTTTACAAGTTACAGTACGATGTAGCATTATAATACACTTCAAATCAAATACATCAATATGTGATTACTTTACAAGGAGTGGTCGAGGTGGCATTCCAGGAAGGTGATCTGATCCTTTGGGAAATGAATGTGTTTGTTATTTAGTCTCTGCTGATTTTGTCTTCAGCAAGAATTCATTATTAACTCCACCAAATGAAATTAAAATTAGTTTTAAGTATCATCAGAACCTAACTTATTAAGAAAACAGAATTTAGGAAAGCAATATAAATGTAAGTCTGAGTTTGTTTAATGAGTTACAGTGGACATAAAAGTGCTGTGTAACCACTGCTGCCCTAAATTTATTATTTTTGTTTCTTTTAGTTTAATGCAGAGGTTACTACAGCCTTAGCATTCAAGTTTTTAGTGCAGTTCTTTGCTGCAGAACTGTAAACAAAATTATGGTAGATACAGCATGCATGATGCATTTACATCAGGAACAGAATGACACCAGAAAAACTCATTTATTGTCCAAGTGCTGTCAAATAAGTAGTAGTTCTGTTTTATGGGCTTGCATTTATTCTACTGACGGGGAAGGGGGTCCACAATTGAACAGTAATTATAACAGTGGCTGTATTGTCTGTTCTTCAGAGTAGAGTCCATAATCGTAGATCCTTAACAGTATTTACGGCTGAGACAATGTTGATGCAATTATTCTTTTGTTGAACGTTCATGTGTTACATACTGTATGATGCTCCCGAGTATAAACATGTTTAATACGCATGAGTTCCTCTTTACAAGAGAAGACTCTTGTACAGTAGAGGGTGCAATCTTGTGATTAGTTCAAAACAACAGAGGTCAGTTTGCCACAGAAATTAAAAAAAAAAACACACACACACAACAATGTTCATACTGTAGCAGTCTTCCAATTCCAATTTGATCAGATTAATATCCCAAAGACTAAAGTAACCAAATGTTCTCATCTTGTTCTCAATCCAATTTTAGAACCACCCAGTGGAGGGAAGCAAGGTACCTACCTCTGAGGACCTGGCAGGTTTCTGGGACTTGGTGATGATTCAAGTGGACGATGTGAAGACGATGTTTGATGAGATAGATACCATGAGGAAGAATGGCTGGCAGTCTCCGAAAAGGCCATCACAAGTGAAGGTTAATACACAGTCATTTTCATCTCCACCTTGTAATGATAAGGATTGATGCGACAGTTATTGTCTAGACTGGACTTCCTCAATTGTAAAGTCGATAAAGCGCCACCTGGTAAAATTACATTGATGTAATGTGTCACCCATTGCCATGGTGGGTGAGGGTTTAAGGTGTCCCCTCCTCTTACACCCATTGATATTTTGTTTACCCATTGATGTATGTTTCAGAAGGGGCTTAGATGCAAAATGGTGCAAAGTTTGCTCATTTTTTGAGCTAGCTTTTCACAAACTTTCCTTCATGGTATTTTTTTTTTATTTTGTGATTTCAAAGAAACCGTTCTTGGACTTGTCAGACGGAGAGTTGTGGAAATTAACAAATTTTATGCACCCTCTTGTCAGCATGTTTTTTGATTTGTTTCATTGATCATTAAAATATTCTTCCTGCAATTTTCATGCAGCATCCCAAAACACATAGCGTGCCATAGGTGGCATGCATGTGACTGATTGAGGAAGCCTATTCTAGATGTTTTGTTGTTATCAAACAGTTAACATTGTGTAGTTTAACTATCAAAGCTCTGATATGCACAGGTCTACCCTTCTCATTCTCATGTTTAGTATCTTGATTTGTTGGTGTTGCTTAAACCTGGAATCTGAGTTAAAAAATTGTCCGTAAAAGTCAAATTCCTCGGAATATGTCATGTTCACATTGTAGACATATACTTACCTCAAGCTTATCTAGGCAGAGTTAGGGCACAGAGGGCGCGGTGCAAGAATAGTCTTGGGTCAGTGCTGAGCTAGCTATTCTTACTATGCTATAGTGTGAGCAAAGGTTAAGTATATAGTCACTCGTGAATACCCACACCAGTGAGTTGTGGGGAATCCACTACAAAATACATCCATTTTGGATAAATGAATATTCATATCCATTCCCAATTGGTCTGTCTGATTTCAAGTAAGGATGATTGGTCTGTCTGATTTCAAGTAAGGATGATTGGTCTGTCTGATTTCAAGTAAGGATGATTAACCTTGGTGCTTTCTTGGAGAGTCTAAATTTTGTATTCTCAACAAAATGTCTAGACAATTTCATATTCAAATACCTGGAAGATAAGTGCATGGTTCTCTTTCAGGTTTTGTGACATGTGATCTTTTCCTCTACTTTCTCCTCCCTGAAACACTGACGAAGAACAAAGGTAGATTACCAGGCGATTACCAGTACAACTCATATTCCAGTTTTAAAGGACAGACATGCCATACATCCCAAAATATAACCGTGGTATCAGCGGTTACTTTTGGTTACATAAAGTCTCGATTGTTATGATTGCAGTGTTAAAAGATTACCAGTATGTTCTCTGGGGTAGATTGAGGTTTACTGGTACAGTAAAAGTGTGAGAGAGATATTATGCGCATCAAAAAAAAGATTATTGTCAACCAGACCTGTCCACTCCCTTTCTCTACACCATACTGTGGGGGAGTCTGTAAACAAGGTGTACATTGATTTCACTTATCAAAAACAGTCAAAAATTTGTTGATCTTTTATAAATGGGAGAGATTCATCAGTACAGTACTGCTCATTCTGTTGTTGACGAGACTGTAGGCATACACAGGATGTTGTAAAAGCACATTGGAAGTGAGAGATAGGCAATTGGGTACTGTATACTGTTAGTCAAGAGTTGTCTGTTGTGGTTCTGCCGGGTTAACGAATGTGATGCATTTGCATCCTGTTTAGCTGTTACCTAAGGTGTGGAATTTGATACTTTAGGGGTAATATCTCCCCTAATCAAAATAAATTGGTTCCTGTTAGGTAATACTTCAATGAAATATTATGCTGCAATGGATTGAGAAAAGAGATGATGGCTTTGTTGATCATGTGTGCAAGTAAAACGAGGAAGAGACAGAAAGACTAAAACTGCAGCAGTTTGTTTGCAGTTTTGTTTTATTTTGGTTAAGACCAAGGGAAATATGTGTAGCAATGTTAATAGAAGTAGATTGTTATTGAAGATGGGAGTCAAAAGTGTATTTTTACTCATGCCACTCACTCCCCCCTCCTCCACTCCCCAACATACCATTTTCTACTTTCCTCCTGGTATTGCAGTGTTTCTTTTCTTTTCCATCAAGTGAGGCTCTATTCTGTATGGTCTTTCTCAGAAGATGGACACCACCTCTGACCTTGTTAAACCATGGATTGACTCATCTTTCTCCACTTGGCCCACTTTCAGATATGATGTCCAGTCAATGACGCATTGCAGATTTTTGGAAATCACTTCTTAATCACACACACATTTGCACACACACACACATTTGCACACACATACACAATGCACACACATACACAATGCACAAACACAAATATTAACTCATGTAGAAATGTAGCAGGAAATTCAAATTTTTATGTGCCGTTTCATTTTTTCAACAGCCGCCAGAGGTGCGGACACCAAACAGAAAGAT
Source organism: Stichopus chloronotus (assembly GCA_021234535.1). Classification (NCBI taxonomy): domain Eukaryota; kingdom Metazoa; phylum Echinodermata; class Holothuroidea; order Aspidochirotida; family Stichopodidae; genus Stichopus; species Stichopus chloronotus. Next base: position 10,801,778 of record CM037835.1, read on the forward strand.
CAGGACCAAGCCACGCCCAAAGGCGACCACCCCAAATACAAAGAACTCCCTGAAGGACACAGAGAGAGCCGCAAAAGCGAAACAGCAGAGGGAAGAAGCAAGACGTCGGCTTCTGGCTGCAAAGAAGGCCATGAGGAGGCGGACTCTCAGCGGGAGTATGAGCGATGACGGGGGTGTGGAAATTTACTGCTAATAGCTCGTCTGCTTCGCTTAGTGGTTGTTGTCGATCTTTGGAGGTGTAATTGTAACGAATTCGGTAACCGAGCCTAGTTTGTTGTCCATTGTTGTAAAGTGAAGTGTCTAGGTAAAGTTCAGTGTCTCTGCTTGATTGTCCATTGTTTCATGTATGACTGCGCTTTGGGCTTCCTCACAAAGACAGGCATCCTCGTTCACGACTGTGTCGTGAAGCAACGCCACCAGTCATTGGAATGGGTTGGCAGGAAATTTGGCCACATTCCAGAGAGCCTTGACTTTTAGGAGACCCAGTCCTGATGTACCCACCATGTTCTTTTAACTTGATTGTTTAATGTACTAAAATTTGAAAAGTTAAAGAGTGAACTGTAATGCCCTTCAGCTGTGGGAAACAAGATCCTCATTGCAATGTAAATATTTTACTCATGTACATGGTTGCGAGTGAATGATTTATGGTCGTTAGTTCATCAGTAACTAGCTGGCCAGCTGTAAGTCGTGCATTTGAGCAGGACTTTATGCTTTCATGTCTTCTTGGAAGAAAGAAAGAAAGAAAGAAAGAAAGAAGGAAAGAAAAAAAGAAATTCACTTTGTGCTTTCACCAATTTGGTTTCAGTTTCTATTGAAATATTTGCTCCCATGACCTTCCAAATTAGATAAACATCTGTTCTTAACTGACTGTCCATACTGAATGTGTCGCAATGATAGTTTTGTCTTTTATGCTGTCTGAACACACCCATTGTAATAGGTATGTAATTTTATTTTTGCAGCTTAATTCGATTTGGCACTTTGCTTTCCATCTTCAATCAACTACTCATTCCAAAATCGTCTGGAGTGTTTGCAACAGATCCTGTTGGTAAGGGGAAACTCTTGTCAACAGGTTTCCCTCTCAGATATGGCAGACATTTTCTTGGATGATACGCAGATATAAAACAAGCCTTTGAAGAGGTTTGAATCTCACAGCATTTTTTTTTCAAACTCATTTCAGGGACTTTGGCGGTTCACAACAGTTTGGCACGTAATACCTCATAACAAATACATTGACATTTCGAAAGAGCAGTAACTCATTAATTCAGCTAGCCTGGAGAAGGTCCTGATTCAGTAAACATGAATCCCAGATGGCAACCGTAGAAAAGGGTCTTTCATTTTCGTTGGAGTTTACTTTTTCTTCATTTTGAAACTATCCTTGTTTGGGGACTGTCCCTGGGAGTGCGTCGATCAGTGATGGACACTTTCTGTCCTATTGAGACCTTGTGTGACTTTCACTCATCGTTCGTTATCTGCATTCAATGTCCTTTCAGGTTTTGACTCGAGGTAAAACCTCGGCTCATTATCAGACAATAACAGTTGCAACAGTTGCATTTTTTTTTCTCTTTAGAAAGGGGGGGGGGGAGGAAATGATGTTTGGGATTGTCACCGTGAACCAGGATGCTGTTACGTTAAAGATGATGTATGGATAGATACCCTGTGTAGTAGTTTAATTACAATTCAGGTACGCAAAGTTTGATATTTTTCATGGTAATCAGCACCTCTCCCATATGTGCTACAGGATTAAGTATTTGACCCTTCTTGGAAGAGGTTTTGTAATTTTGATCTGTAGTCCGGGATTTTTTAAGACTAAAAAATAATAATCACTATACCATATTTTTGGGAAGTTGCGTCATCAGAAAAAAAACATTAGAATAGCCAAATGATAAGGTGATACTTTTCTAACTGATTCATACAGCTCTGTTTATTGGTGGATGTGCGTATTGAGAGAAGGGAGAAGGCGGGGGGGTTGCTTATGTTAGAGTAGATTGAGATGGTGAGTGGACATTTAGATTTACATGCCCACTAAAATATTGATTGCCATAATTTCTTGTTGTAGGATAATTTAAAGTTTGTCAGCCACGAACCAGTTTCTTCACATGTAATGAATGGGTCAACGTAGGTCATTTGGTCACACTGTTTTTTTTTTTTTGCAGTTTTGAAGAAATTCACCATCGTTCAATAGATAGATTGCTTATTTTGTCAATCTCCTCTTAGGCCAAAGATAACTTGCCAACAAAACAGTACTTCATGTAGTTTCCAAAAGAAAACCAGCAGTGGCAATTCTTCAGGAGGTGTAGTAGCCACACTTTTTTTTGTTTACTCTCAAAGAAGGAGTATGTCAGAAGTTGACGTTTTACTTGCCATAAAATTTGGAGAAGTTACTGTATGACTTCAGCTATGGTGGCAACTTTTCTCCCCCCTCCCTCCCCTTTGTTTTGTAAATCTCTACATTTTGCAGGTCTTATTAAGAGGCTTAAACTGATCAGGTACGTTTGTTTCTGTCAGAGTGCCAGGCATATGCTTTTCTTGTTTTTATGTGATTTGAAGGTCCTTAATTAAGCTAAATGAGCTAAAATGCAAGCCTTGAAATAAGATTCGAATGGAGGCACAGCCAATATGAACAGAATAGCTATAATAGGTCTGTATCGTTTCCTAGAACACTTTGGAGAAGCACCAATCACATCAGTAAAATGATAGCTGTTGGTTTTTTCAGTGGTAAAGATGGCCAATTGTTTTGGACTTGAAGGGTGATTTGGACCTGGCATCGTTGAGGATTGGCATAACAGCTTAATGTGTAGTTTGTTGCTCTTCACAAACTTAAACATGAGGGAGCATGATCCTCATGACGATTTTCAAGATGTGTGTCTGGTATGTGCAAAGTACAATCTATAGCTAGAATTAAGAACTACTTTTCTCTGGTTTGTCAACGTTGACCGTTCTTTTTTCAGTCCTATAATTCACATCATTTTAGTATTTATTGAGCTTGCCGCATGGTGCATAACAACATAACAAGAAACACTAAATCTTTCTTATCCTTACAAATATTCAAACAGTAATGTCCATTTATCTTCACATTCTTTTTTTTTTTTTTTAAAGTAACTAACATTTGTTGTTTTGAAATTTGTGTACTCAAAAAATATTTTTGGTATTCCTTAAGGTCTTGAAAGGAGCCAAATGGATAGACAAGGCAAGAAGTATCACCACATTTTTATCTTACTTATAAATCAACTGCACCTATTCAATTAACCATAAAGTTAAGTCATGTAAGAGGTCACATTGCAATTCATCCTTTGTGCTCTGCTGTTATCTATGTTTCCTTCACTCACTAGCATGTAAGAAAAACAAATCTTGACTGTATGAAACATCTTGTCCCATTCAGTTGGCTGTAATATGCATATTTACTGATTTTCATTTTTGTTTTTCTTCAAGTCTTTAGAAGGGAGATGCTCGGAATTGGACCACAGTAAAGATTTATCGTGGATTTCATAACCATTATTTAATCTAGTTAGAACATGCATACACGTAAATGATGTTGACGTAAACGAGGGACAATTTGTGATTAAAAACTCACTAACAGTTTGTGTTTTTCTTTTAACCTTTTTACGTTACGTAAGTGCTTTTAAGGAAAGGTGACATATCATTCGTCTCACATTTTTCCAAGCGTAGTTTTAATATTTCAACCGAATTAATCTTTCATTACGTTTGAAGTCATCGTTTCATCCTGCCGACTCTGGCAATAATGCTCGCATGGATTTTCCTCCCTTGGTCTGGCACGAAAGATATCAGTGGTGTCGACATATATTTGACTCCCAAATCGGAATTGCGTACCGTAAAGATATTGTATTTTTGGTGCCATAACCCAAGACCATCATGTTGAAAGGAGTGCCCTCATCGTGCTACAGTGCCTAAATTTAAAAATTTCTGGCCACAGTGCTGTTGGTTTGCAATTGTTGCATCGAGACTCCGTCATGGTGCTCTTATAGTGCTTCAAGGTGGTATTTATATCAGCAGCAGGCAGTGCGGTGTCGGCAGCGAGCAGAGGTCTGTTCAAGTGAAAGGTACAAAAGTCTCTTCCTCTCCTGGCTAGCCCTAGAGAAGGAGATAGTGATTAACTTGACAAGGAACAGTCTGCCAGCTCATTTTTTTTGTAGCCCTACTTGTAAGAGACTGTTCAAAAAGGAGGGGTTTGTATATATCTGGGAATGTGTGTACTGTCACAGACTTGTCGCATGTCAATAGTCATAGTGTGTGCTTGTAATATTTTTTTTTTCATCAGCTTTTCTCATTGTAAAAAGATCATTGTATAAAGTAAAAAAAAAAACAAGGAAAGGATCACATTGCTTTTATATTGCATAGTAGGATTAGCGGTTTGCACTTGTGTAAATTATTAATGAAGACAACTATGAAAATGAAAAAAAAAAAAGTTGAACAAAAAGTTGATAAAAACAAAAAATTGCTAAAATTTCATTCTTGCCTTGGACAATACTCTGTCAGCTGTGAAAGACATGAAGGCTGGAAAAGCTGGTGGATTTAGGTATTGTTATAACACTAAATTGAAAATTGTCACTGATCCATAAACAGCAACAAAGTGAGTGGTGAGATCCATCTCAGCAACTGATTTATGGTCCAAGAAATTTCAGTACAATCCTTAAGTGGAAACTTCCATGCACTTAGGTCTAATTCACACTTCAAGAAGAAAAACAACTTACTTAAAGTTTCATGTATGGAAGGAAATTGACCTCCCAATTTAGATTTCTACGTCCGCAAAATTAGATCTGTGCTTGATATCAAACCAATTTCGTACTGTGTTTTGCCGTTGGATTTTCTCAATGGCAAAACGCTTGTTTCTTTAATATCCTTAGATCTGTCATATCGTAATCTGGCTATTAGTGGTCAGTCAGGCAACAAAATATGTCAGACATTGTCATTTTCACCATGGATGGGTACAGGGCATGCTAGCCTAGCAAGTATCATCTGAGGAATTCTTTGCTAAACTTAAAACATTGGCTTTGACTCAACTGAACTTACCATCATTACACTTCAGTGGTGGTGTGGGTGTGAAACCAGAAAAAAAAAAAATTTAATTCCTGTAGGTAACAAGTAACAGACACAAAAAAGGGGGTGGGCAAAAACAAAGTGGAATTTTGTAAGCAGTTTACTTTTATGTTTTCACTGAATTGGTCATATTGGCTTGTCTACTAGTTTCTAGTAGCTTTTAGAGGAATAATCTCAGACACCTGCAAATTAATTGTGAGATATTCTAATGTCAATGCTGGGGTGTATCAATGGATCTCGATGGAGCTGTTCAACGCTTTTTGAGAACCTGATGGTTCATTGGTGGATTAAATTTATTCACCAGCCAATGGCTTAGTGCACTGTAGATATTTGGTCTGAGTGCTCTGGTTTTGAAAGATATAGATAGATTTAAGACGATTGCATTGAACTAGGAAACGTAAGAATGTCAGGTTTGTGTCAAATTTACAGGTAATTGCCTAGGTTCCATCTCAGTGAAATGCATCATTAGTAACCCTACTGGTGGTAAATGTTCAGTTCCAGCAATTGTCAAGAAATCATTGTATTTAGGCAAGTAGCTTCCTTCTATATACACAACTGGCCCCTGGTTTGCAGATGATATTCTGTTGGACCCCATTGTGATCTTTGGAAGTGACAAGCAACTACAACAACATGTTTAATGTCATGGATCTGAAGACACCTTTTACCATAGCAAAATATATTTCATATTGTTATTGTTTGTTTGGGTCATCAGCTAGTTATTAGCCCACAGCACTGGTTAAAATACACTGCTTGTACGGTATTGTGAAGGTTTGGAAATAGCAGATCTTAGACTGTGAGAGGCTATACAATCAAACAATTTGCCAGTGGTATGTCCCAAGGAATATTAGCCATTAAAAATCTTGTTGCATATATGCTAGTAACATAAGAATCCACCATTTAAAGGTTTATGCTAATAGCCCCATTGAACAGCTTAAAGAAAGGGTATGAAAGTTATTTTTATTACATGCGGTGTTTCATACCAACAAAACATGACTTATTGCTACTAATTAACCCATTTACTGTTGCCCAGGTCATTAGATTACTCCTCAAATTTCCAAGTGCATGAAGTCCTTCCATATAGAGCCAAATACAAACAAGGTTACTGGTGGTAGTGTCACCACATTTGTTCAGTTTTTACATTCTGATGTTTTGAATTGTTGATTCAAGCTAGATGTGGATCAATATTGGACACATTTAATGCTGATTTGAATTGAAAGGCTCAGATCAGGCATGATTCGGGGGGATTTCTGGCTGTATTCTACGAAGTCAACAGCTCCTGGATGTGGGATGTGTAGGAACAGGTGTCAAATTTCTTCTTCAATGAAATCCATGCATGTGCTTTTTGTTCACATGTATGCACTCCCTGTTTGGGTATCAAACATGTTGGTCTCTTGTAACACTGCATTCTCTTCGTAAAGAATTTGCCCCTTTTTCCCCCATCCCATGTAGAGGATATGTGAGTACTATTCAAGGGAAAGTCTAGCACGCTTTAAAAAAATGGGTTTCAGATGTAGTTGTCACTGTGTAAATCGATAAGTAGGCTACAGGTTGAAATGGTTCACCAGCCGCCACCCTGAAATGAGCAGACAATACTGTTAAGAGTCATAAGGCATGTTCAGTCAATCTTAGCAGAGGCTAAAACTGAAAGCTGATTTCCATGATCTGTGTGAAGTTTGTTATAGTTACATAGATGACAAGATCATGTAGGTTATGAAACGGCGTCATTGTTGTTGTCTTCATCTACGTAATGTTTCCAACTCAAGATGTAATAATCTTTGCCAGGAGAGTAACAATAATCACAGTATATATATTTTGAAACAAAATAAAGTATTAATTTGCATGGGCTGCATAAACAAGAGCTTGTGTCCATTTGTGTTTTCTCTGTCGTTCGTGTACACTAAGATCCAGTTTAAGTCAGGAGGAAATAGTCGCAGACAGCTTCTGGTGGATGTGTTTGTAAATTGTATAAATGCTATGAAACTGCTCAGGGAGACTAGCACATTGCTTGTTAGTTTATAGGGGTAAAGGGCTGGGGTTTGCTCAAAACAAAATTGAACTTGACTTGAGGTTTTGAGGGACAACTTGAGACATTGATCACTGTTACGTGTACTGTAGTTTGGAATTTTGTGATCAGGTGAGCTGACTATCATAAAAACATATCAACAGCAACTATAGCTATGCCAGCATTGATTCTTCCAAGGAATGCATTTTTTTCTTTTGTGAAGTTTCCTTGCAATGACAATTTGCCAAAAAATACTGGTACATAGAATAGCACAGAATGCAAAGTAGTAGGCTGTTTCAACTTTATCATGGTGTGGCACTTAAGGACTGAAGAGAAGTTCAATGAAAGATAAAGCTGATGAAAGTCAATGTCGAGCAACTGATAAAAATCATTCAAAATAACTTCCATGGTTATCATAGGGGCCCACTCCTTGCCCACCAAAACTCAGTGTTTCGTGTTCAATGTGGAGACCGGACACCTCCAACATTTCAAAATTCCTGGCTTTGAAATTCCAAAAGTGCCAGTGTGGAAAATTGGCTTGCTGGTTAAAGTGTTTCCTGTCTTCAAAGGCATTATGTCCTTGGATCAAATCACAATGGGACCACTTGGAAATTTTCTCAGGACTCAAAAAAGTTCTTCCGCAAAGTTGCAGTGGTTCTGAGGATTGAGGTTATTTCTGACCTGCTAAATCACCCATGACATTGAGTGTGTGTCCCCTTTTCGGGTCTCACCCGCTTACCTGTCCAAACATGCATCATTAAAAATCTGCATTGGTTTTCAGTGTTGTACCAAAATACAAGAAAAAAATGATCTCAAAAACATTAAGATATAGGAAATTACTCCACAGGCTTAGTGCTAAAAATACGCAATCTGTGTAAATGGCCTTTGCACTGGACACATTAATAGGCCTAGACTACTGTAGCTTCCACCAAGTTTTAGGAGCTGGTAGCCTAATTGTCATTTCTGAGCTCAGAGCGATACATAGATGGTCAAAAATTCTGGCCAACACATGGTTGTACGTGCTAGTCTTGGCTATGTCAAAAATTTTCACTCGCTCTAAAAAATCACTAAAGGCTGTAATGCATCACCCCAGACAGTTTCAATTCTCCCAACCACCTCCAGTCCCTCCCTCAGCCTGTCTTACATTCCTCCACATGTGTAATCAAAACAATGGATCCCTGTGTACTCTGTGTAATACGAGCTGCGCTGCATCTTTCGAATTTGCTGGCAATTTAAGAGTACTGTAACTTAGAACCAGTTGAGAATTTTCCTTTCAGGGAGGTAAAAATATAGCTTAGGGTGATGCAATGATACAGCCTTTAACCTGATCTTAGCATCGCTGTTATTCGGTGATTTCATTTTGGTCCCTGTTGTCCAATTGCTTTCCATTTCATATGCAACTTGCTTTCTACCTGCCCTGCAGCTCTGGTGGGTGGCTACCTTAGGAGCAGGTCTGGGTTTGTTTGGGGATTTTTTTTTTTTTTGGTTTACCCCTGCCTTGTGAATGTCTGGACACTCATGGAAAATGATGTTGGCCAGGGTGCAACAGCTCCGTGTACGTGTATAGGCAAACGTCGTGTAGACCGGCATGAAGTGGAAAGAGTGGGCATGGTCACTCTGCCAACATTTGATCAAAATTAATTGGTGAATAAGAAAGCCTAGGTAGCCACTTCCATAAACGACTGGACAGCTACTTCTATGAAAACTCACTGTTTGTAGTGTTTGTCATGCTGTTTGTACATAGATTGCGCAATTTTCTGTAATAGTCCTAACGTTAGTGTTGTAGTTTTGTACTACTTGTAGCATGCATGTACCGCATAATATAAGTTCCAATAGTATTAATACACTATGCTAATTGGTATGTACAGTCTACAGTAACTTACATCATTACTGGAGGAGGGATAGGCTTATGTCACATTCATGAGAAAAGTTAACCCCGATTTTCGAGACCCAGTTCAGAATTACAACCTAAAGGGTACAGAAGTTGAAGCATTGCCAGTTGGTACAGTCTGTTGTGTTTAAGCCTACGTCAAGTTACGTATCACTTGACTAAGGACCTTACTGTAGTGTAGGCGAGGCCTAACTTTACGGCTGAAGCCCGGCCTAACGTTACTCAAAAGTTAAATTACGACACACAGGCTAGACTAACGTTAAATCTAACTTTATGCACAGGCTAGCTGTAGCCTGTGCTACAGTACTGTAGGAGTGTGTTATTTGTTAAGCTGCAAGTGCAACTGGCTAACAATCTGGGGTCCTACTGTACTAATATACTAATGAATGCCCCTGAATGCCTGTCCGACAATGAGTGCATGTTCCATTCAAATGAATGCCAGTTGAACATCATCATCATCATTATCATCAATCCAAGACGTTGTTGGCCATAGGCCATTTCGTCGAAAAGAAAATATGAAGCTAAAGATTGGCTCTGTAATCAAAATAGAGATCCCTACTCCGCCAGACTTTGTCGAAGTTTGACTTAAATCCGTTCAAAGACGACATACACTGCATGGTAACGAGTTCCAAACGCCAATATCATGTTGTGTAAAGAATCTCTGCCTAACATTCTTACTACAACGAGGCTTCTGAATTTTAAACTGGTGCCGTCTTGTATTGGAATCAACCGCTCTCTAGAAAAGCTGATTATTGGTAACCAAGCCCCCGTTAAAATAATTATAGATGTAGATCATGTCGCCTCTTAGTCTCCTATAGGTAAGACAAGGCAAGTTCAGCCTGCGTAACCTATCAGAATAGCTAAGGTGTCTAAAACCAGGAATCAGTCTGGTCGCCTGTCTCTGTACAGATTCAATTTTGTCAATATCCTTCAAAAGAAAAGGTGACCAAGCAGGAATGCCATACCAACAATAGGATGCACCATGGATTTATATAACAAAAGTAAAGAATGCCTATCCAGAAAACGAAAGTTCTTCTGAAGATACCCAAAACACCATTGGCCTCAGCAACAACACCACCAATATGATCATGAAAAACAAGCTCATCATCGACCAATATACCAAGATCTCTTAGACAAGAAATTACTTCAAGATTATGACTGACACCTGTAATGTCCTACATGCATGATTGCCCATGCTGTGCAGTGAATGCCTGTGGTTGACAAGCATTTTGAGCAGATGGTGGCTAACATTTGTGAACAGAAACAGTTGCAGTTTTTTAAGAGTAGTTCTACTACTATACCGGTACTAGATCATTATCCCATTCGGGAAGGAAAATGAATTGTGTTTTAAATTTAGTCAAGTGATACCGATGTGCAAAACTTCATGCATCTTTCTTATGTAAAAACTTTGGAATCTTTGTCTGCTGGAAATTCAAAATCCTTATGAATCTAACATTCTTGTTTTAGCAAGTCTTAAGTTCCGTTAAATTATAATTTGACCTAGTCTAGCAGGAATTTTACCCTGAAATCTTAACCAAGGTTTCCTTGAGTTGATGATACAGTATAATCCTGCCAGTCTTCGTGCCCCTCATACCGTCAGCATGACAATCACTACATAACATTAAAAATCTGTAACATTAAACAGCAACTGGGAATAGGATGAGTTAGGCCTAGTTTTACCTCTCCAGTGCAATTTAGTACCATTAAGTTGACTCATCAGACAAGGACAATTAGCACTGTTTCAGCTTTTTTTAAATCATTACAAGGTAAGGAAGTGAAAACTTTGTCAAGCTGCTCAGACCATTGCATTTTTGGGCTTATTTTTAAGGCGTGTGCGATGTTTGGCAGTGTGCAAAATTCGGAGTAGGTACTACATAGTAAGTACACCTGGCAAGACACATCCCCTAGAATGATGTGCCCCTAGCCATTGTTGAAACTGTATTACTTGGGACAACATAAACCTGTTCAATTGAAAGCAGAATGATATAATTCCTTATACGTAGTATGTTGCTGGTGGTTCCTGTCACATTCTGGCTCTTCGATACGATTTTTCCACCCTTGCGTGTAGGCTGGGCTTAGTATTCTAATTTGAAATGTCACTTAAACAAAACAACCCAGAATACACCTCAAAATGCCATCATGTCTCCTGTATGGTGATCTTCACCAGACATAAGTTACTAGACATAAGTTTACATGATACATATACCCCATATGATTTTATTTATTTTTTTTTTTTGACAACATTTATTTGAGTCTTTCTCTGGATTTACATGTAACACAGTTCAGAAAATTATACAACAAATCAAAAGTTAATAGAGACTCAGAAGGAAACTCCAAAAAGCTCCATAGAGCTTGTAAGAGAGCCCTCTGTAGAAGAAAATGTAATAACAATGACAATGTTTACAAAGGATAAGAGATCACACAAAAAACAACAGGAAAAATCAGAGAAAGAAAACAGAGAAGAAAAGTCAGCTACGAACATTTATTCATGAGAAAAACTTTAAGCGATTTCTTAAAAAGGTTTAAAGAGTGACAATGTTGAATGCTAAGTGGGAGGGAGTTCCAAAGAGTAGGTCTAGTAAAATGAATTGTTTGTTGCAAGGATGTTAGCCTAAATGAGGGAATAGAAAGAGAATTGATGGTACGTGTAAATTTTTATATAATATTGATGGTATGTGTGTTTCATGTCGAAAGTGAAACATGGGTCTGAAGATATTTGGCAGAATATTGTTCTACGAGGAGTGTGTAAAAATACCAATTTGGTGGTAGATAAATATCATTAACATGGAGAATGTTGAATTGTGAAAACAGATCACAGGTGGTTTGAGACAGATGATAATTAGTTATAAGGCAAAGAGCTCTCTTCTGAAGAACTAAGAGGGGATAAATCCTGTAACAATACGTGCCACCCTTATGCTACACTGCCATTTGACGTTGCTTACGACTCCACAAAAGTTACATGTCAATTTAGGTGTGTAAAAATACTTCAAACAGCAGAAATCTTGGGTTCGGTCCTAAGTTAGGATTGATTTCCAAGAAATCTTCCTAACTTAGAAAGGAAAAATGTTCCTAATCACCACCTAGATAGGAATAAATTCTTCCTAAGTCGTTTATGAAATAGAAAGTAAAGAATGTTCCTAAAGGTAGGAACATTCTTGGACTTATGAACAATTATCGTTCCTAAATCCAAGTTGGGAATATTCCTACTGTAACTTTTATGAAAGAGAGTTCAGAAAAACAAATATATTTTTGGTGTCCCATTGCAAATAATTGTCTTTCATATATATGATTTAACTGTCTATTTTTGCAAGTACTCTGATATGTTTCCATTTCCCCTTGTAGTCACTTTAAGAAATGCTAAGCTTGCCAAATTCCAGTGAATATGCATAGTTCAGTTTTAGGATCAACTGTTCACTTAGTATAGAAATGCGACACCAAGTGGTGTCCCACTTTAAAGAAGTATATTCTTCAAGTATTATCCAATCTTCACATTATTATTGTAGTTCCACTCCACAGAAGGTCATCCAAAATACCATCTAAAATGTTGCACACCTCCTTTTTAGGTAAATAAGTAACAGTTTTGAAAGCTTCTAGAAAGTCTGTGTTTGGTGTCTAATTTACATTGTGTAAATTGAAAGCTTTTCTGAAACTTAACATTTTCCATTGACACTTTTTTTTTCAACTTTTGACATGATTTGCATGTTCCAAGTAACCATATATAATCTGAAATAAAACCACTTGTTGTTAACCTTTCATTTTGTGAACATGCGATCGGTAGTGTTCTGTTTTGCTGTTAGGTGTAAATGACACAGTGTTTTGTTGGTGTATGAACGATGACACCTCAGCATAATTTGGCATCAGTTTTTCATGGAATTTGCCCGGGGCTGTCTAATGTTGGCCAAATTGTTAGTTGTTTAGCCTACAGTACATATTGCAAGTCTGAGCTGTTCTGCATGTTTTGTTTAGGACAATTAGACATTTTCAAACTCCACCTCATTGACTCCGATGTTTTGAATAACACATACATGGTGGCGTTTAGACAGGCTGTCGGAGGGTTTTTTTTGTTTCGATGATAATCGTAACCTTTGTACTCATGTAAATGTGTGTGTGTATATGCGTGTGTATAGGTATGCACAGTACGTCCTTGATGCCCTACCTTGTAAACACAATATCTCAAGAAGGGAAGCTTGGACAGGTCTCATATTTAGTGTGTGTGTGTTCCACATTTAATACAGTAGAAGGAGTAGTGGTTGTTTTCAAAGGTTTTTTACTTTTAATTTGCTATTTCATAAACAGTATTTTCCACATTTTCCGCATTTTAAAGACAACAAAGTAACCCTTGCACAAAATGTTTGTGGTGCCAATTGTGTATTGAGGAAAGGCTTAGCTTATTAGGTACAGTATCTTGGGGCCAAGTCTTGATCTAATTTGTATTGTGTGAGAACATATTGCATATTTGATAGTTTGCATTTCATCCATTCTCAGGGGAGATTAATTTTCTACAACATCTGAAACCAATAATGCCTCTTAATAAATTCTCTCTTTAATGTCTAATGATCCCTCACTTGGGTTACTGCTCTCCAGTTTGGGTAGACTCTGCAGAGTCTGCTTGGACTGGAAAGTTTCTTTTCCTAATCTTGGTTCCGCCACCTCTGAAGGAACGTCCATACTGTACTGCTCTTCCGGAAGAGTGTTTACTCCCCTCATTGATCGCTGCCCTGGCAGACTCTGGACACTCGCTTTAATTATGCACACAAATTTTAACTAAAACCATTGTTTTTCGCTACCAAATTCGATAGAAGCCAATCACGGCCATCCTGAGAAATGATGCGAGTGATGAGGAGGAAAGGACCTACGATTGATTAGTTACGTAAACATCATGGTAATATTCTACTCTCCTTCAACTGTTTTAGGTCTCTCTTAGCGATGTCCTATTTCTGCTTTAGGCAAATCTGGTGATAGGGTGAAAGTTAGCCTTAGGTACCATTATTTTCTCTCGTTGTTCGATCGCTGCTATTGGCTCATTTCATGAGACCAATGCGTTGTATTTTAATATGTATTAACTGTAACGTCAAACGTGACTATTCATTTGTACACAATTATATCGAGTGTCCAAAGTCTTTCCAGCGGACGGCGATCACAGGGAAATGTGATTACTACGTAGATGAGTACATACCCTCGGTTGGGTATGAGTAGGCTGAGCTTAAATTGTGAGGAATGTATCAAAGGAGGAGAATTCATTCGCCGAGAAAGACTTTGCAAAGTCTAAAGTTTGGGCTGCTGCTTTCAGTGGAATTAACAAAATTCTGTTAATGTTTTAAAGCTAGAGGTCAATGTATGATATGTATAAATGCTATGAACTCTTAACACAGTTGAAGTGGATGCCCCATGGCTAAAATAATTTTTAAAGATATGAATGATCTGGTGCTAAACTAACACTCAATGTTTTAGCATTCATTGTTATATTTCTTCTTTTTTTTTGCAATCCATGTTAAAATCATTTCTGAAGTAATAGTCTGATATACCAAGGACAAAGTAAAAGGAGAATGATTTTTTTTTTCTCCATACCATCACAATATTGTTTGTACTAACGTAAACATTGTAATTTGTTTCCTGCAGACTTTACTGTCACTGTATGGTAGGGAGACATATCATCAAATTTTCCAATAGAAAACTACCAATGCCTGCATGCACAAAGAAAAGGTTCCTCCTCCTCTATGGATCAGAGACTGGCCAGGCACAGGCAATCGCAGAAGAAATCAGTGAAGCAGCGTCTAACCATGACCTAGTCCCAGAATTACATTGTCTCTCGCAAACAGACAAGAAGGTGGCATGTATAGTACAGTGTTATCTCATACTGTAATGAGTATTTGTTGAGATGCGATGGTGCTGATGTTTGCAAAACTATCCAGATGCACCTGTGAATGTGTGATGTGTATTTCAATGTTTTGGGTTAATGTGGTTAGCATGCTCCAGTCGGCTGTGTGTCTGTTTGTTGGGATCAATTTGTGTTGGTTGCTTCGTTGATATGATGTTGGCAAGTTTACCTGGTAGATTTCAATACAGGTAGGGTAGGACTGTGTTTCCCCTTGATACGCTTGTTGCATTCTGTAGAAACCAAATGTTGAAAAGTTTAAATATAACTGTGCACGGAAATTTGAAAAGAATCCCGTACTTTGAAATGCAGAAGTCGTATGATTGTTAATTCGCAAGGAAGCCTAGGAAATAATATGTAAAGCTACTGATGTGTGTGTCAAAAGGTCTTGTGTATTTGATGAATGTGTAAAGAGTCAAAATCATAGTTTCCAAACATTAAGCAATGTACATCTGATTCATTACCCCAAGCTACTCTACTTCCACTCTTAGTTTGACAGCATATTCGAAAGATGCAGAGTACAGTGGCTCATATTTCACAGCATACACAGGGGCCCAGTGTTTTGATTACACATGTGGAGGAATTTTAGAAAGGCTGTGGGAGGGACTAGATGTAAGTGGTTGGGACAACCGAAACTGCCTGGGGTGATGAGTCTTTGTCTTTGATAGCCTTGTGTGCTTCCACCAGTGATTGTTACTGTAGTACTAGTACTGCACTTCACCACAGTATTTACAATTCTATTTATAGTTTGATTTGGCAATTGTTGACTCCAAACTTTTCTCAAATAAAGAAAAGTGTAAATTTATTAAATTTTCTAAACCAACCACCTGCTGCAGTTTGAAAGAAGAGTTTGAAAGCTAATTAAACCCAAATGACTTTGTTTTCAGTTTGCAATTACAACATCACTTGATGTGGTAAATCAGATGAACTTTACACTGATTGGACTGGGGTGTACCTTTCATTGTTATTTTCCCATTTTGACATATTTATAATATGAAAGAAGTTCTTAGCCTGTGGTCTTTGTACATGTTTGTTGTTGAACTAGGAATTAAAGCTTTTCTAGCAGAGGAAACTATATTTTCGAAATGGTCTTTGAAAAAATGGTACTAATGAAGTATACATCTGTTAAAATTGGAAGAAAAAAAATTCATCCTTAGTTCATACCCATGTGGCATAAATGATTCACAGCAAAATCAGAATGGCCAACCCTTTTTCGACATGTTGCATGTTTTTTAGGTCAGCTGCTCAAATTGTGAGTGTGTTGTTGTGCGGTTGTTATCAGTTCTTGTAAACGAAATAGATTTTACTGAAACATTTGGTAATTCAGCTAAATATCTATTTTAATCTTAGAAATTTTTGGTAATGTATAATTCACAAACACCGTTGTCATTTTTAACCAATCATTTTGTGCAATCGTTCTGATAGGTTCCAGATTTCATCATAAAAAGTGAGGTTTTAAGAGCAGAACTTAAAACAGCAAACATCTTACTTAATTAAATGCAGTAAAATGTATGAAAACTGAATGTTTTGCAAATCATTTGAAGGATTATAAAATATGTCTGCACTCATAAAAGAAGCTCAACTCTGAAAGTTTCATGCAAGTATACTTTGAGGCTACAGTCAGGTAAGGCTGCTTTGTCCTGCCTCTGAGGAGCTGACCCTACATTTATGCAAAACAAAATGCAGATGGTGTTCACTAGAATGTTAAATATCAGCTCAAATAAAGATCTTACAATTGATTACACTCAGGTAATTTGTCACATTTTTGTTTATTAGTCACAAGCAAAACTATAACTTAATCATAATTTGCCTGTTATCTTAACTTGTCACATATTTTGCAGTCAGAATATTCCTTTAATCTTCATAATCTGGAACCTCTTTTTTATCTCTTAAACCCAGTTCAATATTGAGAAGGAAAGCTGCCTTGTGATGGTAGTTTCCACAACAGGTGAAGGAGATCCACCAGAGACTGCAGAAAAATTTTGGAGGAGATTGAAGAAGAAAACCCATCCCAGTGATCTTTTGGTTAATCTTAACTACGCTCTGCTTGGTGAGTCACAGAGTTCTCGTAGTTTTCCCGGGAAAACTCTGTAGCCTCAGAAAACATATGTAACTATGCATTCCTGATGTGCCTGAGCTAACCAGTTTTATCTCTAGAGGTGTTAATTGTGACTAAGTTGTCTTCCATTTATTGTGCAAGTGTCACTTTTTCATGATTCTGCAAGACACTGCAAAGATCCTTGGGATTTATCAGCGAAGGTCTTGAGATAATTACCTCCCAATGAAAAGCAGGTGCCAAAGTAATGGGCACTGGGGATCCAGCAGCTCACTGGACCACATGGTCTGAAAGTCTAGTTACTAAACAGGGTTGGCTTTTGATTCAACCAAATGCATGCACGTGGGCAATTTGTGAAAGAACGTCTCAGTCTGTGAAAGAAGGAATACATCATTCTCAGCGTTACTCAGAGCCATTTGCTCTGGATCATGTCTTTGTTGCTTTGGATGCCATGTTTCTTTGGATCATATCTAACTGTACTTTTGGTTTGTGAAAAAAAACTGTTTGCCCACATGACGAGAATGATCTGGAGTTATTTTCATCGGCCATCTGGATTGGTTGTGGACTTGTTGGACCACACATCGTGGGACATGCTTTATTTAGCTGGGGCATTTGGACTGGAATTGTTATTTCAGCATTTGGGTGGAAGTGTCGTCAAGTTTAGTTTGTTTACCAAACATGTCTTACAAGTCACTGTTTAGATTTGCCATAGCAAGGCAATTATCGATGAGAATTTCTCCTGTCTGCTACCTTGCAAACAGTTGTGAATTCTGAATATGGTAGCATAATGTGTATTACCATCTGTTCGTGATGATTCTTCTGTTTTAATAGCAGCATACGTATTAAGTGTCTTTCATGTCAGTTGATGCCAGTGAATTGATGTTACTACATTACCAGCACCCCCTTATTACTTTACACTCTTTGCAATAAGTTGGAGGTCACTTTACATCCAGTACATTCATATTAAGTAGCAGATCTCTTCACATGTGTTTAATACCCTTTTGAAATATCTCTATCGAGTTTCTTGTAAACGTTTCAAATTGTTTTCAGCTCTAGGTGATTCCAATTATACAGACTTCTGTCAAAATGGGAAGAACTTTGACAAGAGACTAGAAGCTCTGGGTGCGAAGCGATTTTACCCGACAGGACATGCCGATGATGCTGTTGGGTAGGTTGACGTTTTTCGTCCTTGGGATGGAAGTGAATGGTGATGGCAGCATACAGTTTGATGCTGATTTCATACAGCTTGATGCTGTCAACAGATTGGTATTGTCATCGTATAGATTGTTGACGTCAGCATATAAATTAGTCATGGCAGCATGTTAGCTTTATGCTAGTAGTGTATAGACCCCTTGCAGGTGACATCACAGTGCTATAGTGAGGCGCATCCTAGAGGATAAGCAAGTAAATTGACATTGTACACTTACACTTGTGGCATCGATGTAATTCATTCTGCAAGTGCCTAGTGTAGCAATAAGTATACTGTTGATTTGTTTACCTCAAGGAGGGCTCCCTTTGTTGTTACGTAATGGGCAAGGTTAGTGTATCTGACATATAATTCTTTGAGAATTTTATTCAGAGGCAATTAAGCTGATCAAACACAGCAACAACGAGCTACAAGCACAGATATGCGAAGGAGCACAAAGGAAAGGGGAGCAATAATGGACAATAACGTGAAAAGAATCCCATATAAAGATGAAAAATGGCTAGAAATGGTTGAAAAAAAGAACTAGTAGAAGAGGCAGTAACAAATAAATTGGAAAGTGAAGAAGAAATGTTTTTATGTCTCTTCAGCTATCATTCACCTATTTTGGTTGCCACTCTCTTATTTCCATTATCAGATCTATGTTTTTACCTGCATCTGTGTGGTTTATTCCGTTTTGCCTTCTTGACTATATGATGTTTTTGTTAGTCATGGAGCTCTCAGGTTCTTTGAGGTCAAAATTTGCCAAAAACTAATAGCCTTTTGATCCTGATATCTCAAGATGTGGCAGTCATTTTTTCCTGGATGCTTGATGGTCAAAGTAAAACACATCAAGTCGCCACAATTTGTCAAGACCAGGTCCAAAACACTTGACCTCTGGCCATCTTACTGATGTAACAGTCACAAAGACATTAAGAAATTATTAAGTTTTTGATAGTAGGTAAATAAGTTAAAGGCAACAACCATACAATTTTTTTTTACAATTTCTATCAGTGGAAGTAAAAAGTAAGCTTCTTTAGGTGCTATCACAGTTTGCATCAGAATTTTGGCTCCAGTAGATACAGCCAAAGAGTAAACCAGCATTACCGCAGGAAACTGAAATGAATTGAAATTCTTCAAAACTGCTATCAATAGCAAACTTTGAAAAGTTTAGAGTCTCTAATATCAATGATAATGTCTCTGCCATCATCCTCAGTTGAATCAGTTTTGAAGCTGTTATCAATCATCAAGACATTTTGCTTGCAATCTAAGTGATAAAAAACATAGGGATAATTGTACTATATGTTAATGTACCAATCATCTGATATTCTAGTGTCCCTGTTTCAAGTATCACATTCTGTGTCTGTCTTGGGTTCACTGGATGATGAACCCTCTCTAATGGAAGCAATTGTTTAGACTTATAGATTTATCATGCAAGAAGGAAAACTTCATACATAAGTCAACAAAAAGGGGATGTCACTCTAGATGGTTTGGGGACACCAAATTATCACAAGCTTGACCTCCAAAATAAAAAGAATTATCGAATACTCAGCCTCTCATTAAGAGTAAATACTGCAAGTGATCTTTTGCTAAGTTTTGTTCAAAATCCAAAGTATGTAACATACCCTCCCACACCAGCCCTGTCACACCACTGTTTGGAATGATACATCTTGGTCTGAGCAATGTGATTGTGTCATTTTCAAACCAAAAAGAGTTAAGTTCTGGTAGTGACTTACAGTTGTAGACTGTGCTGTTTGAAGGAATAAAAACAGCTTTAATCACTAATCTTCATTTTCTTCCATTTCATACCAAGCTGGATAAAAACATCTATAACGTCTTTCTTTCAGGAGAAATTTCATTAATTAGAGTGTAAATTATGGTAGAAAGAAAAGTGATTTAGTTCTTTTGGCGAAAAAGTCAGCAGAACTGGTCCCTGTGTAAAGTGTGTGGGACTTCCGTATGAACAGTACCACAATGAATACATATGCAAACTCATTTCCTTGGAAATTAGGGTATACTTGGACTAGTAAACTTATATACGGGAGTTTTCATAGCATTTTTCAACTGTAAGAAGTATAACCACTCCTTTGGTGTGCCTTGGAAAATGCAGGAATAACAGCACTTCCTGCTTTAATGATTTTGATACCGCAAATTGCCCACCACAGTGAGCTAACTTCATTACGTTAGGCAGTACCTGTAGAAATAGGCCAAATCTCCAGTTTACCAGATAGATTCATGGCTTAGAGAGTGATATGATACAAATTCTGTGACAGGGTGGGATATGGTCCAGGAGGATGGGATCTAGGGTGATTTGGTCTAGGAGGATGAAATATAGTGCTAAGTGTAGGACAATGAGGTCTACTGTCATGTGGTCTAGGAGAATCAGATCTTGTGTTGTTTGATGCATACTGATAGGATGTGATTTGTCTGATCTGGTCTCGTCATTATCTCTGATCTGAAATGGTGGCAGCCACAGCATGCCCTCAAAGCTGCATTTATGTAACTTCCTGCAGATTTATAGTGTGGTCTAGCCTCATGTTCACCTCTTGCCACATACAGTGTTTTTCATGGAGGTCAAAGATCAAAATATGAAAACCTTCTAAGGGAGATATCTCAGCAATAGAATGTTGTTGGAAGTTTAACCTCTTATTATTGGTAGCACTTGATTGTAGATGATGTCTGGCATTTTGTATGGAGGTCAAAGGTCATGCAAGGTCAGTTGAGATGTAGTTTGAAAACCTTGTAAACACAGTACTTCAAGAAAGGAATGGTACTTGGAATTTCAAGTTGGTGCATTGATAGTCCATTGTGAGTAGATGATCCTGTTGTTTTTCATGGGGGTCAAAGGTCATTGAGGTTACCAGAGCGTTAAATATGGAAACCAGTCAAAGGGAGATATCTCAGCAAGAGAATGTT
This sequence comes from Stichopus chloronotus, assembly GCA_021234535.1. Taxonomy (NCBI): domain Eukaryota; kingdom Metazoa; phylum Echinodermata; class Holothuroidea; order Aspidochirotida; family Stichopodidae; genus Stichopus; species Stichopus chloronotus. The sequence continues at coordinate 10,822,756 of CM037835.1, forward strand.
ACTGGAACTTCAAAGTACTGTCACTGGTAGCACTTAACAAGTAGATGTCTCTCATATCTTATGGAGGTCAAAGGTCTTGTGAGGCTGATAGAAGGCATAGTTTTACAAAGTATGTAAACCCAGCATCTCAAGAAGGGAAAGGTGCTTGAACTTCACAGGTGTGGTGTTAGAAGTCCACAATAGGTTGATGACCTCTTTTAATTTTCATGGAGTTTTAAAGTCATTTGAGGTCATCAGAGGTTAAAGTATGAAATCATATTGAGAATGATATCTCAGCAATTTAATGTAACCAGCACTTCAAACTGTCAAACTTGGTAGCAGTTGATGAGTCAATGATCTCTGGTATTTGAATTGTCCCATGGGAGACTGAGAAATCATGTTTTCATACTTAGTCAAATGTTAGAATCGCAGAGTTAACCGTTTTGGAGATTTATCTTTTCAGCAAAAGCCACCATTTGTGGACTCACTTGTAGATACTTGTAGTTAACAATTGTGTAATATTTTGGTGAAGTCAAGGGTCACATCTTTTTTGTGTAACCCTCTCCAAAGAATCATCACATCACTGAATATAGCTTTTTAAATTTATCAGCAATTTTTTTGCCAGCAAATGTTGGGGAAAAAAAGAAGAGATACTGGCAAGGAATCACTAAGTCCTTTGACTTTCTGGTTCATGCATCTGTTGATGTACAGGATATTTTAAAGGATTTTCAGCAGAATTGACCTGTGTTGGAAACGTTGCAAAGTGGAACAAGTTAATCCCATTAGTTGTGAAAGATGTGTCTGGACAAATATCCCAGACAAATATTTGTCTCAGGGTATTTGTTTGGAAGGTAATCGCTTGGCAACGGTGAAAGGCAGAACTGATAAATAAGTAGATCCCTGAGTTAACATTGGCATTCAGAATTTCAGAGAAGTTAAGAATGTTTTACTTTGAGGTAGCAAATGGACTTATGGGATGGGGGGGGGGGGGGGGAGGAGCTAGACTTTAAATATATTGGAAGAACTGAAACCGTTTTCAGCCTTTCAAGAGCATGCACAGTTTTGTAAAGAAAATCTAATAAAATACATTAAATATCATTTGAGAATAGACTAAATCCAGGTTAAAATCTGTGAGCCATGTAGAAAACGAAGAGGATTTAAACGTAGTATGAAATGTATCTAGAAAGCAGCTGGCTTCAGTCAAATGTTGCTGACTGCTACCCTGAATGCTAATGTCTTGGAATTGTGTTTCTATATATTACTGTTTGTGAGATACAGTTGTCCAAAGTTTGATGAAAATGCAGATATGATCACATGGAGTGTTTTACAGAGTCAGTACTTCTTTTGTTAGACCTATATATTTTATCGCTTAATTACTTAGTCTCACATTGGTTAGGAATGTATCAATATTTGTAGGGAGTAAAATACATCCTTTCAAAAGAAAACCCTCTGGGCATACTAAACTCTCAATTGCCCTTAAAATAAAGGTTATGTAAACCAAAGGATAACATAAGATACATCATGCAAGTGCCTCTCTTGATGTCATAAATTTGCATTCTTTGTCAATGTTTATTTGTGATGCAGATGTAACACAGGAATGTTTCTGTAAAATCAGTAATATCTGATGGAATTTGTGACCGTTTTCAACATGGTAATGGTTAACACAGCCAGTATTCAACTATGTCATTTTCATGTCACACAAACTTTAAATTAAGCATGTGTATGCACTTTGAAATTAAAAATGATTAAAAACTCAAACATATTGTACGTTGAAAACTAATCTATATACTTTTAAGATAATAAACTGAAGGAAATTAGAACACTAACCTGCCAGTAGAAGTGAAATCTAAACTAAACTACACATGGAATCTGAACTAGACACATATGGCCGATGGGTGAACACAATAACACGAAGAACAAGACATGTTTAAATGAGGATTAAGATTGTTTGAGAAAACACCAAACTTGAAAAAGCAGTAATCACATTTTTACTTATATTGGATCATGCCAATTACAGTTTTGACAATGGAGACCCCCTTTTTCTTTTAAAAATGATAATACTTATGACTGTAGCCTATGAAAAAGCAGGAATTTACCTACATCGTATTTACACCCACACATCCTTCTTAATGTCCTTGTTAATAAACTGATGAACATGGTGAGGATGACATGTGGAGAGAACTGTCACTCAAAACAGCACGACACTACCAGCAGCATGTATGTGCAGTTTTCCGCATAAAAACTGAAGGAATTCTTTAGTGCTTAGAATTGAATGAATGCATCAAAGTCTTTATTAGTCCTGTTAAGGGTAGAAGAAAGACTCTCTGTATGATCTGGTGTTTTATTCGTCATCTAGATGAGATTAACTGGAAGGTGACATGTGGGATGTCTTAAGGTGATGAAAGCTATGTGTGTTAATCTGCAACTGCAAAATTTGAGTATCTTATAAGAGGAAAAATGGTCGCCTTTTGAAAGGGGAATATTTGTGGTGTGATGAAGTTTTCATTCATAGGGGACTTTCTCAGTTTACATGATGGAAGGTGGAAGATGGAATGTTTTGTTTTTTAAGTGCTATAACTTCTCTCCTGATACATTTGTGATTTAAACTCTGAGGAGAGAATCAGTTCTGCTTCTCTCATTAGCATCATGTTTGCCGACCAATACTGTATGATTCATAAACATGAGAAAATGTTTCCTGGAAAAATCAAGAATTGCCGATGCTTATTTTCATAGTGAGAAATACATTTTAAGCAATTTTTTTGTTTTGTTTTGCATGTGATATTCTTGAATGGTGAGTAGTGTAATATATGACAATAGTAGGAGTGTAGGTGCAGTAAAAGACATGCAGTATAATACTGATAAAGCAATAGAGAAATGTTCAAAACCGCTTTGTGGAAATCCTGTTTCAAACATTGTTTTTCTAACTGTATGACGTGTGTTATCGGAATAACAACAGAATACTGAAGGTGTGTGATAACAGTAAGTTGTCTGATTGTTGCTGTGAAAGGCTTTACCTGCCTCTTGCATAATTTAGGCATATAGTATTGCAGGAGAGGATATGTTTGAAAATGCGTCTGTTTTTTGTCATTGTATTCTGAACTGATAGCTTCACCATTGCAGTGCAACAATAATTACCATGGTAGGTGAACCTGATGTTGCGATCCTACCACCATCTTCTTCAGAGGCTGCTTTTGAAGGTGATCCCTGCTAGGATCGTACTGTAAATCAGGCTCTCCTCCCAGACGATTTTCTGTGGTTCAGCGGTCTTCTAAGCAGTGTTCGTTCTCTTTCATTGAACTTTTGTTACTTTTTTTTTCTGATAAATGGCCTTTGAATCATACAGCATACCACAATGATTTGTGGATGACATGTCCAAAGATACCTGCAATATGCATTTTTCCATATCCTTGTTCATAATCATTGCACAATTTTTTTGAGCAAAATCCATATCTGTAAGAATAATCATGCAGGGTTTCACCCACCGCACGTTACAGCATTCACCTGTTGTACTGTATAGGATTCACCTGTAGTAGTCTACAGCACCCCCTCTCCCCCTGTAGTTCTGTAATAGATTCACCCTTGCAGCACTGTACAGGTCTCATCTGCAGTGCAGAAATTGTGTAGAAAATTGACTCATGTTTACCAGGCAGTGTAATTTTAGGCAAAATGAGGCGAACTTGCACGCATTCTTAGTGCTCACCGTACGGTATGTCTTGTTTGCGTTTCATGTCTCTGTATGTGAGTGTTTGAATTCCTACTGTTCCATTTTACCTGATGGATAAAAGAATGATTTACAAGTCCATCTCGCTGCTCAAGGCTGATTCTGCAGATCTGCTCCATCCCTCTCTGTTGTAACCTGTCAGATAACATCATGGTGGCCAAGCTATTTACATATAGTGCAGTACCTAGAGTAAATGTAGCTTTGCTTTCCCAACTTTCAGTTTATGGCAATTGTCAGAGTGACTGTCCCTGTCTGACATACCAGTGAAAAAGAAACTGCAGAGATTTTGTCATCCTCTCTCCTTCTGTGTCAAACATTCTCAACGACAAATTTTGTTTTCGCGCTTAAATTGTAACGGGACTGCTTTAACAGTTGTCTGTTATTTTGCTGGAGGCATCAAGCATGGCATGCAGTATTGATAAGGCTCTCTTTGCAGTAACTTTGTTAATGTAGCCCTGCAGGCCACGCTGTGAAAATTAGATCAGTTCCTGCTCTTCTGGAGATGGACGAATCCCATCAGTGGCAATTTTCAGATGCCCTCTGGCTGGCCTCCACAGGATGGTCTTTATATTGCATTTCAATTTGGCTGTCTGTATATTTTGAAGCTATCGCATGAAATTGAGAACACTCAGGGGGCAATAATTCTGAAACAATCAGTCGATGAGTTCGTTTACCTGCAAAAGCCTCTCCTTTCAGCGTGAAAGAGGCCATCCTGAACAGAAGCTACTGTGTTTGAAAACATTTAAGCAGTGTATCTTCACACAGTCTCAGAAGAACTTGTCCCGCTGCTTGGATTGACTGAGAATGTGTTCATCAAATTTGTGTTTAGCAGTTGCTTAGGATGCTGCTTGTCTCTGTTCATTCATGAATTTACTGCATTGTTTGTTTTTATAGTTTGGAGGTAGTGGTGGAACCCTGGATCGAGAACTTGTGGCCTGCGCTGAAGAAGCATCTCGGAGCACCAGAGACAAACCTCCCAAGTGAGGAAGATGGGATGTGCCAGGTGGTTGGTCAGCATAAAGATGAAATTACTTCAGAAGGAAATAATTCAGAGAGTTTGAAAGACGTCAACTCAGAACCAAAGTCAGCCTCAGTCAGTAGAACCGAAGATACAGTAAGGAACGATGCGAACGGTGATGCGAACGGTGATGCGAACCATCAGAGACCACCATTAACAGCTGAGGGGGACTCCGTCGATGGACAAACGGATGTGGATTCAGTGATTAAGGAGGAATCCCTGACTGATGGTGAAAGAGTAGACTCACCAAAGTCAGACATGGAAGAGATTCGATCGTCGAATGCTGACTCCGGGATTAAGGAAGCTGTTGCCACCCCGGAACCTCACCATACTCAAAGTGAAGTGGAAAGTTCTAGGAATGAACTCAGTGACTCAAACCAAGAGGAAAGTTTGACATCTTCTCTTCCGCCATTGTGTAATGTTTCTCTTACACTTCCCCTCAATCCACCATCTTTTCTAGAGATTCTTTTCATCGAGGAAGATGAAGACATGGTGAGTATGGTGGTGTCTTTTTCACCAAATTTATTGCCCCTATTTGCTTCAGCTTTTGAAAGGAATCACAGAAAAAACAATGTTCTGACAGAAGTTCAGTAGACACATAGGAGTGTTGTAGCTTGAGCATGCTTGTGGTGTGTTTTTTGAAACTGTGGTATCACTTCAGAATGCTATTTTTTATTGTTACTGTCATATTTGGACTGCTTGAGGTTTCTAAAGACTCTTCCACCCTATGGCGCTGGATGCGACGCAACTCCTTGCGACGAGATTACTCAAATGTGTTGCAATCTGTGGAGGACTTTGCAGCTGTCTGCCACACGTCCAGTGGCATGAGACTAAAATGTTTGACTGATCAAAATGGCAGACTTTAGAATGAAGTCTGTGAAGATAAGTTAATCTAAATATATGGAGAGAACGTATCCGTGGACTGAGTCTCTTCATTGTAATGTATAAGGAGTACCTAAAACCCAGATTTTATCATCAGCTGATAAGTTGTTCATCATGTTTAAGTGAATACATTCGTTGAAACACCATCCGCCAAGTGATCTGTGCACATGCATCCAGTGTCTATGCATTGTATAGTGGGCCTCGGATATGTACAGGATAACCACAGTAGGACAAAGTGCATGACAAAGGCGTGTAGGCTACTTGTGAGGTATTAACTTGGCTACGTGAAAAGGTGAACAGATCAAGAGAGATGCCTGTGTTGTAAACTGTACAACTACTTCGAATACTTACAAGAGTAGTCACAAAAGGGCAAAAGATGCACAGCAAAGGATCGCTCCTTCAATTTGTGACTAGTTCACATAATGCAGACTCCTTGCTATTGAAACTGGTTAGTCCTCAGTTGGTCAACGCAATAAGATGCAGTGAGTTGTGTCCCATAGTGCGGAAGGGACCTAACGTGGTGTTTCACTCACACACATACAGCATTGATGTCCATGGTTGTGAACATTTCCAGTTTGTGTGATTTGTGAATGTTAGTAACAAATGGGACCATAGAATGGAACTGTGTCCTTGAAGCATTGTAACAAGTATTCACTGTGGTGTATGACTAAATTTGCAAGCTTGCACCTAAGGTACGTAGTTATATTTTATTGCGGAATCTTTCGCCAAGTGACCCTCTGTACCAGTGCAAAATTGTACTCTCGACTTGGGTGGTATTGCGTCAGTTGCATGGGCAGCAATCAGCTCCACAGCAAGAAGAGGGAAACCTATACAGGGACAGTCATGCCACTTTTAGAAAGAGATTTACTCTCTTATAAACTGAACCTGGATATGGCTGGTGTACTTGTTGTTCAACAGGTTTAGCATACATACAACCCACAAGATAAACATAAGTGACATCAGCCAGCCACATCAGCCAGCCACTGGCTAGCTGTTTGTTATACAGACTAAAAGGCAATTGGATGATGCAAAGAAGATGGACAGACTTGTCTCAATTACATAAACCCAGTCTTTCCTCTTTGAATCACCGATAAACGTCAGTGGTATCGGTGTCAAGGTATGGATGGCATATGTCGTTCATCTCTAAGTTGACTTGACCCACATGAAATTGATATTCAAATTGACAAAGTGTATCATAGTCAGTGTTGTGGCTTGTTTTTACTTAAGTATCCACAGTATGCACCATTCAGTTGTGTTAGTCTTCTTGCACAGAATGCACTGGAAATATTTGCCAGGGAATGACATGTACGCACAGTATTGAAAATGCTCTTTGCAGATCAAACAGTGATTAATTTGTTCAAATACTTTCATACAGTAGTCTCTCAGAAACTGGATACTGGTTTAACCAAACTGTCTAGAAAGGTTACTATAATGAGTGGTTGAAACAGCCTGTTTAATGTGCAATTTTTACACAGTAGTCAGTAGTGGAGTATTTTTAGGAGAGTTGGCCTCAGATTTTTTATTGTTTTCAATAGATTACAGTACTGCATTCACTGTTCTTGTTTAGATGTGCACTCAAGTAGTTGAATGATGAAGTACCCAGATGTTGTTGGCTGTTTGTTTTTGACAAATCTGTGCACTACTTGTACCAGATGAAGTTTGTACTGTAGGTATTTAAATGGAAATCCTGTGTTTGTTCTACAGAAACAAATGTATTAAATCGAAACCAATATTTATGGACACAGAATGACAGGTAAAATAGGGCAGGACTGTAGCCTTCTTTTCAAGAAATAGATAATTTTCTCACAGGTAGAAATTTATTAATTTACTTGTTGCCCAAGAATCATTTGTTCACCCATACATTCAAAAACTCAAATGATACATTCTTGGGTGGTAACTCATCTCATTCATAATGTTTTGAGGAGATGAGGCTGTTGCTGATGTTTCTTTGTGAGACTGAGTGGTTTAGCAATGATTAAAAGTTACTTTCATTCCATGTTGGTGCATACTGATGTAAAAGTAGTAGTAGCATCTGTATCATTGACAAGAACCAAACAGGACTTGCTCACAGATTCATCTTGGTCCACAAAGAATTGAAGACATATGAAGGTGGAGAAGTCTGGTGAAGAGTTCAAGGCTAAAGAAAAGTGTTTTGATCTGCCTTTAGTTTGTGGTTGGTGGGTGTCTTTTATTACTTATCAATCACCATCCTCTTAAACACAAACACCCACACATCTGCACGCTTATTGCACAGGAACATGACAACGAGATGAATTACTTTAAACTCTTAAGCAGGTAAATGGTAAAATGTGAATAAAGGAGAAAGGGGGGGGGGGAGGGAGATATTGTGGTTATAACATATCTCAATCTCCGACCAAGAATTTTCAGTTTAAATTGTAACTTTTGCAATGTTGTAATTGTTGAATCTTATCATAATGTGAACAATAATTTGCATTTCTCTCAATGACACAGGATGTCAAAGGGTTTCCTCCTCAGAATGGTGCTGCATTCCCATCTGCTGCCTCACCAGTCATGATGGCAACAGTATCCAAGGCAACAAGACTGACAAGCAGCGATGCTGTCAAGACTACCCTTGAGCTGGAGCTTCAGTTACCAGTAAGTTGTGATGATCATAATGTGCTCATTTAGAGCATTTTGATGTCCAGCTATGAAGTTTTGTTATCAAACGTCAGAAATAAAGTAATCGTAAAAGTCATCTTTCCACTGGTAATGATGTTATGGATACCCTCCAATCATAACATCACATCATAATCACTACATCAAGTTGTAATCATGGTTTGGGACCTCTCAATTATTCTTCTTTGGCAAACCTTAAATTTTGTCAGTAGTTGTCTCCTTACATTTGGTTAAACATCTCCATAATTGTCACACCACTGTTATACTTTAGACCATAATTGTGCTACTATTGAACATGGTCTCAGAACTTAATCTGAAAACTGAAACGTAATAAGCGATCATATATAATTAGGCGAAAAAGTTTTTCATCATTTTTGATCTTGTTGTCTGCTATCCAGTAGCACGTCGTCACATCCTTTGAGTTTCGAGCATACACGTTCAAGGTGTTTGCTTTTTTGACAATCTAGATGAACTTAGAAATGAGTACCAAAACAATCAGCATGTTTGCATAACAAGACAGTGTTTACATTGAATGATATGATCTCCGTGTAGGGGCACCTTCTGGAGGCCCTGCTGTGCTCTATGCATTGTATTTGTAGCGATTGAAGAATCACAACAAAGTTTGATGCTCGATTCTTGTAAAAGTTAAATGTTTGTTCATCAGGGAGTGTCGATCGCATGTAAAGGCTCTCAGCAAAGTGAACAGAAACGTGACACATTGTCCTTAGAAGTCTGTTTGTTAGAGCTGTCAGTCCCTTACTCAGAACCAATGGTTGTCCATCTGTCGCTGGAATTGTTTATTTTGCATCTCCGTGGTAAATAATCCAAGCTTGACTGAAATGACTCCATGATTGAGAATATGTTGATGGACAATCAACATCACTGAAGATGATTGTGTGTTGAACAACAAAGGGAAATAGGGCATTTACAATGCAACAACACAAACACAGAAAATAGCTCTAATTATTGTTAAACCATTCTCTCTCATCAGTAAACATCTGCAAAAGCATCATTTCCTCAAACCATTATGCATAAGATGAAAAAGTACCAATGAATTTTTTAAGGTTTGTGTGAATGAATTATTTTCAGTGCTACTGTAACAAATATTGGAATTTCTGTAAGTGAGAAACTTATTTCTTGAAAAGAAAGCCATTCTCTTTCCTTATTTTGAATAATCTATCATTCTGTGTTTACAAATATTGCTGAAAATCACTTCTTCTGTAAGACAAACGTCCCACTTCCCCATATTATTGTATTCATGATAGCACTTGAAACATTAAACACTATTTTCAAAGTTGAAAAGTTTTAGTTGTCTCAAGCAGTTGTGTGATAGTAGTTGACCCTAATGTTTGTTCGGTATGAGTTACTGGGATCATCATAAGCAAAGTAGGAAGTAGGTAGGTCTTAAACTACAAATAACCAAGGATGAAATGAAATCTTGGCTCCAAGCATGATAAGCAGACAATATTAGCACCTGTCACAGTTATTGTGATTTTACTTTACTGAGAAACAATGTACGGTATTTTATGTCAGGTTTAGAAATTGATAACATGACTCAGGTTACATTAATGTACTCTGCATTTGATGCCTGTTGATTATTACATCACATACAGTGCCTCATGAACAATTTGTTTCCATTAGTACAAGTTTGTAAAATTTGAAAGCATGTTGTACCCAGACAGCTGCGAAGCTACCGATACGTGACCAGCTGGACACTGAACAATTCTGATAGAAAATCAACCATCAGTAGAAAGCTATCTGATCCTATTGTTGCAAGTCTTAAGCAGCATAATCTGGCTGGACTGAAGATTTAGGGAAATTTCAATTCAGTAGAGAGTTTCTACTCGTTGTGACCATAATGAAGATCGCATGATTAAAGTGATTATGTGCGTAGGCAAAAAGGTAAAAACATTGAAATTTCACCTCCAAAGGTTTGGTAAGGCTTTTAATTACACTATTCAGACAATCTGGGGAAATAAATAGGTACAGATAGTTAATTTTGCCGTATGATTTCAAATTCTTCTAACACAAGGACAAAAAGTGTAGAATACGATAATGTAGTGGTTGACAGTTTCCATTCAAATCAACGGTGTGCTTCTTTGAACAAGCCAATGGGAAGTATACTAGTATTAAATATTCAGTAACAACTCAGGATCACTGACGCCACGGGCAAGGTTGTGTTCAGTTCGTAGGTTATTTGTAAAAACGGTGTTTCCTTTCACCAAATAGTACAATTCCCAATATCTGCCAAGGAGCGACAACTTGAGTAGTATGTTTTTGATACACTAGTGAGACCCGTACTGTTGCATATTCATTATGTAGGCGCTTATAGGAAGAACCGTTAATTTTCAAATGTGATTTCTGTTTTGTACTGTTTTTATGTCAATCCTGTTGCTTTTCGAAGTTGTTACTGTCATTTTCCTTCATTGAAAGACATAGTCCTCTCATGTACAACCTCGGGTGTACTTTAGAAATAAAGAAAAAGTTAAGATCGAACATAATCTTATCTTTTTGGTTTTTCAGTACACATGCAATCACTTAAAGATTCAATTGTTCAGAAGTTTCATGTTCTCATTACCAGTTTTCAAGATCCGTGCACCCATCCTTTTGACCCTCTTTCTTTTTCTTCTTCAAAGCAATCCTTACTTCACAGCTTAATATAAAAAGGACTTTGGCAAACCACTGTGTTGTAGTTAATGTGTAACGTACCACACGCTGTGTGTTGGTAGGTTAAAAAAGAGACCAGCATTTGTTTACAATGGCTGATGGGAAAGTGTGTTAGGACAACAGTAGTTTAAAATCCAATTACATCATTACTTTACTGAGGTGCAAAACTGAGGAATTGTTTTTGATAGTTTGGATTAGGTGTGATGTGCAGTAATGTGAGACAGATACCAGGATTAGGAAATTGCTGTGGAATTCACTGCTGTAATCAGAATGCTGTCCTATTACGATACTTAAGTGTGATATTTTTGTCATTACATCATTTTTCATTTCTGTTCCTTTTCCAACTTGATCACAGGAAGAAAGTCCAGATTTCCAGCCTGGTGATTCGTTTGGTGTCATTTGCCCAAATAATTCAGATGAAGTTGACAGACTGATATCCAGGCTGGGACTGTCAGATAAGGCTGACACTCCATTCACCTTGAAACTCGAGACTGGAACTCGCAAGAGGAAAGCGTCGGTGCCAGAGTTTGTTCCAGTGCCGGCCACCCTGAGGCTGGCCTTGACTGAGTGCTTTGACATCAGAACTCCTCCAAAAAAGGTTGGTATTACCCGATGATAAGTTGATTCTAAGAATTATTTAGTATCAGGAGATGTCAATATGACTTTCTATATGACTTTCTCCTGCTGTAATTTTGCATCTCTTGAATCCTCAAATAAGAATGTTCCAATATATGTAATCTTTCTAAAATCTTGTGTTCTAGCTGATGTTGTAAGATGTTAGTTGATCATCCATCGTGCTCAAGTTCCTCTGCTCAATAGCAGGTCAAATTTGTTCATTTCTTGGCTCTCAGGATCAAGGATTTCTGAGATAGATTCTGGCAAAATATATTCTATCATGGTTTGATCCCTTACCGAAGGCAGGCAAGGAATCTATGCGATGTTGATGGCGTCTGTGCGCACGTGTGTGTTTAGGTATGTGACGCCTTGGCTTGTAAACTTAGCTCAAGAAGGGAACGGCTCAAAGAAGGGTAACGGCAAGAAGGGAACTGCTGGAACTTCAAAGTTGATGTGGTAGTAGTCCATCGTATCCCTTTTGTTTTTCATGGAGCTCAAAGGTCATTTGAGGTCACCGGAGCTTAGAGTACAAAAACCTATCAAGGGAGATACTGCAGGAACCAAATGTTGTTGGAACTTCAAACCCTTATCATTGGTAGCAACCGATAAGGTAATTATGTCTGCCATTTTTTGTGGAGGTCAAAGGTCATGTGAGGTCAATAGAAGACATAGTGAGAAACCTTGTAAACACATTATCTCGAGAAGGGAAAACTGCTTCAACTTCAAAGTTGGTGTGTTGGTAGTTCACTCTGAGTACATGATTCCTATGATTTTTCATGGAGGTCAAGGTCATTTGAGGTCTGCAGAGCTCAAAGTATGAAAACCTATTAAGGAAGGTATCTCAACAACTAAATTCAGGTAGAACTTCAAAGTGTCAACATTGTTAGCACTTGAGGAGCAGCTGATGTCTGTCATTTGAATTGCCCCATGAGAGACTTGTCATCACTGTAATGTGACATGAAATGAATTTAATAAGCTCTATGGTTACAAAGATCTGTCCTGGCTTCAAAAGCCCAACATGTGATAATTAGAGAGTTTTACATTTCCTGAATGTGAACATATGAAGAGGTTAAATCACTCTTACTAGGAAAATAATGCATATTTATTTCTTTTGAAATTTGCCAAAATGTGGATCTATGTTTCATAGCAGAGGTTGCTGCTAGACAGACTTTGGTCTCATTCTCCTTCAATTTGTGGAGCATTTGCTATAACATTTTCTATGCCAAACAACCACTCAGCATAGCTTTTACCACTTTTTCTAAGCCTTCAGAGAATATCCCTGTTGCCAGAAACTCTCTGTCAGGATTTACAAAGTTCTTTGTTGTTTTAGTCACAGTAAACACTCCCTTGGGAGGCTCTGTTGACTTGCACCATCTCAGGTCTGTGACCACAATTCAGTTTCAAACTTAACATTACTCATTCATATTAGCACTTGGCAACATCAAACCCATAAGACACAGTGTGCTTGTCATTCTTGCATTTTGTTGTTCATTTTGATATGGACCCTTCCCTTCTCCCTTGGGTTGCTTTTGTTTGTAAATGATTATGTATGTATGACAAAATGAGATATCTGCAAGGAATCACAAAGTCATTTGACTTTCTGGTTTAGTAACCAAGTAAATTGTGATTAGTTTAATTGCCACAGATCATTGTTGGTTCAATGTGTCATATTCTCTCTGACAGGCTTTCATTAGGATGCTGTCTGAACATACTACAAATGAAGGCCAAAAACGCCGTCTTCAGGAACTCTGCAGCAAGGAAGGAGCAATTGACTACAACAGGTTCATTCGCAAAGATTACCTGTCCTTGTCTGACATACTGGAGGCTTTTCCGACATGTCTTCCACCTGTCCAACGAATCTTGGAAAATCTCACTCGTCTCCTACCCAGGCCGTATTCTATAGCAAAGTAAGTCAAAAAAAAAAAACATGTTGCATTTCTTAGAATAAATGCCGTTATAGGTGCCCACAGAAATTTCTGTGTCAGTTCTGTGGCAGAGGTGTACATGAGGGATGAAGAATACTTTCTCATGGAAATTGAAAGCAAGTTGATGAACACTGGAGTTAAGTTAAGTTTGTAATTCAGAATGAATTTTGGTGTGTCAGGTGGAGCTGATGTGAGTGAGAAATGTAGAGATGTCGAGAAAAGTCTAAGGAATTAAGCCACGCACTTCTTGTGGTTCACAAGGACCTGATGGCATCTTGCACTCAGATCTTGTCATTGTAAACACCCCTCACTGCACACAGATCCTTGATGTCACTTTTTCTTTGTTTATAGCTGGAAGGAAAAAAAACCAGTATTGATTTGGGAAGATATGTCCCTTCTGTTGGAATGAAAACCACAGTCACACAGTTCTTGGTGTTCCAAAGTCAGCATGATCATGTAGCCTGGCCTATAAAAATTGTTTCATGGGCATGCAAGTCAAATCTCATACTTGAATGTGTTTTACTGTATTTTGATGTATAAAAAGACCAAATTTTCCTCCCGTTTCCAAGATTTCCCTCCACATACAAACAGTCACCTGTATGGAGACTCTCAGCTTCCAATTCTTTTTCCACCTGTGCATATAGTCTTATGTCTCTGTTCCTATCATGGAGGTTTTTCTTTACACCTTCTAGGAAAAAGGAAAATCCTATGCTATTATGACTGTTACTAATAAGTTAAAGTGCTAAAAATAAGTAGGCAGTTTTAAAAACTGCCAAAGGAAGTGGCTTTAGTGTTAAAGTTTGTGCATGGTAAGATACCAAGGAATGCCAAGAAAAACACATGTAAATTTGGCATAGTGTCACTATCTGGTAAGTCATGTGGTATGACAAATGCTCATTGCCACTTAATTGATGTATGACAGGAGGAACAAGGAATTAAATTACGCTGTCTCGTAAATAATGTATTTTTATTGATGCTCATGTGATTTTAGCCAGTTGCTCCCTTGAGAATTACTGCTTGGTAAAATCCTGGTGTTACATCTGCCAACTTATATGAGATGAGATAAGTTAAACTGAATAATAATGAATAATAATAAGCTGAAAGCATCCATATTTTAAGCATGTTATTTTATTCTGTTGATAGTTGCAATGAAAATATGAATGACCATAAACCATTGTTGATACGTGTAACAGTGAAGGTAAACTCATAGCCACAGTGGTAATAGAGAGGAAGGATCTCTAGGCCTAAACCTCTGTGGTAATAGTACTACAGTACTAAAGGTACGTATTTGTGCAAAAGGTGGCCGTTACCGTAAAGATATTTTTGGCATTGAAACCTCCGGTCATAACGAGAAATGCACTGGTAAGTTGTCTCCAAAGCACCGGATGGCTGTAACTATGTCTGCAGCTAAAAATGTCAGCCTTGAACAGTTGCAACAGTAGCCACATTTTGCCGGAAAATGCACCATGTGGCTGTTACAGAATTAGAGAAGAAATATTCTTAGTTGGAAATGTAACATATAAACAGTCCATGTTTGCAAAGGTAGGAGTGAAACTACAGCCAAAGCTACCACTGACATTGTTAGGGTGTAGATACAGAAGTAACTGAACTGCTTTGTTTAGTTCTAACTACTCAATGTGGCTGTTGCAAAAGAGATTTACCCACTGATAGCCAAAAGCACCTATGATTGTAACAAAAGGTAACTCTGGGTGGTCATTATATTTGTTGTTGAGGGGAATTCAGTTGAAAGAACAATATCACTGCTAGTCAAAGACTGAAGAGAACTGCACAAAGCCATCAGCAGCACCATTGTGACAAGAAGATGTCTTTTATTCAGCGTAACTATTTAAATAAATGTGTGATTACTCTCCCATCAATTAAGTACATTGGGTGCATTACCGGTAGGTCTCATTTTCCTTTTTCCTCATTCCAGCTCGCCTCTAGGAAATCCCAGCAGACTACGGTTTGCTTTCAACGTCCTCCATTTCGCATCAACCTCAAGGAAACAGGCACAGTATGGCTTGTGCTCTGGTTGGTTGAACCAATTGACAAACTCATTCCAGGAGAGCGGCAGCGTCGATCCTGCGCTGGAGGATGCTAATGTCAAGAAAATAAAGCTCGATGATAAACCAAAGGTTAGTCACCTCTGAAATGAGAATTAGAAAGGGACTTGCAATGGTTTAGTATCACTTTTGAAAGAAGTAAGACATTTTTCCAATTGCTTCACACGTTATCATCATATCTTCACATTCCTTGGAGTTAGCTTTTGGTGAACACTGATCGCGCATCTGTCATAATGGCTTGAAATCATTGCTACTGCATCGATTTGTGGCTAGTGCCTCAAACAACCACATAGTGAAGAGCAGTAGAGAAAAAATTGGTCAAGCTGTCAAGATGGCTCAAAAATGTTAAAGTTGATCAGCTTGAGCATGGCTCAAACTGTGCTGTCTAAATTATGCATTACTTACTTAAAAAATTGATTGTTTTTTGCAGTATTGCCAAAAGTCATTTTACCCAACATGAAGTTGTAATTTTATAAGCCACAGGCTTCGTCCGCATTTGTGTGGTCCTTTAGGCACCATGACATAGCTGCCCTTCAAGGCCTGAAATATTATTTCTGTGATTAGGTTTAACCAGTACATTCATTCTTTTTGGCATATGTGGCAGTGTTGATGGATAGTGCCAGATGAAATTGCATGGTCTCGTATCAGAAAAATAAATTTTCTGTTCCTTAGTTGTTTCAGTCGGAAAAGTGCTTCTTAACTTGTCTAATGTGGTAGCTATGCCCTTTGGCTGGTGTCAAATTACCTTTTCTGGGTGACCCATGTCATAGAAAACATTTACTCACTGTCTGGCAAGGTCTTAGAAGTGATTTCTTTTATGTAAAGTTTTAAGCATGTTGGTTCTGGTTTCAAGCAGTTTTAGTGAAGAGCATGTCAGATATTTATGTGTCACTTTTCTACTGAGCATATTATTTGGGTTGCTATGGTTCACTGAGAGCATGGTCATGAGCATCATCTAGAGGGACCCATTTAGGGTGAAGTGGAAACTGATGAATAGACCTGCAGAATCATCTAGTTGCCACAAACTCATCAATGTTGAATGAAAATCCCATGAATTCATTTATTGCCACTTGAAGCAGAATGAAAGTGTTGCCTTATTACAGAATTTTGAATGCGCCTGTATGCTTATTTGAATATTCGATAGATTCCATTCTACGTCAGAACCAACACAAAGTTTCGCCTGCCCGAAGACGTATCAAAGCCGGTGATAATGATTGGCCCTGGCACCGGCGTGGCGCCGTTTATTGGATTTATGGAACACAGACACTTGATGAAAGAAAGGTGCTCTGAGAAGACCAACTTTGGGAAAATGTGGTTGTTCTATGGTTGCAGACACAAGAGCAGAGATTTCCTTTACAGGTAAACTGAAATGAGACTTTTCTTTTGCAATGTACTGTTACACCCTCAAGAACTGGTCTGCTTGTGAAACATTGATAAGATGAATTTAGCAAGATGTAACCAAGACCAGGAAGAAAATGAGAAGTGTTATGTATGCTTAGGTAGTAGCAAGGTTTTAGCAAGATTTTAGCAAGATTGTATACAAGAACTTTAATGTTTATTGAGAACATGTTGGCTTTTATGTTTGTTTAGAGCAGCAAGACTCAACCTATACTGGACAAAGAGAATTGTTGTGTCCGCTTAGAAATGAGCAAGGTTCAATCAAAACTGGAGAAAAAGAACTGCCATGTCTTTTAAATGATGTGTCAGAGGGTTTTTCAGTCCCTGTGCATGCTCCATGCTGTGATGCTAATTTACTTCATTTCTCTCTTACCTGTTTCAACACAACAAATATCAACTGCACTCAAATTAACCATGCCAAGAGCACTAATAGCCTTTAATACCATATCTGGCATTGTCTTTTCTAACACAGGACTAATGTCTCCTTTTGCCATTTTTATGCTGCCATCCATATGAGCCAGGAATGCAGAGGTTTTTGATCTTTATCACACTTTCTCTTCTTATCCTGCAGAGAGAAGATCAACTCCTATTTCCAAGATGGCGTCCTCAACAAGCTGTCTGTCTCATTTTCGAGGGACGAAAGCGACGTACATGGGGAGAGGTGCCGGTATGTTCAGGATCTCATGAGGCTCCACAAACAAGAGCTGGCTGATTTTGTCTTGAAACAAGAGGCAGCAGTCTACGTTTGCGGGTGAGTTGAGTCTGCTGTGTGTTGTGGTAATCCCAGTGATTGGTCTACTTTTTGCATTAAACCATTAAAAGTACAAACACAAAACAACGGATGCAAAAACAGAAATTTAGCTACAGTGCTATTTAGCTATGTTGCCTTGTATGTTTTCTTTCTTCTATGAGCCAGTAGATTGTCATTGAAAGCAGATGTCATAACCATACTTGTTGCCATTGTTCTGGCTGTGTGAATAAACTGTCATAAAGTTAGGCACCTGCTCTTTATTGAAGAAGAAGAAGAAGTAAAGGTATGCTAAGAAAGTATCCAGTAAAATGTTACAAAAAAAGTGACATCATAGAGCATGATTTGAAAAGGTCTAGTTTCATTTGAGGGAACAGTCTCATCTAGTCATGTCACTTTGTCGGAGTAGTTTGTCACCTCATTAAGGTACAGGATGCATGCAGAATGCCCCCTCATCAGGATATCTAATTAAGGAATTTGCATACTGGATGCCAATTGCTTGCACGACAACCTTTGGAATGTCACTTCGGGGAACTATTGTTTGCAAAGAGTAATGTTCCAAGTAAGTATTTCCTGTTAGAGTTTCATTACATTGATGAGTCTCCAAAATTTAACACTTTGTCAGCACTGTGGAAAGTCTTGTACATCTAAACTTAACTTCTGACGTCAGGTTGTTTTTTTTTGGTTTTTTTTTGTTCAGCCTCTTTCATTGGTCATGTCAAGTAGTATTGACGCTCTGTCCAGACTTCACCTTCCCCTAGCAATTTAAAGTGGTGCTAGTGTACATAAACCAAATCACAAGAATAAGATTATGTGTGATCTGAAGCTTTTCTTTATATTTAAATGTACACGCAAGGTAGTTCTTGGACTGTATACGTCATTCGATGATCGAAAATGGCTGAAACCACTTTGCAAAGCGACAGAAACTGTGTAAAAACTGTAAAATCGGAAATCTTATTGAAAATTAACAGTTCTTGGTATATGCATTGACATAATGAATATCCAACGGTGCAGATGCATCAAAAGCACACTCCTCGAGCTGTCTCCTTGATAGGTATCTGATATTGTAGTATTGACTGAAGCGAAGCACTGTATTTACAGATGATTTACAAATTGATCACCTCTTTATGGTCTCAGTGATATGGACCAACCGATTATTTGTTAAGAGTATGCTTTCCAATAGCTTGTGTGAAGAAGCATACAATTAAGTCACATGAAAACTGTTAACCATTACATTATCATATTTTGCTCTTTCTGTCATCATGTTAGGAAACTTTGAAATCATATGCAGAATATGTCACATAAAATCTAATACATTTTCCCAAATTGTCTCTGCATAGTGCAATTGAAAGACAAATTGAACTTTTAGGCCTGAAATTTTAATGTTTTTAATGTTTGCCTTTGCACACAATCACTTTAATCCATAAATTGTCAGTGTAAATTTTGTTACCATCTAGAAGAAACTTAAAGAATCATAGCAATTATGCAGGTCTGGAAGGGCAGTTATTTTACACCGATTAGCGACCACACAGTGGTGGGAAATGACCGTGGCTTATATGTTGCAACTTCACATCCGGTTTCTACCAACTTTGGATCAAATTTGGCATCTTTTGTCACAAGAGTGATTCATATGGAAAAAACCTTACATCACTCTTGGTCTTCCTGTAACCCTGGCCAGGATCAAACCCATGAGCTTCCCAGTTGTGAAGCTCCATTACTTCAAGTTCGCACCACCTTTATCCACTTGGCCACGGCACAAATGCAATTGGCTGTTGTTGTCATTTAGCATTTAGTTTTATATTATTCTAGGAGTTAAAGTGTGAGTAGGTCTATCTGGTACTTTCATGCTTATCGTGTGTGGCTGTGCTGATTCGTCAACATGAGGTGATTTTCATGCCGTTATAAAGGGGAAAAAAAAATTTCAGTTGTTAAGGTAAATTAGTTTGAAAAATTGTCTCTAAAATTGCCTAGTGTATTAACTGTGCCCATGGTTTGATGTTAATGAAATGACCTTTGCTTGTTACTGGAATGTCAAGGCATCAAAATGTCCCTCAAAGGCCCTGTTGCCTGCGAAAAGTAATGTTACAAGTAGTCATTTCCTGTTTAGTGTTCTATTTGCATTGACCAGTCCCAAGAAGTGACTCAATTTCAATTTACATACAAATGTGCAGATTTTTTGTTTTTGTTTTTCTGAATATGAAAAGACAGAATCAGATTCTGTTACCACAAATAGCACAGTTTGCACATGATTCTGTCATGCTATTAGTGTCATGACCTGTTGAAACTGTGAGACCTTTTTTTATGGAGTGACAGGTCAACATGAAGGGACATTCCAGTGACATGTTAAGGGGGCTCTTAAATGAATAGCATATTTTGTCTCTATTGGCACTATAAACCCTACAGCAACATCATGTTCATATCTCAAGATATCAATGTGAAATCAAAACTGCTGTGGTAAAGAAAGATTTCCAGTTGACTCAAGGATTCAAAATGTAACTTAACTTTCTCAAATTCTTGCAAAAAGACTGACGTGTGTTCCTAAGCTTGAAATTTGACAGTGTGTTCTTAAGTTTGAAAAGTGAACAATGAGATTTCATTGTTTGTGGTAGATGTGTCGTGAAAATAAAAATAATCTATTGTAATGTTCCTTTTAAACCCAGCTGAGATTTTTAACAAATACAAATGAGAAGTTTTAATAAAAATCACAACTTACAATGTATGGAACATACTATTTGACCATGAATTATGTTGGTGAATCTGGTTTTGAACATCATGGTCTTCAGTTAACAAAATGGCATTGAAATCACAACACACAAGTTATGTAGGAGTAAACACTACTTCAGGCTTAATCATAGCGCTAAATCCCATGCAGTAGCCCTTTGTTTTGAATAAAAAAATATTTGCATTAAAAAAAATGAGATGGAAAAACTAATGTTAAAAAAATTGGGCAGATTTTCGTAAGGTGCAAAGTAAGGCACACGTGCCAGTGATTTCATATTCCAGAAAATTAGCCAGCACTCATCGTGGACCAGCAACAACCCTCTTCATGTATCGGAGTTACCTTTTTCGAGGGCATGGAGAGAGGTATACGGTATTGACATG
Organism: Stichopus chloronotus; assembly: GCA_021234535.1. Lineage (NCBI taxonomy): Eukaryota > Metazoa > Echinodermata > Holothuroidea > Aspidochirotida > Stichopodidae > Stichopus > Stichopus chloronotus. The sequence goes on from CM037835.1 coordinate 10,843,511, forward strand.
ACATCATATAGGAAGGGCATGATGACTTATGGAAAGGACATGATTGCATGTTGGGAAGAGCAAATTGGAAAGATGTAATAGCAAAATATAATCCAACAAGAGTCACTGACATTTTTATGCCACACTGCACTAAATCATTGGTGCAGCAACAAAGATTAAAATCAGACCATTTCACTTTTGGCTACATCATAGTATCAGGCTAAAATTTGATATTTTCACAATGAAAGCAGACCTTGACTTTGACATTTTTCAGGTGTGGAAATTAAGCCACTGTAGTAGGTGTGCTATTTGATTATACTCGTAATACATTTTCCAAAACATTTCTCTTCCGACAGTGATTTGAGGTGCCTCAAAATTCAAGGCCTGTGACCGTAACCACTTGACGTACAATATGTCCTTCAAACTTATTCGTAGAACTGATTGGTGTAAGCAACAGCATATGAAACAGGAGAGAGAGAGAGGCTTTTGTTGTCATTTTTCAGGAATTTACCTGTCATTAACATTTATAGTTATATATATAATTTTGAAACTTTTGCACATTGCCACATTTCATATTGCATTGTGATGAGATTGAGATCATGAAACGACTGACGAGACAAAATGCACAACGACTAGAGAGTTACCCCACCTTGCATTTTGAAATAAAGAGAACAAATTGAACTCTGAAGTACACAGATAATAACACTTTTCAAGTAGACAACACTAATAAATCTGTTGTTGGGCCTATATATTTTGACCAGTTTTCATACTGGCAGTTTGTGCTGCTTTGTCTGCTGACAAAACATTGTAAGGTAACACTGATCCCTGCTGTAACTTTGGTCCATCAGTGGAAAACAGTCTCTGCTTGGTCTTGTTTCCATACCACTTGGTTCTGAATTTGATGGTCCTACAACAGCATTAGTCTATGCTTCCTCAACCACTATGCATACATTCACAGGCACACTATAATCGTGGCTCTTGTCAATTCTTACCTAACCGCTCAACCAAGAAAATACAAAGATTAACCCTCACGGTGTGTATGAATTTTAGTTGACCAGTTGTCCCTGTTTCCTCTTTGTTATTATCCAGGGATGCAGATGGAATGGCAAAGAATGTAATGGAGGCCTGGACGGAGATTCTTTGTGAGTATACCAAGAAAAGTGTCTTTGAGGTCAACGTACTCTTGGCTACACTTAGAGAAGAAGGCAGATATTTGCAGGATGTGTGGACATAAATGAGGCTCAAGCAGGCTTGTCAGCTGTAAAGATGCATTGCCTGGTAATGGAGAAGACAAGTGAATGGCATGTCGAGGACGCACGTGATCCATGATTTTCCTTAGCTCACAGGAAGAGAGGACGTGCATTCTCTCCGCAACAGAATTATAGACGAGACAATATAAATGGCATTGTGCAATGGTATTGATGAGGAACCACATGTTTGGCAGTTCCTGGACAGGATGGAAATTTTGCACAAGTCTGGATGTGAATGTCAAAATAACTTTCTGGGATTGTCCAGTGCAGAAAAGATATAAGGAGGTATGCACTCATACAAGGTTTCATGCTGGTGGCCATTTGGAATTGTGTTTCATTGTTTTCTTGAAATCAATGCAGTTTGAGTTGAGTTAACAGGAGGGATTTTTTAATTCTCCAGAAACATTGCAATCAAAATTTTTTGATCATGTATGAAAGCGTTTGAAGCATGACATAACACACAAAGGATATACGAAGCGGTGTGTGTCATGCATACACTGTAATGTCTGCCGTAACTTATCTTAAGCTGATGATGGGTAAGAACTCTACAATATTTGTGTGTGGACAGTTTTTCTTCAAGAACTGACTTTGTACCCGGATTCGCATTATGTGTGCATGGTGAGTTTGCCTCCAGGAATGGACAGTATATGTGGATTCCATTTTGTCCACATGGTCATTTTGTCTCCAAGAATGGACTTCATCATCTCTGGAAGACAGTGTGTGGAAGTTTTGTCATCTGATGTAAGTGTTTACATGAGCAGTTTGTCCAGGTGGACATGTAGCTTCCATTAATGTCTGAATGGGCCATAATGTCTCCAAGGATGCATTTTGATTTCCTTTATGTCTGAATGGATGCTACCTGTCTAGATGACCTCAAATGTGTGCATAGCCAAGTGTGGCTGTATTTTACGTCCATTGAATTCAGTGTCTTTATGAACAGTATGTCTTGTCAGTCATTATGTCTGGAAGTCATTTCAGTGTGTTACAAATGTCTTCATGGATGGTCCTTACCTGTGCATGGTCATTGTTTCATTCTTTTCAAAAAATCCACATCTGTAGCCTGTCCAGGTGGACCATGTATATTGTGTAGATCACATCTGCTGATAATGTGCCATCATTCTGTAAGGATTCACATGGAGTGTTGAAAGTGTAATTTTGTTCATTCATGTGTTGGCTGGTACTCAAGCTGACAGTAAAAACACACGCAATGATTTATACCGAAACCACCATTCCACTGTCAAATATATTGATGTATACATGAGAAGATTAGTCTCATCCCACACATGGAGGATCTGGTGGAAACGTTGGTGTGTGTTGGACATGAGTTCAGTATGAAGTTATCTGCTGCTAGTCGTTTCTAAAGGCTATTGTTGATGGCCTTTACACCGCTCTGTACCCCTTGATCCTTTGCAGTATTTTGTACTCACGCTACCTCTGTATGGAATGTAGTTAGCGAGTGGCAAGAGTTAAATGCATCGCCCATCTAAACCCATAGTCAACAATTCCAGTGTGATTATTGGTGACTAGTCATGCATTGCCCTTACAAAACTCATCCCACCCAAGACCTTCACTCAGGAATAATATCTGGCACAATGTCTGTATAAATCAGTACTGACACACATGCAATTGAAACCAACTGTTCATCTTGATTGTGATCTCAAGTTTTCATTCATTGATGGTTATTACATCCTTCACCCTTCCTGATTTCCACCACCCCCACCCCTTCTTTCCTACCTCTATGCTGGGAGGTGATAGTAGCTTGAAATCAATCGAAAACTTTAATTTATGCTAATCCAGTTGGATTGACTGTAGAGTGGAAACTAAATCCTTTATTAGGCATTATTGAACCCGAGGGTGTTGAATTCCCTTATCTTTCCTGATCTGCTCTTTGAGATGTAGCAGACGACGGGGGTCTGCTTGTACTTAGTTCCTAACACCTGTTAAGCCTATTGAATCATAAAGAACAACACATGAAAGAGATAATTGTCGGCAACTACTAAGGTTCAAAGAAAATGTTATTGAAGGATCTCCATCAAATAAAACTTCCCCTTTTCTATAATGTTCTTGTACCATAAACAACAGGCATCACAAAACTGCACTGAGATCACAATGGCTCACAATTTAAGTGGAAGCCCAATAGCCAGTCAGGTCTTTGTTTTTGCATTTGCACATATCGTTGTTGCTACTGTAGTGTAAAGTAGTTCCATGAGATGCATTTATCTTTCTTTTAGTTTCATTGTCACTATTTTACCAGTGATAATACCAGATGTTCTGGGTGATTTTTTTGTTCTGTTGTTATTCTTGAAGCCTCTAACCTTTGCATTTTAAGTGAACCATCTTGATCACTGTGATTTCTTGCCGGACATCAGTTTTAAATAGTCATTCATGTAATAGGCTTGTGATGAAACCCCTTGCGAGGCACATGCCACTCTCTGTCTAGGTATGTCGCCAAACTTCTCCTTTCCCCTACAAATGTCGAACTGGCATCATAAGGTTTTTACCTATTGTTGTATAGCAACATATTGAAATAGAAGCACAAATCTTAGGAAACTTTTGCATGTCCTTATTTTGCATGTGTTACTTTGATGGTTCACATAATTTCTGAAGATTGTCTTCTTCAGATGGTGGCTGATGGTGCCCATTTACTTGTTATCCTGAGTATTTTTCGCATTGCAAATGATTCCACCTGAAGCAAAATTGATCATGGATGTACTACCAGTGGTGGACTAACGGCGTTACTGCAACAGGGCCATAACCTGTACAGTAGATATCCTCGTATTTGTAATTAAGCCGTACTATTGTTACAACTGTAACCATCAGTACAATATTTGCACAACTCATGGGTCCCTTTTCGTTTATACATTTGCTTAAAATGGTGCTAAGGTGGAGGAATGCATTTGTTCATAACAGGCGTCTAGGTAATGCATATGCATTAGTAAACATACTAAATGATGGTAATAGCTATGTAGGTGTAAAACGGTGGGTGACAAACTGTTTGGGTTACTAGTTCCAGTGAAAGTTGATCTTTGTTTTTTAAAGTGTTCATTAATTCATTTTTTCAAAGTATGCAACATTTCTAACATATGCAGCCATCTGCTTTGACCATAAATGGATCAAATTTCTTGATCTACTTCTATTTACAATAGAAAATGTTGTCAAAGAAAGTTAAGAAAATGCCCACATAGTTGATAAGACCTTGAGGTTGGTAGGAAACAGTGAAGTACTACCAACAAAAGTGTAAGTTCAGGATTACTGTTTCTACATAACTGTTCTACTGCAATGGGTTGGTTAGCTGATTAAGTCATCCTACCAATATTTTGCCAGCAGTCACACATCTAAATTACATTGACAAAATGAGCAGCTCTCAAGGTCGCAAAAACTGTTTGTCACTCGTGTGCGACCCTCACATGATTTTGATGACATAATTAAACTACATGGCTGTCAAACATGGACTAGGATAAGTCAACATCTCATGCCTTTCACTTCCTTAATAAATCAGTCTTCCTGGGAGACTGTCGTGACCTACTCAGGTTACAGCTTGCATACTTGTTGGCAGTCAGAGCACCCACCTATATGATGGATTTTGCAGTTCTGTAATGGGGTTTGTATTTCAAATGCTTTGAGGATAATGTTCCATTCCACTTCCTTGCTTGGTGTTATTGTGGTATTCTAGGTGTATGTAAACAAAAAGTGTTGCTTCTGATATGACCCCAATGACTTCTCTGTGTTTCCAGGCAGCCCTTGCAGCATATTAAATATTTATTGCTACAATACTTAATACTATAAATGCCATGAAATTCCGGTCCGGTTATAGATATATCCGTCTGATACAGGTTCCTTCCTTTGCTTTGCAACTACTGCAAAGTTAAGTGTATTGTAAAACATTCAAGTTTTCACTTTGTTTGCATGAGTTACATTTCAAGATTCCTGGAAGAAAAATTTTTTGTCTATAACTGACTCATTTTTCATCAATCATGGTTATGGTATGGTTCTATATATCATGTATTTTGATGCACTTTGTGGAAGTGGAAAAGAAATTCCAAGGAAAGGTAGTTTTTAACTTGCACAGGTTCATGTGTTCCTTTTGCAGTCGCCTTATGTTTATCATACATAAGAATAGAGAAAGTGTCCCATGATAAGTGGTACTGAAATGTTACAAGAATTGCCTGTGTGTGTACTATAGAGATGGTTCTGACCAGTCCTTAGCTTTGTTCAAATTTGAGTGGCAGATAGTTCTCTGTGAAGGTGATACTCAGAAGAAGTTGAGGCCTAGTTACATCACAGCGAGAGAGAAATACTTTCAGGACATGTACATGAAATGTACCTCTAATAGCCGGACAAGTTAAATTGAAATTGGGCATTTTCATTGCACCAATATGGCATACAAAGGACATTGTTTTAATCATTGTTAAAGCAGTCAGGGCCATCCATAAATATCTACAAAAGCTTCATCTCTGTAAACATGCATCAGACATTAGGGAAGATGCATCATTTGAATTTATGAATGATTGGGTGGACAAATTATTCTTGAGCAAGAACTGAATATCTGTCAGTGAAAAACTTATTTCTTGAAAAGACGGCCACCGTCCTGCCATCTTTGATTAATATATCATTCTGTGTGCAAAAGTATCGATTTTGAAAATATCATTTTGTCTGTAAAGCAAATGCCTTATTTCCCTCACACATAGCTCGTTTTTTGCTGTATTCCAGTGAAGTCAGTTGTGTAATCAAGGGACTTGTTGTCTGAACTTGTCGAGGGAATAATATCTACGGTCCTTTTTCAAATAAAAATTTTAAGGATGACCAAGAATACAGTGCAACTGAAAAATTTTCAGAATAAAACAGTCTGTTACCCAGCAGATGCTTTGTGAACATTCTCAAAACACCTGATCGTTTTGTTGCATATTTAGCAATTCGTAGAAGAGCTCTTTGAAAGACCTTGGAAGTAGTAGGTCGGATACAAGACATGAAATCCTTTACATAAGGTTCAAATCTGTAATTAGTTTGAAGTATTTGCAGTATACTATCCCACAGTTTAGTAGCTCTTCTGGTTTTGTCATTTAAGCTTACAACATTAGGCATTTATACAACATTGGAATAGCCTCTTGATATAAAATTGCTTGTATGAGGGGTGGGTGTAGCTCATAGTGGGTGTCGTGATAAAGGAACATTTGTTATATGTCAATCGTGTGCTTCTTATGAAACTGCCCGTTTGAGTTTTCTTGCATCAAGTTTAAAACTATTGTTTGTTTGAAATGCTGTTTGCACCATCGTCAGTCTGAACTATCACTTCACAATATTATGTGACTGGTTTCTACGATAAAAGGTCCTATTGTTGGTGCCAAGATAGGGCAGAGAACCAACAATCATGACAACAACAGTCAATTGCCATGCTGAGTCGCATTTTTGTCCTTGAGAGATTTAACTTTCTATTTTTTGTTTTGATCCACTTGTAGAAAATTTGCATGCAGGTTTTGAGCATGGTTAAAATTTTTAAGATTAATAAAAGAATTACTTTCACAGAGCAATTGCAATCAAAATACAAACAAGGTGGGATTGCCAAAGTTGGGTGGTGGGCAAATTGTTTTGTTGGATTATTCCCCAGAATGCCATGCATGGCATATTGTTTTTATTTACATATGATGACAAGAAATTACCATCGAAATGCAAGATACCAATGTAGATATGATAAGATGTAGACAATTTCTAACCACTACAGTGCATCATTGTCATCTTTCAAATTCTGCCATTTGATACCATTTCATATACAGTGAACGAACTAGCCAAGCCAAATGTTATTATATTTCTATTTTGATTGGCTCAACTGGGTATAACTGGGACTTAGCCTTCTCATAGAGTTATAAAAGTAAGACATTATCATGTAAGTAACGAATGCTACATGTTCATTCCAATGTAATGGAGAATACACGATACGGAATAATTGCCATTGCTCGTCTTTGTCAGTTTCTTGTTTCCGTGTGGTCAGTACACATTTATTATGTCAGGTAAAGAAAAAGGTAATGTAATACATCAATGAAATGTTGAATTTTGTAACCACCGCATAACAGGTTCTTGATCTTTGTCACTTCTCTCATTTGAGGTGATTCATCGACGAATGAGAGTTAATTACAAGAACCCAAAGTTTGTTTTAGTTTCAAACCTCTTAGCTGAACAACACTGAGATGCTAAAACCAAAGAAATTACAGGAAACCAACAGTACGTATTCACATAATCTCAATTAATTATCAAGATATAAGGTGCTCAGCATCTGCAAATAGCGATGACAGATCTGTTCTAATGTAACGTACGTCATAACTAATGAGTAAAACACCGTTACAATTCATCGAAATGCGTCTTAAAGCTGGAATATTAGTTCTACTGGCAATTAGCCGGGTAATCTACCCTTGTTCTTTGGCGGTGTTTCTGGGAAGAGAAAGTAGGGGAAAAGATCACTTGTGACAAAGTCTGAAAGAGAACTTTGCACTCGTATTCCCAGATATTTGAATATGAACATTTTTCGTTGGTCAAACAAAATTCAGACTCTCCAAGAAAGTAGAGTAGTCAATCACTGTTACTTGAAATCAGATCAATGGGAATGGATATGAATTTTCCATTTATGCAAAAATCGGACTTCCATGATTCCTCTTGCCGCGAACTCGACATCGTTCTCCCCTTTTTTTCTTTCTTATATGGCGGAAGAAAGGGAGAGACCAGTAATGGATGCCACTATTCGTCTTCCAGATTCAATTGCACGTGGATTGGTAGTCCCTCAAATGGACTAATATTTCGGTAAAGTCCACCCTCTCCTTCGCCTCTCCCAACTTCTCTCTCTCTGGATCTCACTCTCTCTGTCCATCTGCGCTACTTCAACCTTTCAGTTAAAACAAATTGCACATTTGAAACCATGTTTAAAACGTTTGAAGATTACATGTCGTCACGAAAAAAATCCTCAAGAGTAACGGAACATATTCTCGCCGAAATGCACGGATTAAAGCCCTAGTGTAGCTGGCTGTTTGCATCCACCGTGGCTGTTGATTATATCAGACTGTATTGGTGCTTTTCCGTCCATCTCTCCGACGGATACAGGGCACAATATTTATCTCTGTTGAGCCCTTTTCTCCGCTCCTCCCCTCTACCTTATAAAACCATGTCCTCCACATTCTCCATGAGATGCGCTGGCAACAAACGTGCCCTCGGTGCTGGGACCGGCCGCTTTGTCTTTTCCTTTCCCGATGGGCTCTGAACGCAATCGTTGATGTATGAGCCCTGCTTTGGTTCGGCTGTTTGTATCTCAGGTTCGATCACATCTCGAAACTGATGAAGTTTGAGTCGAGAGGCAGATGGTGGCCTACTTCGATTCGTCTGTTCGTTTGTGTTTCGTCGCATCGCGGGTCGGGGAGGATGTTTGAACGACACAGCCGATACGGAAGTGACGTATCCGACAATGTTTGATAAGTCTTTTGGCGATCCCAGTGGAGACGAAAATGTCACTGTAGTGGAGTATTCCGGTTCCGGGTGACGTATAAGAGCTGTGTACGTACCATCTATTGGTACCTCCGTGATTTTGACCGAGGGAATGGCGTCCGCTTGGCAATAGTCCTCCGAGGAGGATACCGAACTCTCTCGTCGGGGAGGGAAACCAGCAGCGACCAGTTGGGTATCTTGCTGCGATGCAGTTTGTTCGTGGTTTGATATCGGACAGCTTGGTGAATTACAGCCTTGAGTGGCTTTTTCTTTCTTTTTGCAGTCGACGTAAGGATACTCGTATTCCTCATCTGGTAGCGCGCACTCCTCGTTGTCTGAATTCTCTTTCCCGGGGACGACTCTCGGCCCGTTTAAAACATCGTCTGCGTCGGTGTAGTTGCTTCCTTCGCTCTCTCGCGTGGCAAACATTTTCTCCTCGTCCGAGTTTGAGAGTTTCACTTCGTAAATGGGTTCCTCTGAAGCGGTTTCCGTCGTCGTGCTCGTGTAGGATGCGTACCCGTCGATCAAACTCGTGAGGTCGTGGCCCCCAGTGACGCTTCTTTCTGAACGGGTAATCGACTCCTGCTCGTTAAAACTCATGTACATGTACGAGTTGGGCTGCGTGATCGTCGACGCAGATGTTATGCTTCTCTCTGGCATTTGAATATTGTCTGTGAGAGGAAAATACAAAACAAAAAGGTTATCATAGTTTCTACAATGGCGAAACTCTACGAGTTCGAGTCTTATCTGGTCTGAATTATTCATGAACGCGCGAATAGTTTCTCGACTATTGACCTCCTGAAAAAAGGGGTGGGGAGAAATTTACAACAATCTTCTACGTACGAAGTTCAGCGCTGTTTACTTTCAAATTACCAGCAATCCAGATTTCCAGTGTCACAAAATCAATCGAGAACTTTTCACCAGGAATCGTTGGAAATAAATCTTTTTTTTTAGTATTGCTAAGTGACTACAAAAGTGTCTGAATTTTTTCCTACACTACTTCTGCATGAGGGAACAGATCCTAACGTCACACAACTTGTTCAAATCTAAGCTGTTGCGACACATGTGACTAGTTAAAATTTTCCAATGCACTACATTTACTTTATACACCAGTTCGTTATAAATTTCATCTTAAGTAATAAAGTACAGTCTGCGATCGTTTCTTCTTTCCATTGTAATTATGTTTACTAGTAACAATTGCCTCAAGAGTCTAAAAAAGTCCTTATCATGGGGTAGCCATAAGGCTCTGTGCTTTTTTGTGAATTATGGGGCACGACTAGTCCCCGGACATGTTGAAGTCCATACGGTTGCCACAGGTTAGATCAAGCTGTATTTAGTATACATCCCAGAGGACATAACCAGGGTCGTTTTCCTATAAAGGCGGTGTATTTCATCATCCAGTGCTCATGTTTGATGAAAATTGCATGTTCTGTTGCTAATAGTCTGAACAGAGAGCTGACTAAAAAAGTCCCAGAAATTTATCAAAACATATTCGGAAAATGGACATTTGATTAATTACTGAAACAAAACAAAATCGAAGTGGATGATGAGGAATTTCCGTGGTCTAGAAATCAAGAAATGTCGAATCCAGAGGACACTACTGACCTTCAATTTCGCCATCTTGAGTTTGTCTAGGTAATATGGCTCTCTTGCAGCTCTGTTTTCTAAAAGTGGTAGAAAGGAAGTGAAAACATCTATGATCTTAAAGTTATTTTTGGTAAGTATATTCAATTTCCTCATGATTCACATTAGATTTGAAAAAATAAAATAAGCAACAAAGGATAGTCATTGCAGATTAACTTAAGTTCTGTTAAAGAATTATTTCTGTCGAAGTTTCAGAACAATGACAGGAAGTTTGGATCTCGAAGCTAACACAGGAAATAAACACTCGGCGACATAAGAACTCCTACAATCCTGTTGAGTTAATATTCACCAGATCTGAGAGAGTCCATAATTTAAGTGGAGGTGGTTAGGGTGGATACATTATTCCAAAATCTTTTTAAAATCTGTGTTAGTTAAAAATTAACAGTTCATATGTGAAAAATACTCATGAAGTTTATCTCGAATTGGGAATACGGTTGCTCATCACACTGACCTCAACATAGAAACATTTCTCTCTTGTTGGACGATAATTATGAGGGCTTAATATGAACTCATAAAATGAAGTATATACCTAAAATGCGATCAATCTGATTTAATAATAAGTTCTTACTTCTCCTATGACTCACCAGTTTTGGCATTTTTCTTTCGTTTTGCTATTGACTAAGTTCTCATCACCTCTGTCTCCTTTACAAAAAGTCTTATAGTTCTTTTTCTTTAATTACAAAATAGGTTTTTTAGTTTATTGTGAATGTCATGTATTAAGAGTCGTCTTCTCTTTTTTTCTCTCTCTTTTTTTTTCTTGTTTTCTGATCATATTGATTTCATAATGACTAGGCGTCTGGTCTGTACCGCACGCACTTTTACCTTTTGTATCTGTAAGAGCTGCACAACATAAATACCAAGAGACTCATTCACTGATGTCCTATTTATTGCTCTACTTTACTTTTCAAATCCGATCAAATCCCCTTCGTCCGGTATTACTTTATTTATGGTCTACCTCAAAGGGAGGTCCACATGAGCCCTGACCGTCAGGTCAGCGTCAGGATGTCAATCGTTATGAGAAGATTTTCTAAGATTTAGAAACATCCAGTAATTACCTCCCACAAAGGAATTAACCAATTCATTAAGAACGTGGGGATTCATGAAACTTTATCACTGAGTTCACAGTTTCATCCCCGTGGCTTAATGGGTTCCCTTAATTAAGTTCAATTATACTCCAGCACTAATTAAGTAGGGCAACAGACTCCGTGAACTTCTGACGATTCCTTGACTAAATATCTTTTGGTATATGTGTGACATATATATATATATATATATATATATATATATATATATATATATATATATATATATATATATATATATATATATATATATATATATATATTGTCTAATTGTCTTATTACTGAAGAACAAGAATGCATTAAGCATAAGGACTTATATGTTTTATTGTTCTATCTTCATCACCACCATCATCATCTCTACTATGATCATTACCACCATCGTTATCACTATCGTCAACATCATCATTATCGTCACCATTATCATAATCATCATAAACATCATCATCATCTTCACCGCCATTATCATCATGCCCCTCCAATGCTGAAGGTTTAATCAAGCTAACTGCAAATCTACCTCAAAGGGTGGAAAATGGAATAATGAAATACATCCACTTGATTAGGACGAAGGGATTTTGAAAATCTAGCCACAAGGACATTTCATTCTAGGTCTATTGGATGCGGTCTATATAAATTTCCTTCAAGAGGAATTTTTTTTCAATGTGCAAGTTCGAGGTATATCTGCACCGATAATGACGCACTTATAATGGCTATTGTTTCATAACGTACAGCCACATATTACTTAGCTTTAATTGAACGTCATGGGTAAGTGAGTATTCACATCTGAGCAAATGTTTCTGTTGCTCGCAGTAACTTCCACTATGTATACATGGCAGAGTTCAAAGCAATCTCACCTCTACTTTAAGCACACTCTAACAAATCACTTAAGAAATCATTAAGAAAAGATATGTAGTTGATTAAAACAATCTATCTTCACTCTGGAACGTTCATCCGGCAAAGTAACTGAACTTAGAAGGTGGGAAAGAAGGTACAAGATAACCAACTAGACAAACAAGTACAAAGAAACACCATTTAGAGGCAATACGGGTATGCAAATTAAATGTGGCGTGCATTGGTTACCACACCCACCTGTAGAGGGAAGCCCTCTGTTTCCAACGACCACAAAGCGATAGGGATATCATAACCGTTACAACTAGTACAAGGATGCCGCAGAGAATAGATACGGTAACCTTCATCCCAGATCTCGTCAGAGGATAACGAATTTCTGGGAACACCACGATGGTACTGGTAGGTTGAGTTGTTTTGTCTAAGCCTGTAAGAAATAAAGAACGTACTTGTTGGACGTGTTTGCATGTGTGAAAGAGAGTCTAAACCTATAGCGATGATCTTACGTCCAGGAAGACAAGATCATCGCCCTCTCCCCAACACGTGACTCTGCGTGTATAAGGATGTAGCAATACCAACATAAGATATTTTTTATTGTACGTTTGTCACACCACCGCTTACTTGACAACCCCCCCCCCCCCCCGCTCCTCCTCCACACACTCACACAGTAACTAAGAAAGAAGAGGAATTGCAAAGGCCCCAGCTTTGATAACTTCTCACGCTCACTTCCCCGTTCGGCTTTCGACAAGATTTATCAGTCAGGTACCAGATCGATACAGACTGCAAACTAAAAATCGTTTTGTAACTCTTGCTTGCGAATGAAACTTTTGTTATAACTTTTAAAATAAGTAAAAACCTAAAGAAATAAAATCAGAACCTAAGAAAGCTGAAATAAGTCAAAGTTTTATCATACGTGGTTTCAAAGATTTCAATGATGCATACCGTTCATTGGCCAATTTACATCTGTAACAATAATCGGGGGGACAGTTTTTCCCTGAACGTAGTTGTTATTACACACGCCGCTGACGGGATCACATTCGCCATCAACGCACGTACAGGTCAGACGACAGTTCGCGCCGAATGTTCCCGCTTCGCACGGCTGTGCACATCTGTTAAAAGCAACGTCAGCATTAATGAGAAAATGATAAGTAGAATCGAAAGAAAGAGATTTTTGAGACATGTCTGTTAGGTTTATGTATAACATAACAACTCATCGAATAATGTTGAATAAAAGGACAAATTAATCACAATTCATGCAAAGATTTAGAGTCATGATTTAAGTGACAACCATAGGCTAATACATCATCGGTAAAAATTTGATCCACAATCATACCCCGAAATGTTCCAGTTGTACACAGTATAAAACGAAGTAAACAAGTCAAATCTTACCCCGGTCCTGTGTAACCCGGTGGACACGCGCAGTCACTTCTTGTACTATATGGGAGGCACGGTATTTCACAGTATGGCCCCTTTAAAAGCAAGTATACCAGCATAGTTTAATCAAATATAATCATTATGTAGCTCACTGTAGAGAATAACTTATATAAGCTACACGACATATTAAACATCGTTCCGGTCAACGTCTGTCAGCGAATACGACAGTGTTCTGACGTCACGAACATAATCATGGTGGAGCTGTTAAATAAGTTTTGGTAATGTCAATATCCTTTTGGCGTAAGTCTTTAAGACAATACAGAATCAAGTTATGAAATGAACTCACTGTGGCCTCACGATCGATCGAGCAGTTATATATGGTCATATGAAAATGCATTCGTGAACAAATGGAAAAAAAAAAGCTGATGTAAGGTAGACCTCAGTCTTCGAACGTTTTATACACTGCCGAATCAATGGCAACTACATGTGGTCGTTAACATATGCTTCAGTCTCATTTTCGGGGTTTCTTCAGTCAGAAATAAACACATCTATAAAACATCTGATGTAGTGCTGATATAAATTAGCAAATTTGCTCAATATCCCTGACTGGATCAAAGGTTCTCTTTGAAATGAAATAAAAAAAATCTCGAACATGCAAACAAAGTACAAACAATTCGAAGAATTAGAAGAAATATCCTCTTCGAAGGAAGCAGCAAGGGAACAACAACTAGTGAGAACCCGTCCATAGATGGCAACTATTTTACGTTAAAATCAGCACACCGAGAGAAGCAAACACCACACATGCGCAAAAACACACTCTGCCTGTCTGCCCGCAGTCAATCTAGCGCATTTGCTAGGTTATCTCACCGTCCATCCTGCGTCACAATCACATCTGTTGGGGGACACGCACTGTCCTTTGTTGCAAGAACTCCTACAAACAGCTGAAAAGGACGCAACGAAAAACATGAATATGCATATTGTTGAAAAGACACATTTGTTTTGAAAGTCTCCTGAAAGGTACTTCATGTTTTCTTCCTGCCATAGTCCGGAAGGGATATAATTAGATCGGCTTACCGTTAACATCGACGCCTTTGGGTCTCTGCAGAGTTTGGTCTACTTGTTTAGTCTGTTTCACAAATCTCCGTACTTAATCTTGATTTACTCACTTCACATTTTGTACTTCATGTGAACCTATATAAAGCTGTGTTTACTTGACACGAGTAATGCGGAACGCGTAATGCGGAACGCGGAAAGAATTCTTTTTTGTTTTTCCAATGACCTGTTTATTGGGTACGCGGAACGTGGATTGCGGAACCATCACACGCGGATTGCGGATTGCGTATCGCATTCTCCATGTCGAATTCTTTCCGCGTTCCGCGCGTATTAAGCAGCTTTAGATTTCACGACGCGGACAACACTACGACGTAGTGACGTCACGTTCAATGTTCTGCGCAAGGCACTACTTCACCCACTCGTTTTGCCTGATATTCTACACCGGGTGTTTCGATCTTTCACGTTCTGCTGTAGACGACAACCTAGAGTAAAATATGACGTCATAATTGACCGCTGTGCTTGCACAAACAATAATCGTGTATACGTGTATCATCATGTGACTGGACACATGACTAACTTTTTCTGCGTTGTGCAAATCTAAAGCACATATTCAGCAGGACGACAAGTTGGCGTTCACTGCCGCGTCGCAGGTCTACGCGTCGTGAAATCTAAAGCTCCCTACTGGTGACCCCGTGGACACCGTGTATATAGCTTCCAGTAGGATTTCTCCACATTCCCCGGACTTCCCATACTACGTCGTACCATATACTGATAAAACGGAGGAACTTTGGCAGGTTTTTTAATGTTTTATTGTGATAACTTCTCACAACAATGGAAAAATGACTGAAACTTAAGTGCTATGAACCAATTAACTTCCAGTCAATAAGTAGTATATCTATCAGTTTCATCTTTATCCACTGGGCTTTAGTCATCCATGAAAAAACTGCTAAATGACCCAAAGCAGCTTGGGGTAACATTGGCAGGCATGTAACTTATCAACTTGCCTGCCCCCTGTTCTTCCCCCTCCCACCTGACAACATGGATCCCTGGAATTTCTCAATCGCAAACCCTCTTCTCAAAATTTGATGGGGTATTCTGCAGTTACTCCCTATCAGTTTGTATTTAAAAGACCCCATGCATATATTTGACTGGTTACAGGAAGTAGAACGTCGTTTACTGGAATTGAACTATTTAGCTGGTTTTACTATAACGGAATGCGGAACGATCCGCGTGGGGTGTTTATTGTTTATTGGCGGATCCTTTCCGCGTTCCAAATTCCGCGTTCCAAATTCCGCGTTCCGCAATACGCGTGTCAAGTAAACACAGCTTAAAGCTAACATATGGTGCAGTTCTTACTTTGCCGCATACATATATACAGTACAATAAAGTGCAATTGCCGTGTTATTTTTCTTTTTCACTGATGGAGGAATTTTATTGTACAGTTTAGTGTAATTCACTGAGAAGTTGTACCAATAGGTTGTCTGCGAATTCCTCCTCGTGGTATATACACGGGCTTCAGTGACACGGTCATGTCTCTGAATGGAAACCAACGGGAAGTGGGGAGTTGCAGTTGAAATGAATGCATCTTTAGGACGCGGTTTATCATAGGGTAAGGTCTCAAAAGACCTGTAGTGGAGTTACAGACTTTTACTTCTCTTTTGAATTTGAAGTTATGGCAACAGAAAAGCCGCACAACATACTAATTTTAGGTATTAAGGGCACTCCATATTAAGGACAGTCTACATGTAATACGCTCCAAAACGAAGGAAATGTAGACAGGACCCAACAACCCTCGCCCATCTCACTCCCGTCCCCCATACACCCTTCCAGAATCCGCGTGTGACCATAGTCCTTCAAATGTTGTTTCTGATTCACGTAATGCATTGTCCTTACTACGGTAAACATAGGGACATCACTACCCCCCCCCCCCTTCCAAACAAAACCCATCAAAAGATCCCCGAGTATGGTCCACCCACCCTCGTACCCTAAAAGGCATGTGTTTCCTTCTTTAAAACATTACACAAAAATGTCTGTACCTTTATCACAAGACGTTCCGTTTCCTCGTTGCCATCCCGGACAACATTCGTAGACAACGATATTAGAAGTCTGTACGCCAACCCGAGGTTTCGGTCTAAAGACCAAGTCGTTGGGTCTGTGAAGTATAAACGTGATGGAGTTACTATTCAGTTCACTCTTTGAGAGTGTACTGACTGATCACTCTTTGGAAGGGTGATTGAAAATCCTTATCCGACGCTGAAGTCTTTCATTATTGCCGCTTCCTGAGTGACGTCACCACTCACTCACGTTCACTCACGTTCGAGCAAAATCGCTCCGAGACCATTCCTTGGTTAGCGTTAAAGTCGTTCTTCCGAATTATGAACACTTTAGACACTTTTTAGACCTTTTGAAATAATCAAATGTAATATATAATTTATGCCATGTTATAACAATCCCTGTAAGTTATTGAGTCTAGCTAATAAGAAACATGGGAGATCCCTATAGTTTTCATACCCCGGTGTCAAAAGTAGGATAGGGTAATAAGATGAGGGGTAACAACTAAACTTCTAATTTAGGGACGGGGGTGGGGGGGGGGGGATTGGGAAGGGTATGGCGAATTGGCCATCATATAATGTCATCAACGTTTGCAATTAATCAAGTAACAAACTCTTTAGATGTAATACCTCATTCTGAAAAGACAAACAAGTACACTCCAAAACTAGAATTGAATAGAAGAAATAGAAGAAAAAAAAACAAGAACAATTGAATCAGAATCTGTAATTGCTATCGTTGGTATACAAATTTCTTAAAGTCCAACACCTTAAATTACTTTTTGAGAGCAGCTAAAGAACAGGTAATTTTACCCCAACTGTTCACAAAATTATGTTTAAAACTTTCAACCATTACCTTACTATCCCCTAATTTAATCTACTAGGCTTTTACTTATCTAAAAAACTGAAAAAAAAATTGATAAACAAGACTTGCTTTCATTCCAAAACGTGTACATTACCAGTTTGTAAACAGCACATAAGTACATTTTGTTCTCTTAAACCAAGATTTCATTTCACTTGTGGGGTTAGATATTATGAAACTCAAAGGTGATTGGTCCTCTGTTCACGTGACGTCAGTCGCTTTTTGATAACTCTCTGCAAACATTGCTACAGTAGTATGTGGTTACTCTTTGCATGTATGCTGTTGTTCAGTGAATAACACTACTATGAAGCGGTGCATACATACACGCATATAGCAAACTTGAATGCGCCCCCCCCCCCCCCCCCCAGTGTGAAATGGAATAATCACATTTCCGTGTATTTGATTGGTCTATCGTCCATTTCTCTACGCGTTGAAACCAGTGCGACTTATGTTTAGAGGGGCTTGCTATAAACGCACTACCGATGTTTCGTCACTACATTCAAAGAGTGGCCATGACGTATAGTGACATTTGCAGAGCGTCATAAAGAAGAGACTGACGTCACATGAGTTATTATTAAGACGACCAATCGAATAGTAAGTAGACTTCATTCAGACTTACTCTTCAAAATCTCCGTCCGAAAACGAACCGTCTTCAGCACCGAGGGTCAAAGGTGAAGTTTGTAATGGTTCCATAACGACGTATTGCGTAATTCTGGGAAGAAGTTCATTGTAAAAGTTATTACTTTACAGAATGGACTCAAATGAGTTGGAAATTGTGAGCATGACGTTCGACGCTCTTGCTGTTTGTTAAGATACTGTATTATCAGTGTTGCATAGTCGTTCTTGTCAATGCCCTGGTATTTAATGGACAACACATTTTTGTATGAAGTACAACAACGCTCTGACCAACCTGTAACACAAGTTGCTGAATTGGTGACGAGTATCATACGCAGAGCACCAGGCGTCGTTCTATAGACATTATTACCATATTTTTTTTGGGGGGGGAGGGGGTAATTCAGGTCTTACCATTTGTGTAGAGCACCAACATTGATTGAGGCGTACCGTATCAAGAATTCTTTGACCAAAAAAGCCCTCCAAATTGCAGGAAATACTTCTCGAGCCTTGTTAAAGGCATCTAGACATTCCTTATACTTACTCTTCCAAAAAGGTGAATGATAGGTTATGTAAGTCATTTACCCATTTTTTTTGAGGAGGGGGGGGGGGAGGTAGCCAAAGTCTCGGTAGAACGGTCCCTGCAGAGCACCTATATGCTAGAAGTCAAGTAAGAATATCACAATAAGATAAAATGCTTCCACCGATCCTGCTACATGCACCATTGTCGTGGAAAATTGCCTAAATGAGTCAAGGCCATCTCTAGTTTATGTTTTCAGTTATCATCACTATGATTTTACCACTTTCAGTACCTACTTGATAATAAACTGAGACGATCGGAGGAAATATAAATTGTTTTAAAAAATCGAAGATGTTGCACAGTTGCAGTGATATGTCAATCCCAGTGCCTATTCAAGGGGGACGGATCACCACATTAAATTTCCACTCCTTCCAGCTTAAAATCTGACTGATTGACATGAAGAAATTTCTAAATGTCATAGTACGCCCGTCCGTTGTCCGTCACAGGATGATAGAATTCCTGGTATGATTTACAGTACCTTGCATGTGTATGGGGTCCTTCAAAGGTGGTTAAGTCAATGGGAGAGCTGCCTCAAACAACGGAAGCACTACTCGCATGCGCAAATGAAAAATTTCTGAAAAGTGTATTTCCAGCTGATAGTGTCAGTTTTAATCTATACAATAGGATTCCAGTGATGCACGTTTTGTTTTTGAAAATCTACAACTTTACAAACTTTCACCTCTTCCGATTTGTTTATTAATTGTCAGTGTAACCAAGGATCTCCTTAATATGTTAAAATACATTCGTTTGAATCGTTTTTTGAGTTTTTAGCCAAACTAAGGCTTATTTTCGCTCTGTTCTGTCTTAAACTAGACGTTCTCCTTCACAAACTAAATAAACAAAGATCCTACACCTGAGGTTGATTTGTAATGACTTTTCAAGACGTTATCTGTTCTGTTGCTTCTTGCAATAAACAACATTCATGCCTTTTTACGTCTAATGGACGATGCTTAACTATAAATATGGTAACGAATTCTTTAGTCACCCCTCAAATCCACCCCCCCCCCTCCCCGCCCTTCCGTTCCTCTTCCATATTCTCATTTAGCAACGACACATATACCTGCTTACATATGTAAGGCTTCAAATTAAGGTCAGAGTGAGCTTAGATAAAATAATTGTTATGTAAAAAACAGATTTCCTTTTACTATTGAACATTTTACATCTCATTGCTCCGTTGCCCAAAACCTGAGCCCATAGTAAACCCAATATATGAATAACGTTATGTAAGTGCTCACTTACACACTGCTTGACTCATTAAAATTGAAAAAAACTGTTTTATCTTCAGCTTACCTGCGAGTGTTGCGACATACATTATCACCTTCTGGATTTAATCCTTGTAGATCCTGGGAGATGCAAGATTCCAACTTCCATAGCAATGTTAAAACAACCCAAAGCAACGGCTGCAAGTTCCCTGTTTTGGTCATTTTAGAATCCACTCGAAAGCTAGACTTTCTATGCAAGAGCCAAAATTTCAAAGAAAGAAGAGATGTAAATTTACTGCAACTAAGACGAAAAGAGATAGAAAAACGTCCATGCCTAGACTGTTATCAGGCTTTTCTTTCGATTTCAGGAAGTGACCATTTTACGGGGAAAGAAGAACACTGGGTGTTATTGACAACACCATCATTAATTTACGTTTGCCAATTTATCAAACTTAATTGGGGGAATTCGATGTATCCAGGTTTCGGGAGATCTTGTTTGGCAAATCCCAGGATGTAGTTTTTTTGCTTAATTGTTTTGTTCCACTCTCTTCGAAAAGAAAACATCAACATTCTCTTTTTTTCTTTTTAAAGCAAATGTAACGTTACTTTTATATGACATAATAAGACGCAGGCCATGCATAGATGGTTTAAAAACATACGGTTTATTTGCAGTCGAAGGTCGAACGGTCGTTAGATTAGGGCTAGCCATGGATGTGAACATTGAATGCTTACTCTTTTCATTCAGAGAACACAATAATAAAAACAATGCCAAGATTTACTTACACACTAACAATGTATATGTTTATGGTAAGTATTTATTTACATATTGCTTGGATGGATTAATGTTAATACAAGGGACAATTGTACTACATATCAATAGAGGACTCTATGACACCCTGCTTCTCACGTGTGTTTGAGCAAATCTATTTCTAATTAAGTGTTGGTGAGGATCGTCCTTAGTACATGGTGCCTACTTAACATTGTTCATTTTCTGAAAGTGTCATCTCACTTTCGCCTCTCTTTAATACTTCACAATTCAGAATTTCACATTTTATTTTTGAAAATCTATGCTTAAAGATGTAAGATCTATAATATGCTAAAAAAGTCTGAAGTAAGCGTTTCTAGAAATCGGGGTACATATCCCGCTATCCTTCCAGCAATGCACCATCCCACACCCTTCCATTTTCCCAGCATAAGCAACGTAAGGAAAAAGTGGATTGCCCGAACACGATCGGTACGGTCAATTAATTCTTGGGGAGTTTTTATTATCGACAAATTAATTTTTACCCTGTTACATAAGTTTATTGATTAGATTTGTGATGAGTTTGGTTAATCAAGGTATTCATGAATGTTTGTCCCCAGTGAAATGTGATGACGATATTTTAACATGTGTTTATACTTCGGCACCAATCACCTTTGAAGCTATTTTGAATCAGAGGAAATTTAATTACTATCTCTCTCCGCGGAGCCTTGCAGAGCCCTTTCGTGCGGCGTTAGTTCAGTGCACATGTATACAGGTATACCTCCGGACAAATTACACGAGTTGGCGTTCCGAATCTGTACCACAATTTGAGAAAAAAAAAATATTTTTTTTTCGGTAAATCACTTTAATTCTGTACCGATTTTGATGTTGAGAGTGTCCTTTCGTTTTGAGAGTGTTGAAATTCATGTCAACATAGAAATTCGAGAAGACTGAATGGGCGCTCGAGCTTTCATTGCGCAGGAAGATCAAGACGGTCGTACAGTCGAGGGATGAGGCGTTTCTTTTTTTTTTTTTAAGAAAATAAAATTCTTAGACTGTATATCCAATCGATATCTGATAACAATATCGATACTTCTCTTGGTCAAAGAGAAAAACCAAGGGGAAATGCAGACAAACTCTCAACAGTTTCTAGTGTGAGCACTGGGGTATTTTGGACAAACTTCGAAGGAGGGTTGGTATTTTACTGGAGGGTTGGTATTTTACTGGAATTTTGAAGATGTTACTGAGGATGTGGAGAATTGTGGCGATACTCGTTCAAATCGTTTTCATCGATGTTACATTGGGACAAGATACGAAAGCAGAATTACAAGGAAATAATGTATGCACCGCTACAATAAGGTAAGTTAAAAACAACAACAACAAAAAACTCACGTTCAAAGAAACGTTTGTAATTCATAATGATTGTCTGTTTTAACTTGTAATGTATCGGCAGAATGCCACTCTTGATGTTACTGAAAGAAAAGGTCTCGGGTTACATAAAACTTCAGAATAGAAATTGCACAAAGGAAGAGAAAAAACAAAGATTCGTTACGTTATTCCATTGTTTATTTTACAAAATTTTGTTCATGTCACGCATATTGCATTTTGGTCAAATATAACATTTGTGAAGTTGCACATTGTCCGTTCACTCCAGGGCAAGCCACTTTCGCCTGTTCGTGAGCCCCTCCAAAAAAGGGGGCATAGCAAAGTGAGCTTAGAAAGTAGTTGATGTATTTTAATCAAACGTTCTAAAGTACGATAAGCATCTATCGTCCTCTATCACCTCCCTTCATCTCTCAAAATCTGCCTCTCAGCCATTTTTTTTATCTATTCCTGGACCAACTAAAGTGAAACATGTTTGTGGTCATGTTTGTGAAGTGTCGTGATGCAAGCATACAGCAGAGTGCTATAGATTCAAGATAATCGTTAGATTGCTGTATTGACTTTCCGAGCCGCGTTTCACATCGTGTTGTTAATTTTGTTTTGCTAGTACAACATTTACCTGTTGACATGTAACTGAGATAAGACACGAAATGACATGGAAGAGGCCTAAATAGAGGCAGAGTTTATGCCAGCAGTCCCTCTCCGAGATTGCTGATCTCTTACGATAATAATTTAAATCAGAAAAAAGACAACAAATACACATCAAAAAGCAAAAAAAGGACAAGAGCTAAGATACAGTAGGGAAGAGACATAAAGTATGGTACAAAGTGGAATTACGTACACTGTGTTTGATCATTATTTCAAGAAAAAATGAATACCGTACATTAGAAATTTTAGTTTGATGTCTAGTACTGTACGAGGTATTTTAACATTAACCGAAAAGGTACATCTTTGTCGGTTATGTGCTGAGTAGAGTTCTCCTATTGAATGGCTATGAAGAACATGCGTCTATATTAGTCAATTGGCATTCATATTATGCCTTTCACTGTTCGTTTGCGATTAACAAATAAATCTACACTCTAAGAAAAAAAAAGGTTTTTGGACTGAGAGCAAAGGATTCCACCTGTTGGACGAAATGTTCTCAACAGAATCTCTATTTCTCAGCCTGGGTAATTCCTGTAAATTATTCTTGAGGAACCCCAGACTTTCATCAAACAGAACAAATGAAAAGAAAACCACACTTTCTTAACTGCTTAGAGTGTAGTCCAATTTACCGATACTTTCCAACAACAAGCCTAACAGTTATTGCAATATGACGCAACACAAAGGGCCGCCAAGTGTGCAAATTTTCTCTGTGACACAACGTAATTGAACATTGTATACAGTATCGTATCTTAAAACACTGCAAGTTTTACTTGGCTTGTCGCAGGGCATCTTTACTTTGCTGTCGTCATTTAAAAATTTGATAAAAAAGAAATTCATTTTTCGTCATTGCTTGCCGGTGACGTTAATGACCGAGGAAGACAAAACTAGAAAATACTTAACCAAAACCCAAATTAGATCTGTCATCACTTTTGATAGTACTCCGGAACTCCGGAACAGAATAAATATATATGAGAGGCTTTTCTTGAAGGGGAAAGAGACCTGCTTTTTGTACATTAGAGCAAATATTACAATATGAAGCCGAGAAAAAAAGTTATGTCACTTCACCTTGTCAGTAATAAACTCATGTTGAAAATAGCACTATAAATCAGATGGTTATGCTAAGGTAGCGTTGTTGGGTTCAAACAAAAGTACATTTTGTAGAGAATACTACTCAAGTGGCAAAATGTATTGAATTGCTAATTAATTAGCAATTAACACTTATTAGCTAATTTGCATAATTTCATTCGTAACGAGCGCCACATTAGAAAAACTCTGTATTATTTAAGGAGTCTACACACTTTACTCTTTCCATTGGCATAGGTTTCTGAAAAAAAAAATGGTAAAATACTTCACAAAAACGCTAACAGAATACTCCTTACACACAATAAACCACTATTAGGATAGGGCCTCTACTGACAAATTTGATTGACTAGGGGATGAAATTAGTCTGTGGATAAGTCGGTGATCACAAACTGGTCAGTATAGATTAGTCCACGTGGTCCCGACTAATCAACTGACTAGTTTGACCACATTGAGCTTGCATCCTAAAAAGTTAATTTATGTTGAAAATAGCACGACAGATACATGTTAAGGTGACTCGTAGGATTAGAATCATTGAAAATGTGGGACTAGATTTTGGGTGAATATTTTCCGTCCAATTTTGAACTCTTTTGGTATTGAAATCAACCTGAAAAATAATTACGTAGTAGTTTCTGGAACTTGTCAACGTAAACTGGAGTCTTTCAAGTATTTCAGTAGACGACAGATCTAACTTGTGTTAAAAAAATTGAAGTAAAAAAAAAAACAGATTTATGCACTTCTAAAGAGCTTAAGACACCCATGGATGAAATGGTGAACATTCCTCATCCTGTAAAATTATCGAAGAAAAAAAACTCATTTTGTGCACTACATAAAATTATACAATATCAAAAATCTTGTCCAAAATACAGTGAAACCATTCTCCTTTTTAACTTTACTCATGTAACTTTTTTTCAGTGTATGGAAGACAAATATCAATCAGTATTATAAGAGGAAAACAGCTCCATAAAAATAGGGGCGGGGTGGGCTGCTAAGCCGAGGAGAGCTAACGTAACAACATACAACTAAGGTCCCAGTGAAACAAGTTTGCGGGCGTGCCGGAAGTTTACAGTCAGTAACTTGGGGTGGGGGACGTTCCTCTGAAGGGGCATGTCCATATTGTAGTGAAATAAATATATATTTGAGGAGAGTTGACAAAAGATAAGTTCCCATGACCGAATATCTGAATAAGACAGTCCTATTTCAAAGGGAGGGAATTCTGTTGTTAGGGCTAGACACTCCTGTCTATTGGTTGTTCTTAACTTTTGAAACAGAAATTGATTCTCTCATATGTGACCATTTGATATTATACTTTCAAGTTCAGAGAGCTGTAATTTCCAATCAAATTTTATATTCTCCTTCAAACTTTTAATCCCAATTGACATCCTATTAAAATTCTTCGGCCTGGTCCATTTAGCAATTCATCTCCCACGGAATCCACCCCGATCCCGCCCCAAGAAATGAGAAACGAAGCCATAACTATTCACATTAATGTCAAATTGATCTCGAAATAATATCATGGTGACATTATATTTCTGCTACTCATGCTCATGTTGGTGTTTCATCTCAGAGTCTCCCCCTCTGTTTCATGATTTATTATCACTTGTGTATGGTTATGGCGATAGGAAGCAAGGCATTACTTCTAGTTTACATTATAAAACTACCTGGAAATGAGGTACAGACTCTCCTACGGGTCTTAACAGCATGATAATGCGAGGAACAAACTATTAAAATGAGGACTTCCCTCTATTATGTAGAACAAATAGCAAACCGCATATAACATGTAGGGGGCTGCCCCTTGTTTTTTTTGGAAAGTCTTCATTCTAGAAAAGATTTAAATGACCCTATTGGGGTCCTTTCCGTTAGATGATTTCTTGTAATGAGGGCAATAAAAAATAATTGAAACACGTGAGGCTCGATTCCGAATCAAAGGGAGAGATATGGTTAATCATATCAGTATAAGGCTGGATGCAGTGACCTTCAAATTAATTTCAGAGACGCTCTTGCAAAATAAACACATAGGGAAAAGAACAATACAAACCATGGTAGTCGAGGAGTTGCAAATGTAATCTATATATATGGCTCCAATACCAGGTACTCTTTTGTATATGTACTCTTTATTTGGTTCATCCTTTTAGGTACACTTTGCATGCGTCGGTAGTGGATGTAAAGTATAAAAAGTGGTTCCCAACATTTTAACTAGACACACACAATCACACACATGCACAAACACACCCACACACAGCTTTGTTTTCCTTTCATTCCGAGGACCTCATTGTGCTTTCTGTTGTTTTTTCTTCCTCAACCCTAACCTTAGCAATAGACTGTCTATTGTTAATCTTGAGAGGACCGGATAAATCTATTGAATTTTCTACAGAGGACCTAAAATCTATTGTTTCAGTCCTCGATCCCACCCGAAAACAAGGGCACCCACACACACACATACACACATGATTATGAGTTTATTTCTCATATATCATTCAGTTACGATTCCTGGTAGGTCACATAAAGTCCATGAACCTGCTGAGTTGCACATGATTCGACTAATTCGTAACATTTCCTTCTCGCATGGCACGCAACAAACATGATACATCTCCAAGCGGATGGGGGTGCGTTTCCTAACCCTCACTCCTACGTCATAGATATGCTTTCAAGTAGTGGTTAGCTCCGCGGGAAAAGTTGACCCTGACAGCATAACGTGAGAATGGTTTCGCATAGATACAGGTACTGAATATTCATAGGATTTTGAATGAGACGTGTCGTTACCGAAGAGAACGATTGCTCGTAACTGAGAGGTAAAAGAATCTGTGGGTCAAGGCATTTTTCATCCAAACATCCGTTTGAATGAAACGTCCGTTTGAACATATGCCTCCAGTTTCTGCAGTTAATCACAGATAGAAATAAATCCACTTCAGTCAAATATAATATAATTTTGAAAATTTAAATAGCAATGTCACGTATAAGGAATACCAATTAGCGTACAGGCTCCAATCCATACCTCATATCATAGATTCAGATGAATGTAATTTCGCCTAGGCAGAGTTCGAGGTCATCGTTGAACTGTCATTATAGAAGTACATGCAATGAACCGAGTGCAGAAATCGGGAAAGTGTGTACTTCGAGGTGGTGTTCGTATTGAAAGGAACGGAGTATGCTTTATTAAGTCAATAAAAACATAACGAATTAAAACATTCTATTCCCATTACTTTTATACCCGAGTAATCGGGATTTTTGCCTTTATGGTAAGTCATATAGGTGGGAATTCTGCCAATGTCACCAAACGGAAGACTATTCTGTCTGTTGCATAAGACGATTGCTATTTTTTTTTATCGATGTAAACCATTAATTGTGACAAAATGAACTGTTAATGCTACGATCTACATCGAGAGAAGGTAGTAGATTAATCTATGTTGTTTTATTTGTTTTGACACGGGAGATTTAATCAAAATTTTGACCATGCTTTTGCCTATATCTGCGGTAAAACTTATCGGACTACCTGATCTCTGACATACTTCTCTACATGTGACTGTTATGTTGCTTTGTAAATTGTTTCCTTCAAAAACTAATTCAGCCCGATCAGAGTTGCCTGTGGGAGAGAATTATGGCTCGTTTATCTGCTCCCTCTCGGCGATTAATACCTCAAGTCTCATATCTAAATGTACTGATATATCAAACTGATTTCATTTAAGAAGGAAATATACAGACTTCTTTTTGTAAGTCAGATCCCATAATCATGACCACAAAGACGTTAATACTGTGTGTGTCATTATTCACTTTTACATCACCCTAACGACGAAGAAGCTTTTCGTTCTAGCTAAATATTTCAGTACTCTTCCTCATTCTTGTCACTGTTTACTGTTTTGTTCAAAAGTGACAGGGCGATAGAAAGAGGCGGGAATTATAAGAAACAGCAAATCATAGAAACAGCAGAAAACTCGAACTGAAGTATCTGTCTGTCATGGTTTGCTACAAGTCAAGAAAAACTTCATAAATGCCATGGAATACAACTCTGGTTTTAAGTAGTACACTGGCAACACACGAAATTATTGCTTGATGCCATATTTTGAATTTTTTTTCGCAAATCCGCTCACGACATGCAAATTAACATTCATAACATAGCTTCACTTATACAATTCCTGACAAGTTCTTCCCGAGTTTCTAATTAAGAGAATAAAGTAAAACTTTGAATGAGTTTCATTAAATTGATTGAGTATTGTTTGACATTGTATATCATGTTTCCTTCTGAGTGCATGAACTCATGTCCTTTCTATTTTAAGATCAGCAGTACTGACTTTTCCTTCATCTTGTTCGTTGTAACATCTTTTTTTTTAATTTCTTTTTCTTGCAATTTCTCTTGGGTAAATATCCCGAGGGGCTGTGTTATCTGTTCATCTTTCCGGTTTAGTCTCTTTATAGACTCGCGCGTCTCGTCACATCCTTCTAACGTTCACCCCGTCTCTTCCTCTTGTGCACATCAGTTTTTTCTCTGAGTCCCTCGTGCCTCTCAATCTCCATCACTTAAACATCCTTCGAAACCAAAGAGGTACCCGACATGGAGGAGAACAAATAATAAATGAGAAGCGACAGTTAAAAGTATGAGCAAAAGTTTAGAGTTGATGGATTCTTCTCAATCTTCTAACTAAAGAAACGAAAAGTTATATTTATTCGTGTTGGGACGTAATGTCCCCAGGATTTTATGACATATCCCCAAGTTTCTCAGTCTTTGACCATTGTCTAAAATGGTCACTGGCTGAAAATCACTTTTCCCCTTTTGCTCAATGCGTGCTGGACGTCATAGGGTAACCACGTTGACAGTGCAGTGTGCCCATGTGGATGTTGAATAGCTATACACATGTGTATGTTGTATTATAGAATTATGACCAGTGTCTCTAGGAGTGGAACCTTTGTCGGAAATTGTCGCTTAGTGCGTAACTTTAGAGTAACAATTCAACGTGTCCATTATATGTTTGTGCTCTTAATCAACTACAGTCGAACCGAAGGATATTGATATATCCTACTTGTAGAAACTGTATTAAAATTCATTACAATGTGGGATATAAAGTTATCGATATAAATTCAATAATTCATTTACAAATATGATGACATGGTTAACACAACCATGTTGAATACTGTGTAAAACAATAATGTTCGACACTGACATTTTTTTTTCTGCTTTATGTTTAACTAATATTTTTATCGATTTCCTCTGACGAGGTGGGAAAGACTTTTCCCTCAGGCAAGAGGTGGGAAGGGGTTTTCCCTGTATTCTCACGGTGATGTTTAATGGTAGTATCACTAAACCATGGTGAGGATTACCATGCTCCTTTTCGCAAAGTGAAATGAGGCGTTTGTTTTACAGAAAAAGGTCATACTTTTAAAACCAATATTCATAGGACACTGAATGATATATTGTGAAAAAAAAAAGAAAAAAAGAGGCATTCTTTGAACACATTCTTTTAAAGAAATAAGTTTCCCACAGATGGAAATTTAACTATTTGTTGCTCGAAAATGAATTATTGACCCAAATTTTCAAAAATGAATCATCTTATGTCACTCAACGTATGCAAAATGTTTTGAAGAGTTGAAGCATTTGCAGTTGTTTGTTGGTAAGAGTGAATCGTTTAAGAATGATCATACCTATTTTATTTTTCAACAGTTGGGAGGGGGGCTATCTTACGACGCTATGTGTAAGCCAATACATAACACTGTGAAGGAACTTTAGTTTTCTGTATTACTGTTTCTACTGATGCACTCGGCTCTTATTCCCAGGGATATGTTTTTCCCCCTTCTGTTCTCGAGGGACCATAGCGACAAGATACTGGCGCTACCGACTTCCTCCTATCACCTCTGATCATGCCTATGTCTGTTCGTTGTGTTGTAATCCCATGTGAATTACGAATATTAAAGCAATATCCATAGAAGCAGGGCTCTGCAGGACAAACCCAAGCATGTTATGCACCAGTTGCATGTTGAGGAAGAAGAATGGCATAAAGAGGAATTTCTGGTTCTGTTTACCAGATTGTTGGTTTTGTTTGTGCAACCATGTTATAAACGACACTTCTTCCGCAGGCAGATGATTATACCAAGTGAAAAATTCTCAACTTTTAAAATTAAAGCCAAGAATGGTTCACTATCAAAAATGAATTTGCAGACACAAAGAATGACGTGTGAGTCCATATGTGTTTGTTTCTATATCACGAGATGAGTGTTTATATTTATATCGATATCTCATGAGCATAAACAGATCACAGCATTATAGATTAAGGTTTCGATAGTTACAGCAAGATCACATTCAGAGACAGCACTCCAAAGACAGCATCATTGCAAATAATACGGAACTTCTGTGTGTGTGTATGTTAGTGTGCAGCACTCAAACAGATTGATTTATCGATCAATGATCAATAAATTGTACCATAATAGGATGGAATATATCACACAGAAACTGAGAGCATGTATGTCACCGTGCCACTGGTCGAAAACTTTCAGTCTCAAAAGGCATGCTATACCGGTATGTAATTATGGGGGAAAACCCCACAGAAACTGTGGCGTCAAACTGATGTCCAAATCTTAATCCACTTTGTCTTTTTGCTAATTCTGAGAGGAGGGTCAGACAAAAAGGGATAACCGGAGAGACCAACGTGTCTAGCTGGATAAATATATTAAACTGTTATGCTCTATGAGACACAGAGGTATCAGCCTGTAGTAACATTGAAACTTCAGTGGGGGGGGGGGGGGAAGGGGTTGGGGCGGAAAGATATGCCCACCGACAAGATACGAAACGTTATTTGTTAGTTAGACCTTAAGAAAATATTGTAAGTAAGGTGTTTTGGTTTGATGTACCAGTGTTATGTTTTTTTTTTGGTTTTATTTCAACAAATTTTTGAATGTTGTTCAACTCATAGTGTGCCGAAAATGAAAAGAAACGCTTTCTCATATACGTTCTTCAATAATGACATCCCCGGTTGTGGATTAATGACAAACTGTGAATATCAAGTGCAATTGCTGAGCATGTGAATGGTGTGTGCACATGAGCAATTTGCTGTCGGTTGGAGATCGGTTTTTGGTCTAATCGGTCGAATTGAGGTCCCGGATTTATCAGAGGTAAGTCACTCGTCGTACATCATCGTTCAACATCGTTCTAGGGCACATCCTTTTTGCTACTGAAAAACGACGTTCGATGGAAGTAACAAAATATTGCAGTCTTTTTACCGACGTCAAATGGACGTTAAATGGAGATTGAACGGTCGGATTATGTTCCAAACGACGTCAGATGGCCGTCTTTGGTGAATCCGTTCGACGTCGATCGGTTTTTGCAAACGACGACGAAAGTGACGTCGGACCGATATCGAAGACGTCTTAAAGCCGGAGTCGAACCGACGGCAAAATGTTTGAGTTTCCATATGTAGGAATGAGTGGCCTGTACATGTCGTGGAGAACCAAAGATAGGTATATAGGCATGTTAAATAAAAGCAATGATCCTTCATTCAGAAAGGCAAATGATTCTGTTGATTCCCATCAACAACAAAAATTGGTTCCCTGGACTGGTAGACTCTACTCCGTAGACTCGACTGTGTGATTTGTACGCTATCGACCCAACTTTCATCACAAATTGTGTTTGTCAACAGGCCCGTATGCAGCTTTTTCGGTGGGGGTGGTTCGATTTTACCACAAGTGGAACATTTTACCCGATAATTATGACGGACT
The DNA here is from genome assembly GCA_021234535.1 of Stichopus chloronotus. Taxonomy (NCBI): domain Eukaryota; kingdom Metazoa; phylum Echinodermata; class Holothuroidea; order Aspidochirotida; family Stichopodidae; genus Stichopus; species Stichopus chloronotus. The sequence goes on from CM037835.1 coordinate 10,875,055, forward strand.
AGTGTCGAAGACACATGCAAAGGCCTACAATCAAAATCTGAGCGGAACTCCAGATCTTGTGGGGGGGGGGGGGGGGGTTGGTCCGATACGGGCCTGGTCAAAACATGAACTTGTCGTCTGCTTATAGGTGTCAACATTGTAAAATTAAGAATATTTTGATATTCCGGGTTTGTTTCCTGCATATTCACTGATACGAATCAATAAACACGTACTGACATAACAAGATGGTTGACACCGCGTCAAGACGCAATCCATACTATCAGCAATTTGACGACAGTGAATGAAGTCATTTTCCTTCTTTTTTTTTCTTTCACAGTTTTACCAAAATTCAGAAAGTTCCGATTTCTGGTATTCAAACCATAGTAACTCGATACGTCACAAAATGTGGACTTGGACTTCTTCAATGCAGCCGTTACAGGTAAAAATAAATAACAATAACTTTACTTCTTCGACAAATTGAGCTTTAGAGGCATCAAGGAATTACTCGTTGTGACCTTGCTGCGAAGCATTTGTCAACTATTATGACACGTTTGTAACAGAAATATGTTTAAAGGAAATATCTTCCCAGTTGAAACAGATAGATAATACGTTTGCAATACACAAAGTACGAAAAATTGTGTACTGAATCAAAGCAAAAAGGTCCCTTTGCATAGAAACAAAAGTCTGTGTAAAAACTGAAGTGAATTAAATATTCCTTCATTCACGTTTGACCAACTGCACCGACAATATTTAATCTTCAATGTCATTTCATCACTGCAGAACAATCTACGTACCTGCCTATCGGGAGTTGTCAACTATCGAGTATCGTGTTGCAAAGGTTTGCTGTGCTGGCTACCAGGAAGCCAGGGGACGGTGCGTGCCACATGTTTCAAACGGTAGGTATTTTCATTTATAAGAAATTGAAGATTGTAAGTTACTGTAAATATAACCGTATACCGTAGATGGCCATGGCATAGATCCTTGATACTATAGTTTGAGAAAATCGTAAAGACAAATATATAGTTCGATCATATCAATTTGCAGAACGGAATGACCGATCCTATTGGGGCCGTAGACTGCATAATTTGGGAAAGATAATTATTCAACTTGAACCAGCGGACGCCATTTGTAATATTTGCATACCAACTTTAATGACTTCATCCTTCTCTGAGAGGCATCGCTTAGTGGTGATATTCCTGAATGAGTTTTTAACTTCACAATTCATAAACTTTATATTCAAACTAAAGCCGATTTTGAAGATTCAAAATATTCATCGCTTGGCTTCACTGGTACGGACACTCTACTGGCAGATACACCATTAGCCTTTATAAAGATACCAAAAGGAAAAAACAGTCAAAATTGATTGAAAAAAACACCAAACTTTCATAGACATTTTAACAGACATGTTACATGTTACATTTGAAAATCCAGCAAAATTTTTCGTGTGCAAGCCTCACAATCGGTTCTCGTCTGCTGCATTTCCAAGGAAATGCATAGGCGTAGATCCCGGGGGGATGGGGGGTTAAATATATACTCCCCAATATTTGACTAAGGGGGATGGTCAATGTAATCATCCCCCCCCCCCCCCCCAATGTTCAGTCTACAGATACGTGTTTTTTTACTAACAACTAAGCTACATTTATTCTCCCCTCATGATTAACATGACTCACGTTGTTCACCTACGTGTGTATTATAATGCTGTCTATGTACGCTACGTTACATCAGAAGGTTTCCAAACTTTTTACATCATTTTCAAAACGTTTCGAGCCATGAAAGTCACATACTTTAAGTTTCTGTCATTTAAGCTGGGTAGTCAGTAGTCTCCCATCTTCGCTAAAATACTCCAGACCGGTCCCATATAATTCGTTTAACCTTGAATGGAATGGGAATGGTTGATAATTTGAATGGGAATGGTTGAATGGGAATGGTTGATAATTTGGGAACTATATCATCTCATTCTGTTAGGTTGCACAAAAATTCCAGCTTAAGTTTTAGGTAATCATATGTATGTCCTTTGCATTACTTTCATGAATAAAGTTGAAAATTTTCTGGTTATCTCCAGCCAACTTGCAAGTCATGTGATGGTCTTCGAACTCAAATTTTTGTTACCGGGGATAACCCTGAGTTGATACCTGCCTTTTAAAACTTAACGGTACATCGTTGCTCTAGAATTGTTCAATTTCAGTCCTCCAGTGCAACTTGATAAAGAGTTTTGTGCTCAAAAGGGCCTTTCCTAAGCGTATAATCATGTCAATACCCTACAACATTACCTCTGTATTTTACCCCTTAAAGCAGTCTTCCTGGGGCCTCTGAGGCGTTAAAACCCAGGAACTTCCGGGGGCTTCGCCCCTTGGACACCAACAGGGGCCCTAAGGCGGGTCCCTGGACCCCACCCTTTAGGGGCTTCGCGCTCGTCGTGCACGCTTCGCGTGCACACATCATCCCCCCCCCAATGTTGAAAAGAAATCTACGCCCCTGAGGAAATGACTGCCTTGCAGGACACTTTACCTCTAGTTCGAGGTGATGCTATAAACGTCATCTACTCTCGAGACAAAACTGCACAAAAAAAGAAAGAAAAAACAAATAATTCTGAGAAAATCGCTGAAGAATAAAAACTGTAGTAACGATTGCTCATTTTGACCCAATCCAACCCTTTAACCTTTCTAATGAAACTGAACAGTCATCGAATGAGGACAAACCAGACCGTGTTTCCCTTTACAAACCCCTTGACCTACGACGACCTGCCACAAAATGTCGAAGGGTGGAATTTGGCAAATGACAGCGACGGCTTCAACGAACCACATTTTCGTGTCGATCCGACAACACCTTTGTCCCATTGAAAACACAATAGAAGGCAACAGCAGTCAATAATAACAGTCTGTGTCACCGTCACCCCCCCCCCCTTCCCCCGGCGCCACATGTAAAGTACATCGACTTCATGCATTCTACTGTAGCCAATGAATGGCGACCAAGTCGACTGAGTACGTCTTTGAGGTGTCGCGGTTTCCTTCTGCTCATCTTATGACTTTTTAAATATTTACTGAGTCCGCGAATGACGACCAGAAGTCTACTTTTGAAAGATTACTTCCCGAATAAGAAATAACTACAACTTCCGAATTTTTATTAATTACTTGCGTGCTGGAACTGATGCGAACTGAGCTATCAGGGTAATTTTCCTGTCTTGTCATTTCAGTGATGAAGTAATTGAAACAGATGCTATTTATAACGACTAAACTTAACCTTTGACATTCTTTTGATTGCTTCTTTTCCTCTCCTTTCCAAGATGCTTTTTACTGTATTGTCATCATTTTCCTCTTACTTTCTTACTCTTACCAGATGTCCACCACTGTCATAAATTGATGTATACGCATCCGTATTTCGAGATCGGAATTTATGCTCAAAATGTTCAGAACAACAATATTCGATACCAAATTTCCAACCAATAACATCAATCATTTTTTTTTTTTTGAATAACTGCTGAAACATAACGCGATGCCTGCTTACGTTTTAGCTTATTTTTCTTTTATTGGTGATCTGCACAGGACCAGGAGTCCCCACAACAAGTGGAAGTGGCATCACTGTTCGACCTGCGGTAAACAACAATGGTCCGCAAACAGGTATCGATCAAAATAATACGAGAAACGGCAAACGCGAGAGGTTTCCAACCCAGAAGGTTATTCCCAAAGTACCACCGGTTCCCGGTGACGTTGGCATAAACCATCATGACGGTGCTGGGAGAGCCATTCCGGATGGGTCCCAACATGCCGGTAAAGGAAACGTCTTCCTTGAGGAGAAGACGATATTGGTCAAAGATGGAGGAGGTTACGATCACTTCCCGGAGAATTACCATCCTCCTAATGGTTCTGGAATGATTGGTGTTGCTTTAGGTGTGGGAGTGGTCATGTCACTCACCGGTGTTCTTGTTGGCGTCGTCATCATGAAGTTCAGAATCCGTAAACTAACCTCAATGGACGCGTGAGTAACCGTTTGTTTATTCGTTTATCAAATTCTATCACAAGTTAAGCATATTTCACAAACCTTTCAAAAAGTATATCATATGATTGTGTTTTCTATTGTGGGAGGGGGGGGGGGTGGGGATCGAGTCATGCAATTCAGATATTAACTGACATAACTGACTGCATTGTAAGACTGTGTCGACGAGTGCATATTAAGTAGGTTTCAAGGTGGAAGTAAGAACATTCACAACATTAGTTTATTATGATGGTCCAATACGATCAATGATGTTTACATGTGGATACGTCTTCATGTTTTTCCTTCATTAATTTCAAAGGTTGCTTTTGACCAGAGAAAAGAAGTCAAGACGAACCACCAGGAAGAAATCTCAGACTGTGTCTGAAGCTCTGAGCAAGCGTAAGCAAAGTAAGACAGTTTCTACATTAAATTTGATAGCACAGCTCGTTTCTCTTTATCTATTATCAGGGAGCTGCTATTCCCTGCTATTATGAGGTATAGATAGTATAACTCGGAATAGTCATTGGCCTGAAGTATGAAGTGTCATATAGAAACTGCTAGCTGTCTGTTAAGTACTTGATGCAGTGACAGATGCCGTAGTTGTGTAAGCACAGGTGTTTGTGTGTAAGTGGGGTGGAGGGGGGGGGGGGGGGTGGAAGGCAACTTGCTACTACACTGTCCCATATACCATTATATTCCCACTTGATACCGGACTTGATATAAAACCATCCCCTACGGAAGAAGTTGTTATGGGGTATGGCGTGAACTAATGCCTTGTTTCTGGTGTCACAATAGGAGAGTAGTAATGGATTTGCTGCTGTAGAAAACTACAAGTTCCAACTTATATTTTGACATTGTGTCGCCTACACCATAGGAAGGGGGGGGGGGGGGGGAAACTGAGTCTATTTGCCCATTATTTTACTTGTTCACTAGACTACCATAAACTGTGTCAGCACACTTCCATCTTACATTATGTGTAATGTTATTTACACGTAATTTACATATTCCATATTAAAACAGGATTATCTTCATGGTATATCACTTTTCTGACCTTACGTTCAGATTAAAACATGCAATTTCATTGACGTTTCACATGCGATACATTCATAACATGTCAAAACTCCTCCCTTACAGGAAGGGCACTTCCATTCCTAGCGCCCTTACATGATATGTTTGCGCTGTAATTTGAAGCTTCCTCACTTTGGTCTTACTGTATATGCTGTAATAACGATACGAAACCCTACAAAATTGTAAATAAAATTTTTGCTTATTCTTCTTCCGTTTGAAAATATACAATAAATTTATGACATCATAAACCCCCGGTGTTCAAAAACACCATATGCGGGAGATGTGAACATCCTTGACTGTGAGGGTGCGTATACAGTCTCATCATCTTCCGCAAGCGAATAAAACTCTGTACATTTCATACATAATTCTTACATCTCTCCTCAGTGGAAAGAGCTGTGTCCTACGTAGACGTCATGGAAGTGCGAGAGAAAATAGTCCAAGATCAGCAGCAGTCAGCTACAACGAAAATGATTCCCCAATGTTCTCTCCCAAGGATACCTGAAGGGACGATAGAATCGTCGGACGCTAAACACTCCCACGAAAGGCAAAATGACTTACTAGAGCTCAAAGAAGTGAGTCTTCTCCCGAAAATCTTCCCGCCCTACGCCGTCGTTAAGAAGGCGAGTAAATCTTCTTCTAATGGAACAGAAAGTGACCGTCATTCTAAATTTTCTTTAACTGAAGTAACCCGATCAAATTCGTCAGCGTACGCGAAAGTTGAAGATTTTAGCGACGTTGTCCTTGGTGCAAATCTACCGGTCTCCACGCGGAATTCGTATGCCTCCGAAGGCGACGAGAGAGAAACGGCATTGGCTACCTTATACGCGAAAGTGAATAGAAATAAAAATTCCAACAACGAGCACAAATGTCGATTGAGTCAATCTACGATATCCAACCGCTTCGTCGAAGAAGAAGAAGAAGAAGACTCTGTTTATGGACGGTTAGACCGCCCTCTAAGTCAATCCACTGGCTTGTTGGTCGATGGTAACTACTTGAAATATGACAGATTAAAGAGAGGCCCTCAACCAAGGAGTTTTAGAAGATCAACACATTTCTCTGAACTTTACGAATCCATATAGTGGACATTTATTCTTCCTTCTTTTTTTTTTTTCTTTTTTTTTACGAGAGAGATTACATAGCGCGCTCAATAAGACTGTAAATAATCGAAAATAGTGGCGCTATTCAACAACTACTCATCCTTAAAGTTTATTCCGCCTTCCATGGATTCTGAAAATAGTTCAGGAAGTCATTTGGCAGGGTCACGTCTTGATTTTTCTACTGATTATGTGGTACGTTATCCGTTGAACCTCTTTTACTCCTTAAAAACGTATACCCCTATGGAAAATATGCTGCGTTAGTTGATGATCAATACAATGGATTTAGTTGAAATTGGTTTTAAGTGTTAAAGCTGATTTTCAGATTTGTCAATGAAAGTCAAATATCACGGAATATGTCACAGCCGCTACAAAATAACATTGTTTGAGCAGTATTTTTTCGAGATGAATATTCATATCCATTCCCAAATGGTCTGTTTGATTAACGTTGATTAACTGCTACGCTTTCTCTGAGTGTCTGAATTTCGGAGGGCCAACAAAAAACGTCGAGACAATTTTCATCTTCAAATATGTGGAAGATGAATGCATAGTTCTCTTTCATCAGGTTTTGTGACATGCGATCTTTTCCTCTGCTTTCTCTTCTCTAAAACGCTGACGGAGAATATAGGTAGATGACCAATTCATATTCCATCTTTACTAGACTCTTCAATGATGATCAGTGATATTGCAGACAACTGAGATGCCTTTTACCAAATTTATAGCGAGAATGTCGCCAAGGAAGATGGGAATTGCTGACTTAATTAGACTTATTCCAGTAATGTTTATGTACATGTTTTATTTTGCTTGAAGTAAAGTTATCATATACCATTAAAGGTTGAAAGCTGAGTCACTATAGGTCACCTATACCAATGTATACAAGAAGGGGTTTTCAAAAATCCTGCTTCACGTCTTTGAAGAATATCTATAGTAATACTAGGGGAGCATTGATGCAAAAGATGTATCGACTCCTGAACGTTTATGCTTTTGAAAATTTTGAGAACTTTGATGAATGACCTAATTATAAATTATTAACTGTTCAGTAACTAGATTTAACTAACTCAAATTCCCATAAACAATTGTACAAAGACACAGTGTATTATGCAAACCAGACATCCTAATGTATACGAACAAATTCCATATGTCTCTGCATCAACGGAGTTCATTATGCATTACACAATGTCTAGAGTAATGTAAATTACTTAGTGTGTATCAGATTACGTCCATTTCGTTGCAACCATAGAGTGGTGTAAAATGTAAATCCACATAGTGTTGAAATTATTTCACACTCTTGCATCGTACATTTTAATCATTCTATTATTCGAGGACCATCTTCGTCACGGGAGACTGGAAAGAATTAAGGGTCCGTCAATTCAGGTATAGGGCACTATGTGAATTCATCAGCAGTATCGATTGGTCCATTTCAGTATTCACTTTATTCAAAAATGTTGGTAATCCTGCTCCTCACATAATTCAGTACAAACGTTGACATAATTTTACGCATGACTGCTCTGCTAATTTCACCCCGACGGAATGAATGACATGTAACATATGAGGTACTGTATAGTTTTACAATCCGAGTTACAGTCTGTGGAACGTACTCAGTGTTTAATTTCACCTTTTAACCTTCGAGTGCCAGCTAAAATTACGGACAGTATCCTGCATGTACCGCTGTTCTCGTCACATTTTCTCTGGGGAAGTTGTAGGGGAAAGCTGTGAAAGTGGTCCTATTTACACAACGTATGTGCAATTTGAACCAACCTGGTGTGTAAAATGGATCATCTGGTGTGTTGTACGATGATCCACCCGTTAGGCTCAGTCAGCAAAATAGGCCTATGGCTGCGAAATTTGTCTCAAATTACCTTGAAAGTGTGAATCGAGAAGAGGAACCGCTGTACTATACGCTTCCCCCATTTAAGTGTTACATTCTGCCAGGAAACCAAAAATGTTATCTCCCAGTCGGTAGAATCCTCTTGCCCTGTTCTTGCCACCCCGCTACCCAGTTCCAAAGTTTGGCCCCGCCACGCGCCAATAACAAGAATAGACCAAGGTTAGTGATAGACTCATTGACTGGAATTACTCATAACAATAAAACAAACTGCGGGGAGGGGGAAGGGTAGACAAATTCAATCTTCACGCCCGCTGCTATCGCGTATTCATTTTCATGCGTGTAAGTAATTGAATCTCCATGGATGTGTGCGTATTTGAGACCGTTCCACTTTACACACCATTTGGTTAATGGTCCATATTTCACATCACATGTTGGTTCAAATTGACGACGTTGCTCTGGTTTTTGCTCAAACTAAGCCGAGTGTAGTATGTAAATGAACAGCTTAACACCCAAGACGGGGATACAGATGAACACATCATTTCTGATCGATGACCCAAGATATTTACAACTCGAAAATAAAGACCAATTCACCACTTTTCAAAGAAATTCCAAAAGACTTGTTTAAAATCACCTTGATCTTATCGATTGAGTCAAACCCCCGTGAGCATACTGGATAAGATATCATTGGTAATGGCGGCGAAAGGGAAAAAAAAAAACAAAGTATCAATTACACTTTGTACTTAAAAAATGAAGTTTGTGCTTAATAAAAAGAAGTACATGTATTCAAATTTAAAACTTTTCTACTTAAAAAGTGTTTACAAACTTTCAAAAATTCAAAGGATAGATCGTCCGTGATTCATCTGTTGTAGGTGTTTATTGATGAGGCTGAACAGTTTAAAAATCATGACTAAAACTATTCTTCTTTGTGTGGCATGTTAGAGCATAATAAACGCCCGATTTCCATTTAAGTTGTTTGAACTTTTGCACTGTTCAAAATGTAAATTTACAGACAATAAAATACAGAAATACAAAAGGAGTACAGAAATGTTCTGGTAATTAGTTTCAAGACAATTTCTGTAATTCTATGTTGTTTCTTTGTTTTATTTTCTGTAAATTTACAGACATTTTTTTTACAGTGTGGCTATTAAAATCGACGGCACTTGCTCTAAAATGTCAGTCATAAAAATACGGTACCCCCCCCCTCCAACAGGTGTTGGTACACTGAAACGGTAATACAAAGAGCTGATGCATTAGTAATACACGTCCGTTGTGCAGGCTATCTTGGAAGGTTAAAAGGATAGTCCAACCAGAAATTTAGCTTTGATATGTTTAAGAGTAAGTAAATGTGACCCTTATAGTAAAACTTCCATCCAGTTCCCATGCATAGTTCTCGCGATTTTATCAGTTTGAGTTACCCCCTTTGCTATCAACTGTGAACTTGAAGCAAACAGGAGTGACATCATCTCTTCACATTGCTAAAGAGTCTTTTGTTTTCTTCATTTTAAAATTTATTATTTTGACCTTGAAATCAGCAGGTGGTCAGCCTATATACTGGTTACGTGAAGGTCACAAAACTCTCATACCCTTCCTACATTCACATTATGATATCACTATATATTGAAGTATTAAATTTGGTGTATATTTTAAAGAAAAACATAAAATGCTTTATAAATGTGGGGAGATGACATCACTCATGCTTGCTTCAAGTTAACTGTCAGTAACAAATGTGGCAACTTCAACTGCTCGTATCTCGGGAACCACACATGGGAATTGAATGGAAGTTTCACTGTAATAGTCAGATTAACTTACTCTTCAACATATCAAAGCTATCTTTGTGGCTAGACCATCCTTTTAATGTTAGGCCTATAAAGCGACAGTGCTAAGAGGTGAACAGAGTGAAGTATGTCTTGATGTGTCACTGCAAAGAACGCATGAGATCCGGGAGTTTTTGAGATGAATAGTAAAACCTGTTCTTCTGAAGCACAAACCTTACCCAGAGATGTTCATAGTATGGCACCTTCGGAGATGATTAAATTTCTGTCCTCGTTTTGTAGGTAACGTTTCTTTTTTTTTTCTTTTTTTTTCTCCACAAGAAACCATGAGTACGATAACAATGGATAGGTAGTGAAGCGTATCCTAGTACTAGCCACCCCAAAAACCTTTGACAGCTGAGGTGTACAAGGTTTATCTTACTTGGTCGCAATGCTATGCATTATCCAACCGTTCGCATTCACTACAAAAAAAAAAAAAATCAGAACTCGAAAAAAAAAAAAAAAAAAACAATCAGGAAAGGATGACACAGGCATTACACACCCACAATAGGGTAACTATCAGCAGTGTATAGTATATAATGCGGTGTATGGTCAACTACTATCCCCGAACGTTGTACTGTCTACGCAGTCACTAGTTCAACTAAACAGTAAAACACCATAAACTGAACCTCTCGAGCGATGTCTCCAATCTAATCAGAGAACGTTTCTCTTTTTCAGGTAAGTCGTATTCAAGCTAATGTTACAAACCTCTGTTTGTGTGTAAATCCGGCGTTTTTCGATCGCATCGACTGGGTATGGTGTAGAGTGTAGTTGCTTTATACCACGCTGCTACAGATGCTGGATGAGGGTCTCGGAAGGAGGGTAGGTGGGGTGAGTGAGTACGGCACTTGGTAGAGAAACATTTTCAACGTGCTTTTATGAATTTTTGTATAGAGTTCATTGCCTGCAATTTCACAGAAATAATGAGCTTAGTACGGATCAGCTGCAGTAAAGACAGGATATGGAGAGGAGGTCTGGGGCACGACCACAGTTTTCCCCGACCATGTGATCTGCAGGATAATAATCTATAGCGGATCGAGTCTAGCTCTGCGTGTCCCCAAGGCCCCTTGTATTCTCACGAACCTCTGGTTGCCTCTGGCTGATTACTTCCGAGGCCCACATCTAAGCCACAGTCCTTTAAGATTCATCCTCATTTGCCATCTTTGCAGTTAGCACATCACACAACTCAGTACAGAGCCTCAAGGGTAGTAGGCTTATATTTAAAGCGTCACAATGGGTTGATAGTGATAAGTTTGTGAGGATTTTGAAAGAAACAAACGCATGGCAATGCTTATTTAGCAAACAGTAGTTCGTCAAACTTCACATCCAAACTTTATGAAACTGTTCTTGTTCTTGAATGATACCTTAATTGGCTTGTTTTGTCTTGCGCGTATAGAATAAGCCACTACTTATGTGAAAATGTGTGTGGTCACGAAATTTTAAAATAGGCCTAACTAAATCGAATCTAATTACTCACTCATTGATGTTCATTTGTATGTGCCACTTGGATATCCTCTTCAAATTAGTTCCGTAGGTACACTATGTGAAAAACAGAGGCGGACTCAAGAGGGGGGGGGGGGCGGGGGGGGGGGGGGGGGGGGCGGGGATGGTCGAGGCTAGGAGCTTCTCCCTTTCAGTTTTCTTTTTAAGTAGCCCTTTTTCCCTGGTTATTTTATTTGGCTTTAATAGACTATCCAGTTTGAACTTAATTAAATCTGAAGAATTAGTACCCATTTTCTTAGGTTCAAAATTTTGGATTATATAAAGCTAGTGCATTGCCAGATCCGACTATCACAGAAGAGTCACAACACAGCAAGTGGAGGCGTCGAATTGGCTGCACTGCATATGCTTGTATTTGCATTAAAAATGTTTGTGTTTGTGCTTCCACTCTGAATCCTACAGAAAAAAGGATTCTGCAATTGGAAATTGAGAAAACAAAGAGTCTGCCCACAATTGCCTTAGTTCCTGTGGTGGACCGGAAAGGGGGAGGGTGTCTAGAAGTCTAAGACAAAGTGAGATTTCTGATTTTTCCTAAATAAAGTGTCTTTTTTCTATTTTTTACTACATGCTTTAATCGTCTATCCCCCTCGGACTCAGAGTAAAATCTGGATAAACTATTACTCATTTTCCTGGGATTGCCGTTGGTAAAACCTTTTGCGTCCAAAAAGACAGTTTTGACTGGGTTCTTTTAGCATGTAAACTGCTACTTACATGCAGCTCAAGTACCGACCGGAGGGTGCTATTTCCGGCCATCTGGGGAATTTGAAAGCCAAAATTTTCTTGCACGCTCCCCTGCAACCAATACTGGCCCTCTGCTTAGATAGTCCTGCCGTTACTCTGCCCCCCCCCCCCCCCATCTATTTTCTTTTTGTCCCTGATAGTACCCTTTTGGTGTAGACTGCACCACCTCGTTCGTAAACTTCTGGATCCCATCCTGATAAGGTATGGGTAATGTCCGAAACTGTCGCCGTGGCGACCCCACTTAGCTGAAAAAAAAATCCAGCCAGTTAGAAAATTTGGGACCTTTTCACCCCGTAAAACATGCCTCCAACGATAGCCCTGCATGCACAGTGACATAGGCTTAAATATCGACTAACATTTATTCCCTTGGACAGAGGGATCAGAAGTGGGGCAATGTGGTTTCAAGATCTTTCCAATATACTGTCCACCGATCTCTCACATTTTCACTCTGAATCACCGCAGTAAGGTCTAAGAATGAATATGTCGTCACACAAGATGAAAAAAAAAATAATCACTGAAAAAATAGAAGAGATATGTTCAAAATCTAGCATCAAATGTAGCACCACTTTGCATCCAGACCAGGCCTAGGTAAACAAAACGTTTACAATGGTAGATGGACACCCCTCTTCTTAGACCAACTCGCAGGGCATCGCCCATCCACAAGTCAGCGGCACCCCCCCCCCCCCTTACGCCTCTTTGGAGAAAACCTGGATCTGCCCCTGAAAGACACTTGACAGGTTTGGAAAAAATGAGTGATTATCAAAAACCTCAATGTGTCCCTTGAAACCGACACCAGGAAATTGTTGCTAAGGACTGTTACTTCACCTTCAAAGGTGATGGAGGCTGGATCAGATTCGGGGGATGACAGGGGGATGAAAGGGGTGATATTTTGTGCAACATGTTCTCCTCTTAGACCTGCTGCAAGAAATTATTTTAAAGTCGAGCGGTATCGGTTAGGATTAGCCGAAGTCGGTACCTCGACAATTTGCAAAATTTTCTCTAGATGGCAAGTTTTTTTCTACCATAGCATTTCGACGATTTGACAATTTTTTTGTCGAAGATGTCGAGATGGCGTAAGTCGATAACTCGGCAATTTCCGAAAAGTCGAGGTATCAGGTTATTTGTCACACGATATCTCTACAATTCGGCAATGTTTTATTCCGAAACGTCGACTAAACTTAAGTCGGTACCTCGACAATTTGCAAAATTTTCTTGAGATAACAATTAACGTCTCGCATGTCCCCCTTATATGTCTGCCGTACCTCTCACCTTGATATTTCTCTCTCTCTCAGATCTGCCTCTCTTGTACTGTACGGTAAATTCTTAAATACACCACTCTCTGACATAACCAGTACTGTATACCCTGATGCTTACATTGCGCCTGATTATTTTTATTTAATTTATGTGTACACGAATACTATAGCTTTTGCCAAAAAGTGCAAAAACCTGTTGGTTTCAGTTTGCGTTTCTTTAAAATCATCCTACAGTTCTATCATTATGAACTTCACTGAGAATATGGGAAGTACTGGGAGTCCTCCTTAAAACTTTCGCTGTGATTCAAAGTCGCGTTCACCTCAATTTGTGAGTCGACTTCGGTCAGATGTGACATAAAATCCTTTAGAAGTTTGCAGTAGGGCCGGTGATTAAAGCCAGGTCCATATGAAAAGCACCAATACTCCCAAGTTAGATCTAACAGATACAGTACCCAGCCACTCGCAGGTCAGATTCCGAGAACAGTTTACACCACTCGGATTCACCAAAGAGAATTATACCATTATACATTGCTTCCAGCTCATCTTCCAACTCACCATCGATATGACATATGAAGCGCCAATCCAGCATTTTCAGCAGGGGTGGGGGCCTGACCTGAGAGCAAAAGTCTTTTTCGCCCACTGCGGGCAGGACTATCTAAGCGGAGCGCCACCATCAGTTGGCGCGGAGCGTACCAGAAGACTTTGGGCTTTACAACACCCCCCCCCCCCCCCAGTTGCTCGGAATCGGCGAAAGGCGTCCTGGGCTTCATGTACCCGGCCTTAAAATAGGGCCCTCATGTCTGCAGTTAATGAGAAAAAAATCATGCTATGGAAAAATGGTACTAATTTGAATTGCTCTAATCTAGAATAGTTATGCTATCGTAATTTTCTGAAAAGTTAATTCAACAGTTTTTTTTTTCTTTTGAGAAATTTCCAGCAGCAGGTGACCTTAAGCAAAATCTGGTACAATATTTTGCAGCGATTGCAGACAAGTTTTTCCTCGATAAATCATGGTTCCAGAAAAGATATTACAACAATTTCACTCTCATCGATTGCAGTTGTTTATAAGTTTCCTACAACCATCGATGATTGCATGGCGAAGTAGAACTCTTTCTTGTACCGATAACTTTTGAAAATGATATCCACATTGAGGAGAAGAAGATGTCATAGTATTGTGATAGATGGGAAACACATGAGAAAGACGGTTGGTCTAGATCTGTGAGAGGGTTGTAAGGAATTGATGAAAATTTTGGGGCAGGCGGTTCAAAAAATTCTCAGACAGGTGTGGGGGAACCGCCTACCCACATTTTTTTACAATTTTCATCTATCTACATGCTCACCTCAAATGAATTTCAACATAAATCTAGAGAACTATCTAGAAGCAACGCAGGCAGAAATAGCGAGTGTTCCTATCCGAAATGTCAAAAGAAATGTTAATACGTCAGAGCTGCATGCAATAAACGCACTGAAAAACGACCACTGTTGTCGTTGTAAAACCGTTTGATAAAGGTAGAGGTATTGCGGTATACTGAATCACACAATCATGCCGGAGTTGTAAGGCATTTGTCTAGTCACCACTACGAAAAGTTACATAGTGATATAACATCGGAAACTAAGAAGTTAGTCCAAGAGACGCTGCTAGACATGCTCTCTAAAAATGAGATTGATAAAAGCACTTTGGAGTATCTATCCCAGTACAACCACAAAACCCGCACACCAGTAATATAAGTGCTATCAAAAGTACACAAGGCCCCTCCGGCTAATTCAAAATTTGCTGGTACAGGGGCCCATAATCATCGGCAACGGGTCACCCAGGGAGAAAATCTCTGAATTAGTGGATTATTTCTCGCTTCCTCTTCTACCAAAACAAGACATATACGTGGAAGACACAAACCACATTTTAAAGGTTCTGGAAGCAACTGAGCTACCAAAAGCAGTACTCCTTGCAACTCTAGATGTCGTCTCCATGTATACCAACACTCCCCAAGAGGAGGCACTCGATATCTGTGAAGGAGTCTCTGCAAAGGCAGATACAAGCCCATGTGAAATTAATAAAATTTCTCCTACCTCCATGCGCAAACTAGTTGAACTCATCCTAAAAAAGAATTGCTTTGAGTTTAATACATATTTTTATCGCGAAAATAAAATTGGCTGCGCTATGGTTAGCCAAGCTTCACCAGAAATCTACTTTGTGCTCAAAATGGAAAAAGAGATCATCCCAACCCGATCCTAAAATGGCTTCGGTACAGAGACGACAGCCTATTGATGTATGATGGAACAGACACAGAACTCGAACAGAAACTAGTGGTGAAGATGAATTATATTCTTCATCTCCTCAAGTTCACAGTAGAAATCTCTAACTCTGAGTTCACGTATACCTAGATCTTAGAATGTTCAAATGTCCTAAGTTTCATTCTACTGGTTTATTAGATACAAAAATCTACGCCGTAATATAATGTTTGAGGAATTAACTGCAACGGAAATTTAAACTTAAGGCAATTATTAAATCAGTCACGGTAGGTAGGACTTTACAATACAGACTTAGAATTCGTTAACTCGATAATTGTCATTCGAAACATTACCGTTACGAAAATTCCGACATGGGGGGGGGGGGGGGGGGTAGATGAGTCCAATTGATAAATGAACACCTGAATTCGTCACGCAGAGTGTATCAAAGTATGAGCTAAACGATTACATCAGTCAACTCACCAAAACTAGGGGACGATATTTGTTACAATGTCCCCCTACCATTCAAAAAGTGAGCCAAAACATCTCTCTTATACGAAATGTGAAGGGGGAATTGATATTATGTCCCCCACCTATCGAAATGTGGGGGACGTGTTCCCTCGTCCCCCCATTCCGATTGACGCCCATGCTTGGAGGGGCGATTTCTTTTTCTATTGTAATGATGGCATGGTTCTTTATTAATGTTATGAATCTAATGAATTTATATATTGGTGTTGATCGGGATTTTCTGTCTGTTGTATTTGTTTTACGTTTTACGCCATTGTTTGTCATCTTTTCCATTTTGCTAGTCTCCGTCAAGACTTACGGAATCTTTCCTCCTCCTGCCCACATTCCCACCACTCCTGTTGTTACCGCTACTCCCTTGTACTGCCCTTCTGTGTACTGCTCTGCTCTGAAGTGTTACATCCTCCAGTTGCTTTCGTTAGTAGGCGCGTGTTGTATGAATGAGTTAATAGAACTGTATGGGATGTATAATGGAAGAAGAACATACTACCATCGTCTTAACACAAGACTACCGTTGTGCTAGACGCCCAGAAAAAAAATCATGTTGCAGTTAAGTGGCTACAAAAGACCTGATATGACCGAACTTTAAGTAACCCCAGTGTACAGGACACACGTTGACCTTACAGAGAAGAAGCACGGCAAACTCGCTGTATTCCTTCCCTCCAAATGTATCAGAACAGTGGTCGCACATTAAATTTCATTATTGGCTGATGTGGCTGACTGCACTTTTCCGAATGCATGCGTAAAGTCGACACACCCACGCGATTTCCGTCCTTGACATATGGTGTACTCTATGATATCGCAACATCAGCCACATGGGAATCCCTCGAATGTGCTTATTAGTTTCCTCCCTTATTATTTTTCTAATGCCGTAATATCAGTGAGCTATCACAGCAAAAAAGAAAGTAAAACAAAAATGGACGGTTATTATTAGGACATGGTCCCAAGAGGAGTGACAAAGTAATATCACCCAATTCGGCTTCCTGATTCATGTACTCAGAGTTTTTCAGTCAGTCCAAAAGCTGTTAGTTGGGTTGTTCAGAAGTCTTGCCTCATGACGTTGGTACTCTTTTACTGGTTACCAAGCAAGATCGAGGGCGTCCTGTAAACTTGACATTCAAGAGCAAATATCTCTACGTATCGAACTGTTGACATTTTACAGGGAGATTTGCTTCAGCAGTAACTAGTACACAGTCAAGAATTTCTGAAAGTTTAGAGGGCGTACTCATGATATTCTCAAAATACTGTACTAGCAAGTAGTAGGGTCTTGCCCAAGACTTGGTTACCTTGTTGACGCTGACACAATGCTGGTAGTGAAGATACTGTGTGAAACAAAAATATTTTTGAAAATCTATTCTTCAGTTGAACTGACATGCATGCCTCGTCGCGTTGATACTATTTTACGAGAGATTTTTTTTTCAGAAATTTGATACTGTTGGAGGCTGTTATTCACACTTCTTTCTTCATTTTTGTTACCATTTGTGAGTAGTGACCAAGAATGACAAATATAGGATAAAGTACCACAATGATTACATACAGTAGGATGTTGTCTACACCGAAACCTGCTAACTTTTGCTTCGTACTCTCTTCTGTTAATCCTGTGGTTTACCCGAAGAATTTCAAATGTGTGTTAATGTGTTAAAAGTATTAGTACCTTTGACTCAAATGGAAGCTAGTGAAGATTAAAATATCTTATTCTGGTGATAACAATTAAGGTTCGACCTAATCTTCTTCTCAAGCCGTTTTAAGCTAAACTACCCTTCCTTAGCTTAATCCTGTAGATTTCTATAGGGGGAAATTAATCCAGGCTACTTTATTCATGCATGACGTAGAAATGGGTAATTACATAATTCAGCCATAATTATACATTGCATACCTAATCAGCATTTCTCCCCGTTGGTGATAGGATAAATTCAAAACAAAGCCATTGTATTGTGTCGCCATGAGTTAAATGAATTTTTGTAAGTCAGAAATTATATTTTTCCCACTCGGTAGTCACTTGATGATTTACAAAACGGAAGCAATTTTGCAATCCAGATGTAATCTCCTTGTTATTCCATCTCTGAATGTAAGGAATAACAACGTCTGCTGGGGAGTGATACAACTCTCACTTTGGTCGTTACTGAGACAGATGACTGTCTCTTGCACTGTATATGTAAACATGTTGTTTTGAAGCTTATCGTCCCATTTTCCCCACTATTGTCATCACAGAAGTATATAAATAAATCTGTAAATAAAGATATCGCCGTATATACTCAGCCGTTATCAGGTATTGGCATACCTCTTTCCTCAGAACCACATACACCACGACAGTGTTAATGCCTCTGTTTACCAACACTTTATGACGCCAGTGCGCAAAGTAAGGTTTCGGTTTACGAGATTTACAAGAAATGGATCTTATTTCAAGTGTACTGAACAAATGGCTGCAATTCCTTTGTCCTCGTGTTGACATTTAAGAATTGTGCATATGTGTTAAAGGGGCTCATTGAGTTGATATCAGTAAAGATTGCGGTGATTTTGAAGTATACAAACACACGACAATACTCACAATTAGCATAATTAATCAAGTTTCACATCCAATAGGTATCTGAAAATTGTCAATTTTTTCGAATTTTTGACCGTTACTTGCTCTGATTATGTGCATGTGAATGTACTAATGTGAAAATGTCTGGTCACAAAGTCTCAAAAACCAAATTTAATCGTTGGTTACTCACTCATTAATGTTCCAACGTATGTAAAACTTTGGGATCCTTTTAGTTTGACTGTTTGTCATTAGTATGTGAGGAAGCTTGACCGGTTTAGAAAAATTGGGTGAATTTCACATAGCAACTCAAGAGCCTCTTTAAACGATGTCGCTCAGTTTGATGACCAGGGGACTCTCTGACTCATTATCATTCTGTAAGTGCACACACTATATAAATCCTGAAGATATAATCTCGAAATCTTGGTTTTCGCCGTAAAAGATCTACCACCCGCTGAAAACTGACACATTACCATTCATTGCTCATTCAATTTTCAGCTGAGATTGTCTGCCGCCTTCTTCCAAGTCTTGTGTAAAAGGCTGAAACAGTGTATGACATCTCGAAAATTGCATAAATTGCCTAAACTTTCACACCATATATACATTAACTTCAACTGCTTGAATATGTAATTAATAAATAACCTCAAATTAATCGAAAAAAAATATCGAGAAAAATGTGTCCAATGACTATGGAACATTCCAATATTTAAAGTATGTCGCCAATAAAGAGCAATGAAATCACATTTTGGAGTGATGACCGAATTAATTATTACAGATGTTGAAAGCAGCCACAATGTCCGTCAAATCTATTAAATATTTACAAGTAAATTTCTGTCTCTTGATTGCATCCTTCATAAACA